>OY294018.1:7537028-7946372 GCA_958510785.1 Exephanes ischioxanthus | reverse complement strand
ATTGTGACGTATTTTCCCGGATCTCAATGCGAAAAAAGAGAAACACAAAAAAACTAAACCGAAAACGCGAAGATCGAAGCTCAAACCGAACGGGAGCGGAGCGCGAAATCGAGAACTCGGAAAACGTCACCTTCGGCCGCCCGCTTCCACGGATGCATCGGCGTCCCGGTGGGCGCCAGTTAATTTTTATTTCGCCGGTATTAACAACCGGGCTAAACTGGAGGTCGGTGGAACGGCCGACCTCCGCAGGGTCGATTTTTGTCTCGCCGGAATCGCCAAGCCGGACTAATCTGGAGGTCGATGGAACGGTCGACCTCCGCAGGGTCGATTTTTGTTTCGCCGGAATCGCCAAGCCGGACTAATCTGGAGGTCGATGGAACGGTCGACCTCCACAACGGAAAACACGAAACAGAACAAAAAGAACGAGATCACACAAACGAGAACTGAACGGTACGAGAACTAACGCCGGTGCATTCGCGAAAGCGAACGGTTGCGGAAATGCACGGTTGCTCAGGATGCGGGTTATGGTAGAAGGGTCGCGATCCTTCGCCAATAAAGTAACGCGAAATCTAAAACGCGAAATCTCAAATATCGGAACCCGAAATTCTTAATTAACGTGAGCAAGAATTTATTGGCTTGTTGAGCCACGGGATCGTACACTAGGGCATCGGAAGCGCTCAGCTGACCGGGGGGTCGGAGCGAGCGTAACGGGAACGGATCGATACGCGATCGAATAATTATCGTAACGATAAACTCACCGGATCAGCGTACTTTTAATCCAATAAAGTGGCGGGAACTGCATCACCTGATGCCTCGAGAACTTGTACACAATCACTGCACCTCAAGGGCATTCCCCAGAACGCATCTCGAGCACAAAAAATCGGTAGAAAATCGGAACCGAATCCGCACGAAACACAGCACACACGAGTCAACTAGCGAACGCGCAAAGTGACAGGTAGCGTGAGCGAGATACGCGAACCGAAGCGAGAGCGGTAGCCGGAGTCTACGGCAGCGCGAGCGAGAGCGAACGACTCAGCGCGCGAGACAATAGCCCGAACGTAAACGCCGATAGCGCGAGAGGTCCGAGCAGCCTCGAGGACGACTCTCGGTAGACTGATTAGCCTACGACGATATTCTCAGGAAGTGTTATGATTATCGCGAAATCCTTGGCCGATAGCTACTGCCCTCTCAAACTATTTCCAGAGCGTCACTTAAGCGGGAACCGAAACCGTAACGCGGTAATTTTTGAGATTCGCCGCGATCGTTACTCTTAACTCAGGACGTGAAAACAAGGCTCTCTCTCTCTTAACTAAAATACAGCACAAGGTGTTCCGACCTTGCCCGGACCGTACTTAAACCTCCGCCCGTTCTCCAACGTCCTGCGCTATCACCTAAACAGAGTGCCGGGTTTGCACCGGACTTTGACGTATTCGCGACGAGATCTCGTCGGTCTCTCCTCTATTCGTGTTTCTCGTTGCTTCGAGATTCTCTCCACCGAATAGATTCGAGGATTCCGACCTGAACTGAATCTTTGGATCTTATCTCCAAGCTTATCCCACACCCAAGCTCATCAGTAAAGTCTAAACTGGATCGTGATCTTAACGAACTTTACTCAAACGAGAGCTGGACGGTACCTGGACAGCCGAGGAGCAGTAAATCGGGAACTGTAACGGGCTAACCGAACTAAATCGATAGCCGTATCCGTAAAACTTTAATTCATTGGTATTTTTGTGACGGTGATCAAAAAATCACGTCACAACTCCTTACCCCTTAGGGGTGGTTTCGACCTACGGGTCGAAACGGTAGCCAGTCCGAAGACTGCGGGAACTCCGGGATTTTCTCCCTTGAGTTTCAACCTAAAAGGTTGCAGGAACTATTCGAGATCTAATCCTGCTTAGGACGTATCGGTAGCCATGGGTTCCTTCCGCGGCCAGGCACGAGGACTCACGAGTACCATCGCGTATAGGCCGTGCGGGGCGCGCGAGGGCTGGCCTCTCAGCGCGAGAACCTTTAATAGAATCGCTGCCCACAATCCGGTTGCAGCGATCCCTCAACCCTGTTACTAGTCGAGAGCCATTAAATTTTAGGGCGAGGCGAGATCGGCGCGAGAGACAACGTCTCAATCGCGGTTCGAGAAAGTAATATAACAAAAAAAGGGACAACACTTTTGAGGACGACCACACGTAAGCAAATAAATGTCTCTACGTTACCCCCTTCCTGCAGCGTTGTCTCCATCGGTGGGAATCCTTGTCCTCACCGTTTGATTTCCGAGAGCTTCGGCCATCCGGCCAGGTGCGAGAGCTTGGACCCTTGGTCCAGTAATCGAGATCCGAGATCCGGGGGAGACCTCCATCGTCGGGAACTACGGCCGGAGCCGGATACGGGAGCTTACTCTTTCCTCGGGATCGAGTGCCGAGACCGCAGGGGTCTACGAGGCGCAAGTTACGGCCGAAGCCGTGTGCGGGATCTTGTTCTTCCAACCCATAACCGAGCGCTGAGACCGAAAGGTCTACCAAGCGCGAGTTACGGTTGGAGCCAGGTGCGGGAACTTGCTCTTCCAGCCCGTTGCCGAGCGCCGAGACCGAGAGGTCTACCAGGCGAGAGCCACGGCCGGAGCCGTGTACGGGATCTTGACGGGACTCCCTTTACTGCCGGGAGCGCCCGTCGTCGGCCCTCCGGCCACCGCCGACCGTTGGTCGGTCCGGGAGGGGTCCGGGATCTGGGACCGCCGTCGGTTCCCTGGGAGGGACGGTCTCTGGGTAGTCCGACCGTCGCGACCTGCGCCCCGCAGGTCGGACTGCCCTCAGCACGTCCCAGGGGACGTTGCGGCCCGCCCGCGAGACATACGGTCCCTCCCGCCGCCATTGCTCGCTGCAGGCGGGGCACGTCCGCAAGGTCTTACCCTTGCGGCCGCACCGCCGGCAGAAGGTCTGGCTCGGTGGGCCGCCCGGGCACTCCGGGTCCGAATAGCAGTGGCCTTCGCCCCCGCAGCTCCAGCAAACTCGCGACATAGTGCGCGGTAGGGGTCGAACGGCTCCTCCTGCACGTCGGCTGTCCCTCGGCAGAGCGGCTCGAGTGGCCTTCCCTTCGCTTCGGGGTTCCCGTGTCCGTGTCGCTAGCGGGATCGTCGGCGATGTCTCCGTCGCCGGTCGGGATCGCGGCGATGCCTGCGTCGCCGGTCGGGACCGCGGCGGCCGGGCTACCGGCAACGCCGTCGCCGGCGGGGCTATCGGCGGTGATAGGGCTGCCGGTGGCGCCGTCGCTTGCGGGGCTATCGGCGATGATAGCGCGGCTGGGCGGGAGTGCCGTGGGCGTGATCGCCGAGGCTGCGTCGTCGGCGGGGCCATCCGGGGTGGTGGCGTCGCCGGTCGGGACCTCGTGACGGGTGGAGGCGTCGCCGTCGAGGACGACGTCCCTTCCGTGACCGTCCTCTGACGCCGACGACAGTTTCGGGATCGGCGTGGGCCCCTCTTGCGGCGAGGGTCGTTCGAGAGTCCACCTCCAGCCGCAGTGGTTTCCACCGGGATCTGCCGGGGTACGCTCCACGCGGAGCACCCGGGCAGCTGCTCGTCCATGGGGACCGGGCTCGGCGATCGGGGCGAGAAGCCAGCCGAACGGCTGACTGCCTCCCCGAACGTCCTTGCCGGCGGGTCCACCACGGGCGGCGCAGCTGGCGGCGCCTGCACGGGAGTCGGTACCCCTCGGTACCCCTCGAGCAGGCCCGGATCGGTGGCGACTGGGCTCGGCGACCGAGATCTCGGCTGGCCTGGATCTGCGGCCATTTCCCCGATCGTGCGCACCAGGGCCTCCGTGGACTCCGTGTCCGTCGTATCCGGGTCGGCGAGCGTGGCGGCACAGGCCTGGATTAGGTCTGCCGCCGGATGTCGGACATAGAAGTCTTTCCGGTCCTCCGCCGATAGGGTCCGCCTCAACATGCCGTCGAACCAGTCGACCTCCGACCCCTCGGATACGATCATTACATCGTCGTCGCCGGGAAGATTGTTCTCGGCATCCATGTTAACCTGTAACGCTCAAGAGGTTATTAGTCCGGTACATCTGGCTGTCAGTACGGTTTTAAATCCTTGATGTCAATTTTCCCTATCGATCGCCCATCGAGATCGGATAACTCGTAGACTACGCGGGATATTTTCTTCGAGATCATGAACGGCCCATCGAAGGGGGCGTTCAGCGCAGCAGACACATGTCGGGCTGCGTTCGAGAGCGTGTGGGATCTCCGCCACACGAGGTCACCGACCTCGAAGGTTCGATCCCGGTGATGGCGGGTACTGCTCGGCCTGCCTCTGGAAGGCCTCGTCGAGCGCGTGCGCGAGGGCCGTCCTGAGGGTGTCCAAGCCTCACCCACTCCTCTGGAGGACGCGGGACGATATCGGGATCTCCCTCCAGCTCCCGCCGCAAGGAGGTGGCTGAGGGTGGTTCGCGACCGAAGTTCGCAAAAGCGGGGGTGGCTTGTAACGAACTGTGGTACGCGGTATTATACGCGAACCGGAACTCGTGTAAGTAGTGGTCCCACTCACGATGATTTCCTGCGAGAAACGCGCGGATCATGGTTTTCACCACTCGATTCACGCGCTCGGTAGGGTTGGCTTGTGGGTGATACGGGGGGGGGGGGGGGTCGTCTGATGCCGTATCCCCACCCGCTCGGTGAGCTGACGAATGTCCCGGTTGACAAACTCGGTCCCATTGTCCGTGAGCAGTACTCGGGGTGCGCCCCAGCGAGTAACGATCAAGTCGTCGATAGCTTTCGAAATGGCCTTCCCGTTCGCCTTTCGGAGAGGGCAAACCTCGATCCATTTCGTGTAGAGGTCCTGGATCACGAGGATGTACGCGTGACCCGAGGACGACGGCGTGAACGGCCCCATGATGTCGGTAGCGACCGTTGTCCACGGTCCGTCAACCACGCGGTGACCCATGAGGCCTGCGGGAGCTTGCTGCTCCACCTTGCAGCGTTGACAAGTGTCACACTGCCGAACGTGAGCGGCTACGTCCTTGAACATGCCAGGCCAGTAATAGGTGGTGGCCAGACGTCGGTACGTTTTCTCGACGCCCAGGTGGCCGGCCTGCGGAAGCGCGTGGCACTCTTGGAGAGCGATGCGTCGCAGCTCCCGAGGCAACACCAGCTTCCACGCGTCGAGATCCTCGAATTCGAGATCTGCGAGATCGGATGGTCGATGGAAGTATAGCCGGTCGTCGACTATCTTCCAATCCGGGAACTTGTCGGGTACCCGCGACACGTCGCGGAACCGCCGTCGATACCATTCATTCTGAGTATTCCGAACGCACATGGCGACCTCGGTTTGGCCCTCAGGGATTCTCGAGAGCGCGTCGGGAACATGGTGCAAGGCGCCCTTGCGATGTACAATGTCGAAGTCATACTCCAACAGTTCCAACGCCCATCGGGCTAGCCGACCTGTGGGGTTCTTCAAATTGTGTAGCCATCGAAGGCTACTGTGATCCGTTATCACGGTGAAAGAATACCCCTCGAGATAGCAACGGAACTTCCGTATTGCCCAGAGTACTGCAAGGCACTCCTGTTCCGTCACCGAGTACTTCTTCTCGGGGGCGGTCAGGGCGCGGCTCGCGTAGGCGATGACCCTTTCGTGACCCTCGATCACCTGCGTCAGGACGGCACCCAGGCCGACCCCGCTGGCGTCGGTCTGTAACGTGAACGGTAGCGAGAACTCCGGGCAGGCGAGCGTAGGGGAGCTTGTTAGCCTCAGCTTCAGTTCGTCGAGAGCTCGTTGTTCGGGACCCCATTCCCATGCGTGATCCTTTTTCGTGAGCCGCGTCAAAGGTTCTGCAATCGTGGCGAACTCCACTATGAAGCGTCGGTACCACGACGCCATGCCGAGAAAGCGGCGTAGCTGTCGGATATTCTGCGGGATCGGAAAATCGAGAACCGGAGCTACTTTGGCGGGGTCGATCTTGAGACCCTCGCTGCTCACCAGGAACCCAAGGTACCGCACCTCCGAGCGGCAAAACTCGCTCTTATCGCGGTTTATTACCAACCCAGCGATCGAGATCTTCTCGAGGACCTTTCGAAGTCACGTTAAGTGCTCCTCGAAGGTTCGAGAGACGATAATGATATCGTCTAAATAGACGAAGACGTGCGGATATAGTTCCGCACCGAGAAGCCGATCCAGCATGCGCTGGAACGTCGCGGGAGCGTTCGTGAGGCCATACGGCATCCGCTTGAAGTGGAATAGGCCTCGGCCTGGTACCACGAAAGCGGTTATCTCACGCGAAGCGGGATCCTTCGGGACTTGCCAATAGGCTTGGCTTAAGTCCAGGGTCGAGATTTAGTTGGCTTGTCGCAACTCGTCGAGAATGCCAGTCATGTTCGGGATGGGGTACGCATCCTTCTTCGTAACGGCGTTCACTTTTCTGTAATCAATACAGAAGCGATACTTGCCGTTCGGTTTTTTAACCATGACTACGGGACTTGCCCAGTCGCTACTGGAGGGCTCGATAATATCGGTAGCCAACATCCGGTCAACCTCCGCCCACATAATGTCGCGGATGACCGGAGTAACGGGATACGGTTTCTGCTTCACCGGGGCACTGTCACCTACGTCGATGTGGTGTGCCACAAGGGAGGTGACGGCCTCGTCGGCAGGAATATCCGGTACCTGAGCGTCGAGGAACTCGCGCAAGCGCGTCGCCTCGTCGGTATCGGAGGTGCGGAGGCCGCAGCACATGGCGATGCGCGGGCCTTTCCCCTCGGGAACGAAGCTGTACCGTTCCTCCGGTGCGTCACGGAAAGTCCATGACTCATCGAAGAAATCGACTACCATCCTCGCGGAGCGTAAGTAATCCAGTCCGAGGATTAGATCTTCCGAGAGCGAGGGTAAGTGCAGGGCGAGAGCTTTTGTCCGGCGGCCACGTAGGATGGTCGGTACCTCCGACGCCACCCTTATCGTCTCCACCTGGCTATTCGCGACCAGTACGGTCCGAGGCGGAATCCGTTTCGTCGGTACTCCGAGGCCGGCGAGGAATTCTATTATCCTCGAGCCGACAAACATCCTGGTCGCACCAGAATCTACGAGAGCTTTTACGGTTCGACCGTAAAGTTCCACCTCGACATGAAACGCAACGACGCCCCTTCGTCCAGCAGCGTTGATGAGAATGTCGTCGAGCTGGGTTTCCCCTTCCAGCTCCGACGCACCGAGATCGGGGTCGAGGTTCGGTGGCGGCCTCTGTCCTTTCTTACGAACGGTAGCATGGCGACAGGGCTTCGGTATACGGGAGCGTGTCGAGAAGGTCTCCTCCGGGGCGAGGCTTTGGCGGCGTTGAGGCGCGGACGGATGGCTCACGCGCCTCACTGCGCGTTTCCCCGGTTACACGAGGTGCAACGGGCGGACGTCACCCTTGAGCGCCCACACCGGTAGCAAAACAGCCGCCTTGACGCCTTACACTCTCGGTGGAGGTGGCCAGGCTGGTTGCAGTTCCAGCAGGGTTTGTCCCCCGGTGTGGCGGGAGCGGTTAGGGCCTGGGGTGCCACTGGCCCCTGTGGCGGGGGTGCCCCTCCAGGAGCGGCTCCCCTCGGGATTCCCGCCCGCGATGGGTCCGAGCGGGGTCCACCCCTGTCAGCGTTTCGGGATGCGGGGGCGCCGGTTGGCTTCCCCCCGGTATTCGGCGGGCGTCGCGGCATCAGCGCGTTCATGAGGTCTGGTAGACCATCCAACCCGCCGGACGAGAGCTCATCCTCTTGGATCAGATCCTGCTCCTGCAACGCATTCGCGTGAGGGTGTCGGGAGTGCTGCGGCGTACCCCGACGCGGATCCTGGTATGCGAAACCTGGGCAGAGGGAAACCTCCGGCTTCGGCGGGGGTTGGCGGGTGCTTAGGCCCCGTACCACCTGTTCCTGGCGGCCAGCTTCCCGTTCCAGGTCCCTCATCGTGAGCCGATCATGATACGAGATCATAATCTTAAAAGGCGGTAGCATGTTTCGGTACGCATACCGAACCCGTTCCTCCTCTGTCCATGGTGGACTCAGACGGGCGAACAGGCCGTTCATGCACCCCAAATAAACGAGAACCGACTCGGCATCTCCCTGAGTCCTAAGCGAGATCTCTTCCCGTAGCGCGATCTGGTAATCAGGATCTGAGAACCGTTCGCGGAACGAGGCCTTCACGGTCTCCCCGTCGGGTAACCGGAGACGGGCGTCCCAATACCACACTCGGGCTGCCCCCGTCAGGCAGAACGTGAGCGTCTTGAGGAGGTCGGCGTCCCGAATCGGGACGAGGTCGCGACCTTCCTCGATGAGGGAGAGGAAGTCCTCAACGTCCTCCGCTTTGCTTCCCGAGAACGTGGCTTCCCACCGGCGAACCTCTTGGAGGGCGCGATGGGGCGACAGAAAACGGGAACGTCATTGCGAGAAGTGGCTCTCATCGGAGCCACCGAGATCCTCTGGCCGCACCGTCAAGCGGCGTCGGGAAGTTCCCGTTCCGTGCGGTGCCCTTACGGTATCATTCGCGGTAGCCCCGGGTGGCGCCGCGGTTGGGGCCTCCGCCGTGTTCCTTGGCGCATGGCCCTGGCCTCCGGGTGGAGGTGGGAATTCCCACGTCTGGGCGCGACGCCGTCGCGACTCTTTCTCGGAGCCCGTTTTGGGGTTGTCCCGGTGTCCCGAGAGCCGCCGCCGGCCCCGGGGGTCCGAGCGTGTCGTCCGCTCCCCGTCACTGTCGTCGGGGGGGTCCGACGAGCTTCCCTCCTCCTTCCTGACCGGTATCCTCTCTCCCCCTTCCGCCATCTTGTGGCGCTGTCGAGTGCCGGGCTGAGCGATGACTCAACTCTAAGCCGCGGGGAGACGGGAGCAGTCTTCGAAATCGAGCCTGAATTCGGGATCGGTAATTTGCGTGAGCGAGAACTATGCCGAGATCGAACCTTAATTCGAAATCGGAATCCAATAGGGGCGAGAACCGTTCGAATCGGAAGTTATCCGAAACGGAAACTTCGAGAACGTTGGCAGCGGTCGGACACTCACACGTCCGTCACGCTTCACGTCGGGATCCGGTCTGACTGCGGCCAGCAAAATGCCTCGCTGTCGACCCGTACACAATCGGGGCGGATCGGCGGGGATCCACTCCCTCAGGCAAGCAGGGAATCCGGCGTATCCCTGCAAGATCGCCTACCAGCCGAAACCTCCGATCGGGGTACTCCCGTGTTCGGGGTTTGTCCGGAACCGATCCCTTTTCGGCGAGCCAGGAATCCGTCGTATCCCTGCACGATCGCCAGACTGTGGATCGGGGTGGACCGAGATCAACCCTTTTTTCTTTAGCGAGCCGCGAATTCGTCGTATCCCGGCAAGATCGCTTGACTCAGCCTCTTCAAGAGTGTCAGGAGAGGGAGCCAAATCGAGTAGAGCGACAGTCGGTACGCTCAAGACTCGTCTGTTCGTACAGTCGAGAGCCGCTTCGAGCGCCGAAAGTGAATTCGCGTTCGGAAGCGAAGACGGGAGTTAATTCGAACCCCGAAATGCAGTTTGGGTTCGAAACGAGAGCGAGAATCGACCCGAACTTCGAAAATTGATTCGAGTTCGGGATCGAGAACGGAAATTAGTTCGAGCGTCGAAAATTAATTCGAGCTCGAAAGCGGGAACTAAAATTTTGTCCGGACGCCAAATGTTAATTCGGGTTCGAAAGCGGAAGCGCGAATTAATTCGAACTCCGAAAATTAATTCGAGTTCGGAGCGAGATCGAAAATTACTCCGAGCGTTGAAGGGTACTTCGAACTCGGAAGCGAGAACAACTTAATTCAACCCTGGAAATTTAATCCGGGTTCGAGAGCGAGAGCGCGAATTAATTCGAACCTCGAAAATTAATTCGAGTTCGAAGGCGGGAGCACCAGTTAACCCGAACCTCGGAAATTAATTCGGGTTCGAAGGGCAGAAACGAGATTTAATTCGAACTCCGAAAATTAATTCGAGTTCGAATGCGAGAGTCCAATCCACTTCGGACCTCGAAAAATTAACTCAGGTTCGAAGAGCGAAAACGAGAATAAATTCGAACTCTGAAAACGAATTCGAGTTCGAAAGCGAGATCGAGAATTAACTTGGTGTCGAAAATCAATTCGAGTTCGGAAGTCGAGAATGAGTCCGAATGTCGAAGATTGATTCGAGTCCGAAAACCGGAATTAGATTTAGAACGTCGAGGATTAACTCGCGTTCGAAAATCGGAAATGGATTCCAAACGTCGAGAATTAACTCGAGTTCGGAAGACGGAAATCTGTTCCGAACGTCGAAGAGTAATTCGAGTTTGGAGGGCGGGAGCAATTCGGACGTCGAAACCCAATTCGCGTCCGAAATCGAAAATAAATTCCGAACGTCGAAAGTTAATTCGAGTTCGGAAGACGGAAGTAAATTCCGAACGTCGAAAATTAATTCGAGTTCGGAGCACGAGAACAATTTGGACGTCGAAAATTAATTCGCGTCCGAAAATCGGGAGTAGCTTCCGAACGTTGAAAATTAATTCGCGTTCGAAAATCGGGAATTAATTCCGAATGTCGTAAATTAATTCGAGTTCGGAACACGAGAGCACTTAGAACGCTGGAAAAGCAATCCGTGTCCGAAATCGGACATAAGTCCCGAACGTCGAAAATTATTTCGAGTTCGGAAGACGGAAATAAAGCCCGAACGTCGAAAATTAATTCCAGTTCGAAAGATGAGAGCAATTCGGACGTCGAGGATTAGGTCGCGTCCGAAAATCGGAAATATATGTCGAACGTCGAAAATTAATTCACGTTCGAAAGTCGGAAATAAATTCCGAACGCCGAAAATTAACTCGAGTTCGGAATACGAGAACGACGTGGGAGTTCTCGTTCAATGTCCGAGCGACACGGACGTGTTTTTCGGTGCGGTCGCGAGGTGCCTATTTTGCCTGCTTCTGTGCCTAACGCGAGTAAATACACGGACATTATACGAGAGTGACAAGCAATTAAATAACCATCGGCGTGGGCAATCCACGCGTTCTCCAGATTTCCCTTAGGAATCTCTCTGAGTACAGAGAGATCTCCTGCGACCGATATCCAAAATGACGACAAATAAACAGCAGCTACGCAAGCGCGGCGAGAACCCAAGTCTTTCCCAGTAAAGATCAAGCGATTATAGTCGACTCCATCGATGACTCTCACTTAGAAGAATACGCAACAGCAATCGCACAAAAAATAGGAAAGGAACATATAAAATTCATATCAAAAATCTCAAACGGTAGAATATGTACCTACGTATCGACGAAAGCTATCGCCGACGACCTAACAGAGAACCACACAACAATCATAATCCAAGGCCATAGTCTGCCAATTCGCCCTCTATTAACAAAGAACCAGAGAGTCGTATTTTCAAACGTCCCACCGATCATCCCACACGTGGAAATAGAAAATAGTTTGAGAGCCAGGAACATCAACTTGACTTCACAGCTCCAATTTCTCCGCGCAGGATTAAATAACCCTGAGTTCTCGCACATACTAGGCTTCAGACGACAAGCCTTCGTGGCGCCGGACGATGTACCAAAACTTCCGGAAAAGATACAAATCCAATTCGACGACACAAACTATTCGATATTCGTATCAACGGACTCGCCTGGATGTTTTGTCTGTAAAAAAGTAGGCCATCTCGCCAAACGGTGTCCAGAACGTAACTCCGCCACCAGTCTGACGCCGAGCCAAGCGACACCATCGTCAAATGAGAACCTCGTAAACCCGACAGAAGAAATGGAAACCGCGAGACTTCCCAACACCTCGTCGTCGACCAAGCGTTCTCTGTCGGAGTCCCCCCCGCTCTCCGACGATTCAAGCGTAGCTCCGATAAACAAACAAGACTATCCAGCGTTCCCATTGCCGGTAAGCGAGTTTACCTCGCAAACCCGCAAAAAGAAAATTCGAACGATAAAGAAAATAGTAGAGGAAATCGGCACAACACAGGAGCCTTTCGACGACGTAGAAAAAGAGATGAATAGCAACCCGGACAAATACCCGCTGAATTTCAATCAATTCAAGAATTTCTGGGAAAAGGCCCAAAGCAAACAAAACCTGGACGAAGTAGCAATAGAGTTCTCTCTGAGTAAAGATATACTGAGTGGTATGATGAGAGGCTTATACCCCTTCCTAACAAACCGAGGTCTCAAAAATCTTTTCAGCAGAATGATCAAGAAATTGGAGTCCCCGCCGCAAAGTAGCAGCCAACCAGCCTCCGCATCTGAGGACAATTTCTCCGATTGCTCCATGGACTCGCAGCGAATGCAATGAACTTAGTACAGTGGAACCTCAACGGCTTCTACGCCCGACGTGAGTTCCTGCAAGTCCTTCGAAATAGGCACTCTCTAAACATATTATGCCTTCAAGAAACGAATTTTAAGAACGACCATTGCAGACCCCCAGACATACAAGAACCAGCAATCGGAGAGCCTATCCCGGAGAACGACAACCCTATAAACTCCGCATTTTCCGAAGAAGAACTCCAAATAGCGCTATCCGGAAGCAAGAATTCAAGCCCAGGGCCTGATGGTACTCCCACTATCCTTATAAAAAACCTACCACTGTCGGGCATGAAGTTCCTCCTCAGAATGTTCAACCAGATATGGACATCAAACTCCTTTCCGCAGACTTGGAGATTGGCTACGGTTGTCCCAATCGCTAAGCCGGGAAAAGACCGCACAAGCCCGAAAAACTATAGACCAATTTCTCTGACGTGTAATTTATGCAAACTACTAGAGAAAATGATCAATCGTCGCCTTAAGTGGACAATTGAAGCGAACAACTGGCTCTCTCCTCTCCAAAGCGGCTTGCGAGAACACCGATCAACCACCGACCACCTGATCCAGATGGAAAACCTCATATACACCGCATTCTCAAATAATCTACATACTATAGGCGTCTCCATGGACATCGAGAAGGCGTATGAGATGATCTGGAAGCACCGAGTCATCGAGATTATGAAGGAGAAGGGATTGCAGGGACATATCATCGCCTTCACTGAAAACTTCCTAAGTGACAGATCGATCGTAGTCCGTGTTAAAAATTACTCATCGAAGATGGCCAAAACCCAAAACGGACTCCCCCAGGGGTCAGTAATGAGTGTAACCCTTTTCCTGCTCGCGATAGACGACATACTTAGCAATATAAACCCGCCAGCGAAGGGCCTCCTCTTCGCGGACGACCTGACGATCTTGTGCTCAGGGAAAAAATTGTCCACTACCCAAGAAATTCTTCAAGACACCCTTAACCAACTAATATCCTGGTCGAACAAATGCGGCTTCAAATTTTCCCAAACCAAATCGCAATTTACGGTGTTCTCCAAAATCTGTCCAACCAACGCGCCGCCTGTCGACCTCTACCTAAATAACCACAAACTCCAAAGGGTGAACACGATAAAAATATTAGGTCTAACTTTTAACACCACTATGTCCTGGGCACCTCACATAAAAATATTAAAAGCTCAATGCAAGAAACGACTGGATCTCCTGAAAGCCCTGGCCTCCAAAAATTGGGGAGCTGACCGAGAAATTCTCTTAGCAACTTACAGAGCAACAATCAGATCGAAACTCGACTATGGATGCATAATCTACAGCTCAGCCTCAGAGGACATCCTAAACATGCTAAACCCAATACAAACAACTGCAATTCGGTTATCAATTGGAGCATTCAAATCTAGCCCGAACCAGAGCGTTCTAGCCGAAGCGTTCGAACCGCCGATCTCCCTGAGAAGAATGGGACAAATATGCTCGACCCAAATAATCGAATCTCTCGCCCAAATCAACCCATCGAAATTCGAAAACCGCCCACGCCTTCCTAAGCCATTCCAACTGAGACAAAAACAAGCACTGGCTGAGCTCGACATCCCATTGCCAAAAGTTCACCGTAGAACCATAAATCCTCTCCCTCCGTGGAATACCATCCGCCCGAACATCAACCTAGACTACATCTTTCACCGGCGAAGAGCCGCGAAGCTTTCAAAAATTTGACAAACAACAAGTACGCGCTCCACACAAAAATTTTCACGGACGGATCAATAATAAAAGATAAGCGAGGATGCGCCATTGTTTTCGATGACGCAGTAGTATCGTACAAACTACCGACAGCCTTTTCAATATTCTCCTGCGAGGCCTTCGCAGTTCTACAAGCGGTAAAAATCATCGAGGAAGTTTACACCCATCCGGTGGCAATCTTCACAGACTCCATGTCGACACTAGTAGCCATACAGAACACAACAAGTACAGACCCCCAAATCCAACACATACAAAAGAAACTCTTTGATCTCGGGATCAGAAACAAAGAAGTGCACCTGGTCTGGGTGCCAGCCCACAAGGACATCGAAGGAAACGAGAAAGCGGACAGCGCAGCGAAAGCAGCTACCTCAGAGGCGCCAAATTGCGAAAATGACATTACGATCTCACTACCGGAACACAAAAGCGCAATACGCCAAGCCGTTCTACACAAATGGAACGCGCTCTGGGCCACCAGCCGTCTGACGAAACTACACGACATAAGGGAATCCATCTGGGAAAAACCCCCGGAGTTCACAAAGAGGAAAGATCAAAGTGCTATAACACGGCTGAGAATCGGACACACAAACCTTACGCACGTCCACCTTTTTAAGAAATCCGAAGCTGAAAAGTGCAATCTATGCAACTCGCAACTTTCAGTTCATCACATCATAATGGAATGCCCCAAATATCAACCGCAAAGGGCCACTTTCCGGTGTGACGTGACATTTTGGCGTCCCGTCACTTCGCACGGTTTTGGTCGGGCAGTGGGCCGGATTTACGGCCCTGAGAACGCCGCTCGTCAACCGGCTGGATAGTCGACTCTTCGAAGGAGAAATCTTCCGAAATTCTCCTTTAATTTTCTTTTTCTTTTTTTTGCGTTCTCTTTTGTGTGCGTGTGTTTTGCGTTTTTTCTTTAAGTTTTGCAGGCCAAGGGCACTCTCGCGATTCTACCGTCGGACCGTTTTGCCCCGGCCGCGTTCCCCGGTGGAGATTGGCCTAGGAAGGCCGGAGAAGAATTCGCTCGGTAAGCAGGCGGAAGCAAGAGACCTGCTTCTGCGGACTAGGAGGCCAGAGGGACGCGGGTTGTGACCAAGATACTGAGTTTCCCGTCCCTCCCGACTACACGGCCTGGAGCCGTTCCTGTTCCGTCGAATTCACGGACGCCGCGGACCGCTCATCACGGCGCCTCCACTTGCGGGGATTACGAGGGAAAAATGCACGTCGAGGTGCAGTTATGTGGCGTATCGAGTGGGCCCACCGCGGAGGAAGAGGGACGCCTTAACTCCGCGAGGGAGGCCTCCCCTCACGTTCATTTTGCCCCACCGGATCCTGGGAGGAAGGAGTCCGTGGACATCGACAATCATCGCTGCGAGCGGAAGATTCTCACGGGTAGCGGGGAGCGGCCGGAGGAGAAAGCGTTTCTCCAACGTCTTAGCCGTCTAGCGTAGGCTACTATTCGGGAGTCGAGAGAGAGAGGGGGGAGCGCTGGTGCCGGCTGCCTAGGCAGCACGCGTTCGTTAATTTATTCGGCAGTCTTCGATCTGGTGCGGTGACGAGTGGCAGCATCTTTTGTTTCGTCCAGCGCTCCCGGGCTGTCTCCATCGGTAAGCCCCGTCTCTCTCTCTCGCGCTCTGTGCTAGCCGGCGATGCCGAAACCGGACCCAATTTTATTGTAGAGTTATGTGTAGAGATTTTTCCTTTATTGCCTTTTGCTTGCGTAGCTTCTTTATCGCGTTTTCGGCCCTCGGGCGACATAATGGGTCCGGCGAAGCATTTCCGGCTAGATTCCTTGTCTGGCCAAATATTTCATTTCTCGCTTTTTCTGTGTTTCGTTTTCTCGGCTATCTTTAGTCCGGCACATTTATTTCTCTCGCGTTTCGTTTTCCGTGTTACTTCAGTTTATTCGCGTTTCTTTCGGCTACTTTACCGTGTTTTCTCTACCTAATCTGTCGCGTACCTCGTCCTAACGCTTTCGGGATTAGCAAGCATCATGTTGTTCGTTCGGCTATATCCCGCGAATTATATTGTATTAGGGCTAAGGCGAATTCGCCGGTTATCTTGGCTAAATTTCCTCCAGCGAGACAAAGGGGTCCCGTGCGCGCTCGATCGCGTTTCGTTAGGCCGGTCGACGGCACGTTGGCTACAGCGCGCATCAAAAGGTCACGGGCACGCCGTGTTTACATCGGGCGGCCCGCTTCGCGAACCTTCTCGGTTACTTTGGCTATCTGGCGTACTACCTTCGTTCTAGCGAAAGTTTATATCTTTTGTTTTATCGCGCGTCCAACTTACCGGTGAATTGGCTACATTTAGGATAACTGTTTCTGGTAATCGCAACTTTTTCATGTCTTCTCCCTCTTTCGTTACTTCCTCGCGTCTTCTCGAATATTTTTGGGTTAATTATTCGTCGTTGTAAATGTCGTCTTTCAAGTCCCGGTTACAGTTACGTTCGGCAATGTAATTTTCGGCTACATTTAATTTTGGTAAGGCAATAGTTTATTTTTCCCTGGCTACCTTTAACTTCCGGCAATAGCGTATTTTCTCTGGCTACATTTGATCTTCCGGCAATAGTTTTATTTTGTCTGGCTACATCTAACTTCCGGCAATAGCGTATTTTCTCTGGCCACATTCGATCTTCCGGCAATAGTTTTATTTTGTCTGGCTACATCTAACTTCCGGCAATAGCGTATTTTCTCTGGCCACATTCGATCTTCCGGCAATAGTGTTATTTTGTCTGGCTACGTCCCATGTTCGACAATGGTTTATTCCCTCCGGCCACGCTGGTTAGTTATCACAGTTAGTCTACGAATTTTGGTTTGCGAAAATTATGTTGTCAAACGACGAATAAAATATTAAATCATCGTATTGCGTTTCGTCACTCGCCCGTCCACCCCCTCTACCATTTTCTCCCAGGTGGGCTGAGCTAGTCGGAGTCTCGCCGGTCTCGCCTTCACGTTTCCCTTGCTCATTCCCGCAATTCGCCGCGAGAATTAAAGAAATGCCGCTCTTCGAGCGGTGGTACTGAGGTACCTGGCGCCCAAATGCGTGCGGAAGCATGGCCTAACATCGGCCATGCGGGAAGGGGGAGCGTACGTTCGGTATCGGTAGTTATCGAAATCTCGTCGTGGGTTCGAGCCCCGAGATTCGGTACCGAGCGGCGCTTCCAACCCGAGCAAGGAAAATCGCTCGTTGGAGAGTTGGGGCCGAAGTGTACGGGAAGGTGAAATTTCTCGCTACACCGGATACCAGAAACCCTAAAAAGCTGCCTCAACAAGAAGTCTGAAGCCACCCAAACTCTAAAATTCGCTAAGGAAATCGATATATTAGACAAACTGTAATATGTAACATATGAAGGAGTCGCTAATAACCTCCGATGTTGATGCGACATTAAATAAAAATAAAAATAAAAAAAAGAGAACGACGTGGACGTCGAAAATTAATTCGCGTCCGGAAATCGAAAGTAGTTTTCAAACGTCGGAACTTAATTCGCGTTCGAAAATCGGAAATCAATTCCGAACGTCGAAAATTAATGCGAGTTCGGAATGCGAGAGCAATTCGAACGCTGGAAAATTAATCCGCGTCCGAAAATCGGAAATGTGTTTCGAACGCCGAAAATTAGTTCGCGTTCGAGAATCGGGAACAAATTCCGAACGTCGAAAATTGATTCGAGTTCGGAATACGAGAACGACTCGGACGTCGAAAATTAATTCGCGTCCGAAAATCGGAAAGGTATTTCGAACGTCGAAAATTAATTCGCGCTCGAAAATCGGAAACAAATTCCGATCGTCGAAAATTAATGTGAGTTCGGAATGCGAGAGCAATTCGAACGCTGGAAAATTAATCCGCGTCCGAAAATCAGAAATGTGTTTCGAACGCCGAAAATTAGTTCGCGTTCGAGAATCGGGAACAAATTCCGAACGTCGAAAATTGATTCGAGTTCGGAATACGAGAACGACTCGGACGTCGAAAATTAATTCGCGTCCGAAAATCGGAAAGGTATTTCGAACGTCGAAAATTAATTCGCGTTCGAAAATCGGAAACAAATTCCGAACGTCGAAAATTAATTCGAGTTCGGAAACGAGAACAATGCGGACGTCGAAAATTAATTCGCGCCCGAAAATCAGAAAGGTATTTCGAACGTCGAAAATTGGTTCGCGTTCGAGAATCGGAAACAAATTCCGAACGTGGAAAATTAATTCGAGTTCGGAAACGAGAGCACTCCACGAGAACGATGGGCGATCGGAGGAATTTCCACACAAAAGATGTCCAAGGTACTCACGAAATCGGCAGGAATATTCCAAGTCCAAAGTCAGAGTAATTCTTCGGGAATGATGTCGAGAGCACAATGTCCGTTCACGGCAATTATTCACGATGATATGATCGTGAAATGGCCGAGTTCGGTAAGCGAGAGCGACAGGGGCGGTGGAAGGTATTCCTCGAAATTCGGCAAAAAAAATTATTTGTCCGAATTCTAGAACCTTCGCGATAAGAGCCGAAGCTCGGCTAGCGGTACCTACCCCCACTCCAGCGCGCGTGACGCGCGAGCGTCCAGGTGAGAAAATCCGTCAATTTCGAAAAATTCGAAATTAACGACTTCCTCCGGGAACCTGCCGTCGAGGCATCCGAGAGCATTATGTTTTCCCCCCAAAAGATGTTTCCACCTTTCAGGGGTTCGAGAGCGACGAGCGAAAAATTTTAGAAAAAATGAAAAGGAAAAAAAAAAAATAAAAAAAAAAAAAAAAAATAATAAGACAAAAAAAATTTTTTAACAATTCGCAATCGTCATCGGGAGCGCGTGGGTTCGCACGAACGTCCACAGCGGGAGCGCGTCACCCGGTAACGCGAGAAATTTCGAGAAAAAGAAAGAAAGGAAATTATTATTTTCCTCGAGCGGGAACGAAATCCAAAAAAAAAAAAAAATAATTAAAATAAATAAGACGGGAGCTGTTACTTTATTGGCGTGGCCCCACGTTGGGCGCCATTTGTGACGTATTTTCCCGGATCTCAACGCGAAAAAAGAGAAACACAAAAAAACTAAACCGAAAACGCGAAGATCGAAGCTCAAACCGAACGGGAGCGGAGCGCGAAATCGAGAACTCGGAAAACGTCACCTTCGGCCGCCCGCTTCCACGGATGCATCGGCGTCCCGGTGGGCGCCAGTTAATTTTTATTTCGCCGGTATTAACAACCGGGCTAAACTGGAGGTCGGTGGAACGGCCGACCTCCGCAGGGTCGATTTTTGTCTCGCCGGAATCGCCAAGCCGGACTAATCTGGAGGTCGATGGAACGGTCGACCTCCGCAGGGTCGATTTTTGTTTCGCCGGAATCGCCAAGCCGGACTAATCTGGAAGTCGATGGAACGGTCGACCTCCACAACGGAAAACACGAAACAGAACAAAAAGAACGAGATCACACAAACGAGAACTGAACGGTACGAGAACTAACGCCGGTGCATTCGCGAAAGCGAACGGTTGCGGAAATGCACGGTTGCTCAGGATGCGGGTTATGGTAGAAGGGTCGCGATCCTTCGCCAATAAAGTAACGCGAAATCTAAAACGCGAAATCTCAAATATCGGAACCCGAAATTCTTAATTAACGTGAGCAAGAATTTATTGGCTTGTTGAGCCACGGGATCGTACACTAGGGCATCGGAAGCGCTCAGCTGACCGGGGGGTCGGAGCGAGCGTAACGGGAACGGATCGATACGCGATCGAATAATTATCGTAACGATAAACTCACCGGATCAGCGTACTTTTAATCCAATAAAGTGGCGGGAACTGCATCACCTGATGCCTCGAGAACTTGTACACAATCACTGCACCTCAAGGGCATTCCCCAGAACGCATCTCGAGCACAAAAAATCGGTAGAAAATCGGAACCGAATCCGCACGAAACACAGCACACACGAGTCAACTAGCGAACGCGCAAAGTGAAAGGTAGCGTGAGCGAGATACGCGAACCGAAGCGAGAGCGGTAGCCGGAGTCTACGGCAGCGCGAGCGAGAGCGAACGACTCAGCGCGCGAGACAATAGCCCGAACGTAAACACCGATAGCGCGAGAGGTCCGAGCAGCCTCGCGGACGACTCTCGGTAGACTGATTAGCCTACGACGATATTCTCAGGAAGTGTTATGATTATCGCGAAATCCTTGGCCGATAGCTACTGCCCTCTCAAACTATTTCCAGAGCGTCACTTAAGCGGGAACCGAAACCGTAACGCGGTAATTTTTGAGATTCGCCGCGATCGTTACTCTTAACTCAGGACGTGAAAACAAGGCTCTCTCTCTCTTAACTAAAACACAGCACAAGGTGTTCCGACCTTGCCCGGACCGTACTTAAACCTCCGCCTGTTCTCCAACGTCCTGCGTTATCACCTAAACAGAGTGCCGGGTTTGCACCGGACTTTGACGTATTCGCGACGAGATCTCGTCGGTCTCTCCTCTATTCGTGTTTCTCGTTGCTTCGAGATTCTCTCCACCGAATAGATTCGAGGATTCCGACCTGAACTGAATCTTTGGATCTTATCTCCAAGCTTATCCCACACCCAAGCTCATCAGTAAAGTCTAAACTGGATCGTGATATTAACGAACTTTACTCAAACGAGAGCTGGACGGTACCTGGATAGCCGAGGAGCAGTAAATCGGGAACTGTAACGGGCTAACCGAACTAAATCGATAGCCGTATCCGTAAAACTTTAATTCATTGGTATTTTTGTGACGGTGATCAAAAAATCACGTCACAATATATATATATATATATTGTGACGTGGCACGTCACAATTTCCTTCCGCTGCCTGGCTCGGAGTCCCACCACTCACCTAGGGAAAAACAACCATTAGGACAATAAAATAAGCAGCGAATTTGACAATTGTTAACCCCTTCCCTGACTGACCTTTATCCCATACAACCCCCGTCAGACCCAATACTCACTCAACGGAGGCCCCGTCAGCCCTCCGAAGCAACCACCGAACACCCACCGAAGACCCAGCGCAGCCACCGCAGACCCATCGAAGACACCGCAGACCCATCGAAGACACCGCAGACCCATCGAAGACACCGCAGACCCATCGCAGACCACCCAGGAGGGAAATTGAACCCCTACGAAGCCTGATCGACCCCCAACAACCTAAACAGCCCAACAATTTAGAAACAGGAAGACCTATCAAGCACTAACCTGCAAACCTGAAGACCGTCCAACATGCCAGTCCGACCCCGACAGCCCCGGGAAAAATTCCGACGAGTCGGAGCATCCTTCCCGACTCGTCCACAGGCACTGAAGAACCCGGCGACACCCTCTCGGCTCGGATTGCCGAGTGTAAACCGACGAGGTGTGTCGTCCGGGTAAACACTAAATTCAGCAGGCGATCTGTCACGGGAGACGCTTCGCCAACAGGCCGCCTGGAACCGCCACCTCCCGGCACCGAGAATCGCTCGTCGATCGATGGGCAAATCGATGACGAGGATGCGCGCGCCGAACGTCGCGACGAGTCTTCCGTCGCGACGAAATATTCGCACGGCCGCGCGGCCAATCCCGACGCCCACCAGCAGCCAGTCCCGAAACCAGCCAATCAAAAACCGACATCCCTACGCTCACTTGCGAGACCGACCCTAAGGTCGGAGAAGAAGCCGGAAGTAGCAAGGCCGACATCACTTCGAGCCCAGGCGTGTGAAAGACGAGTGTGTGTGATCAGAGCGAAAGTAATAAGGACATTTTTAAGACGACTCGGCTGTCCCCGTCGAGAGCAAGACTCCTTCCCGGAGAGTATCAACGATAAACCATTCCCCAGGATACGATTTTGGACCATTACGGAGAATTATATCGACCAGGCAAATCGAGGAATATTGTGCGAAATATCGGACGGTTTTGTAACCGATATTTTACGAGTGACCAGGTTGCGTGAGTAGCGCATAAGTTTTCCCCCGCCTGCCCCTTTCTCGATTTTTCCCATCTTCCCGACCCCTGAACATTTACCCGTGCCCTCTTTTTTGGTAATTGTAAGCGTTTTTATTGTGACTTTTTCGACCGTCGAGTACCGGCCGCCACGTGCGCCGACATTTCTGAGTTATTCAAACACGTGCGCGTGAGTGGTGGTATTCGCGGGATTTTTCCGCGTGCGTTCCTATAAGTTATTATTATTTTTCCCCGTTCCCCTAGACGCATTTTTGCGAGTATTTACCGATTTTCATTATTGTAATTTTTACCAGTTTGTGTGCCGAGGTAATTTGTCAAGAAGCCCTGGAACAGTGTCCCCGACCTGAGAAGTCTCATCCCCCTCCCCCCCCCCCCCCCCCCCCCCCCGTTCCTTGGTAGCCGCGTGCCGCGCAAATTTGCCGATTGTCTTTCTTTTTTTTTTGTGAGTTACGGTGCTACGCCGAGAAAGTAGCTGGCGCCCAAAAACAACTGACAAAGTTATTTTGAGTTTAATTATTTTTCGAGTCATTATCTTTTCGATTTAGCCCAATCGAGGTTTTTGTGTAGAGTGTTTCACCGGCCAGCCCCCTTTTTCCGTGCGACCGACCCCAACCCCCTGCCGTCCCGATACTTATGATAAACATCGTTTGTTTTGTATAAGCTCTTTCAAGTCAGTTATTGCGATTATTATTTAACTTTTCCGTTCCTCCTTTTATTTTGTTTTATTCGATTGTTACATTCGATTAACGCTGTTAAGCTCTTTTCTTATTTCCCTCCCCGATTATCATTGACGTACCCCCTTTTTTTGTTGTAAGGCCCCGACCTCGTTTCCTTTTTTTTCGTTTCTCTTTTGTTATTACCTGTTATTTTTGCAACGTTGACCTATTGAAGAATATAATATTTTAGTTTTCTACACAAAACTTCGGACCGTTATTTCCCCCTTCCCTTCACCCCCGCTTACTCCCCAGATCGACCCAGTTTTGGGAGACTACACGAAAAGGTATCATCACAATATATATATATACTAGTGGGTTATTGTGGCTCGCGCGCTTCGCGCGCTCGCACCCATTTCTGGACGTAAACCCTTGTTATTCCAAATACTTTAAAAGACGGGTTCAATACTTGGATGGGTGACCGCGTCCAAGTACTATCCCCCCCCCCTCGATTCTTGACACGGCGGCGACAGCGGCGAAATCCTTTTATATTATAGAGAGATACATATATAAAAAAAAGACTCACGCCCTTATTATTCTAAGTCTTTTACCCCCCTCATTATTCCAATCCCCTTATGCTAAATGGACTTAAGCCCTTATAATTCCAAGTCCCTTTAAGCTAAATGGACTCGGGCCCTTATCATTCCAAGGCCTTTTAAGGATGGACTTAGGCCCTTATAATTCCAAGGCCCTTTAAGGGTGGACTTAGGCCCTTATCATTCCAAGGCCCTTTAAGGATGGACTTAGGCCCTTATAATTCCAAGGCCCTTTAAGGATGGACTTAGGCCCTTATAATTCCAAGGACCTTTAAGGATGGACTTAGGCCCTTATAATTCCAAGGCCCTTTAAGGATGGACTTAAGCCCTTATTATTCTACCCCCCCCCCCCCCCCCCCCCCTCGATTCTTGACACGGCGGCGGCGGCGACAGCGGCGAAATCTTTTTATATTATAGAGAGATATACATATATATATATACATATATATCTCTCTATAATATAAAAAGATTTCGCCGCCGCCGCCGCCGCCGTGTTGAAGAATCGAGGGGGGGGGGGGGGGGG
Organism: Exephanes ischioxanthus; assembly: GCA_958510785.1. Taxonomy (NCBI): domain Eukaryota; kingdom Metazoa; phylum Arthropoda; class Insecta; order Hymenoptera; family Ichneumonidae; genus Exephanes; species Exephanes ischioxanthus. The sequence goes on along the minus strand of OY294018.1, from coordinate 7,922,697 downwards.
GGGGCATAGCAACCGGGGGAATGGTTGCCATAGCAACCGGGGGAACGGTTGCCATAGCAACCGGGGGAATGGTTGCCATAGCAACCGGGGGAATGGTTGCCATAGCAACCGGGGGAATGGTTGCCATAGCAACCGGAGGGATAGTTGCCGTAGCAACCGGAGGAATGGTTGCCATAGCAACTGGGCGGATGGTCGCCATAGCAACCGGAGGGATGGTTGCCATAGCAACCGAAGGGATGGTTGCCATAGCAACCGGAGGAATGGTTGCCATAGCAACTGGGCGGATGGTCGCCATAGCAACCGGAGGGATGGTTGCCATGGCAACCGGAGAGGTGGTTACCGTAGCAACCGGAGCAGTGGTTACCGTAGCAACCGAAGGGATGGTTGCCATAGCAACCGAAGGGATGGTTGCCATAGCAACCGAAGGGATGGTTGCCATAGCAACCGGAGAGGTGGTCGCTGTAGCGACCACCTCTCCGGTTTGAAGTGATATAGCGCGAGCGCGCGAAGCGCGCGAGCCACCAGCTCCACTAGTATATATATATATGTATATATATATATATACATATATTCCCATATACAACCATTCCCCCGGTTGCCATAGCAACCGGGGGAATGGTTGCCATAGCAACCGGGGGAATGGTTGCCATAGCAACCGGAGGGATAGTTGCCATAGCAACCGGAGGAATGGTTGCCATAGCAACTGGGCGGATGGTCGCCATAGCAACCGGAGGGATGGTTGCCATAGCAACCGAAGGGATGGTTGCCATAGCAACCGGAGGAATGGTTGCCATAGCAACTGGGCGGATGGTCGCCATAGCAACCGGAGGGATGGTTGCCATGGCAACCGGAGAGGTGGTTACCGTAGCAACCGGAGCAGTGGTTACCGTAGCAACCGAAGGGATGGTTGCCATAGCAACCGAAGGGATGGTTGCCATAGCAACCGGAGAGGTGGTCGCTGTAGCAATGAGGCATGGTTGCCGTAGCAACCAGAGGGATGATTGTCACAGTAACCGGAGGGGTGGTCGCTATAGCAATGAGGCATGGTTGCCGTAGCAGCCGGAGGGATGGTTGCCATATCACGGTCTTATTACTGACCCTCTGACCCTATTATTGACCCCTCTGACTCTATTGTTGACCCCCCTCTAACTCTATTATTGACCATATATATATATGAATTATACCTAAATCTACATTTGTACTATTTATCATTAACGTGTTTGTTTTTTCCATTTTATATTGTATACATTACTTCGTACATCTCGGAGCCCTATTATTGGGAGTATTACTATTGGGTTTGATCAATAAAATACAAATACAAATAACATGATGGCCGCGGTCAGGGAAAATCGGGAAAAATAAAAACTTGTTCAGGCAATCGGAGAAAAGTCAGGGAATTTCAAAATTGGTCAAGGAAAAGGTAAATTGTCGTTGAACCTTTTGTAAATAAATGAAGAGTACACAAAATGAAGCCTTGAATTGAAAAAAACAATTGAGAAATGTTGGCAAAAAATTACAAAAACAATTAAACATTAATACAATAATTAAGCACTTTCATTTGCATAATTAATCATTGTTTTTAACAGAAGTGTCGATATCCTGACCATTTACTTTATATATGTAATTTGTTTTTTATGAAGTAATTTGAATTTACAAAAATATGTACATTTTTGATATATTTCTTTTAATTGATTCTCTATAATGTCAACGACATTGGAGAAATTATCAAGTTGATTAGGCCTACAGGGGAAACAACTTGCGTTTGATTAGTCAGACATTTGATTGTAATTGGAAATAAAGTTATTGTTATTAAACGATAGTAACTAGAATTTCAATTTAAATCAAAAGTCGGGGGAATTAAACGAAAAAAAAACGCGCCGATTTATCTACTGCACAGTGGTGTGGAAACGATAATATAAATGATAGGGTCTAAGGTGGGCTGAGTTAGTCGGAGTCTCTCCAGCCTCACCTTACCCGTTTCCCTTGCTCGTCCCCGTACCCCGCAGCGAATTAAATAAAATGCCGCTTACCGAGCGGTGGTACCAAGGTACCTGGCGCCCAACTGCATGCGGGGAAGTGGCTTCCGCTTTGCCACGCGGGGACAGCCACGCTCGGTCGGCATCGATCAAACTACGTAATCTCGTCGTGGGTTCGAGCCCCGAGATTCGGAACCGAGCCCGGGCAAGGGAGTTCGGACATTGGGAGTTGGAGCCAGGATGTGCGTGGTGTAAAAATGGCGTTACAATATATACTAGCGGGTTATTGTGGCTCGCGCGCTTCGCGCGCTCGCACCCATTTCTGGACGAAAACCCTTATTATTCCAAATACGTCAAAAGACGGGTTCAATACTTGGATGGGTGACCGCGGTCACCCATCCAAGTACTGTCCCCCCCCCCCCCCCCCCTCGATTCTTGACACGGCGGCGACGGCGGCGACAGCGGCGAAATCTTTTTATATTATAGAGAGATATATGTTTTGATGTTTTTATATTAGAGTTATATGTACTCACCCTTGACGAAGGGGCAAGTAGGTAAGTAGTGCTCGTGCTCGGACCAGGGCACGTCGGTCGGCTCCCAACAGACGAGGTACACATCGCAGGTGAAGCACATTGCTCCGTCATCGACGGTGTCGTTCGGCTCGTGGTAGAAACCAGTAGAAACCGGCCTGCGTCGTTTGTCCGGGCAGAGCCCATCCGATTATGAAAAAAAAAACCAACGTCGAGCATGGCGAACCGCGATCTCAACGCCGAGACCGGCCAGGCCGAAAAGAGAGACTCCGAAAGTCCGAAGTCGCCATAACACGGTAAAACTGTCGGGAGTAAGCAGGAATAAGTGAGAGTAAATAAAGGCTCCATATGTCAACTACCAAAAATTCTACACGGTCACAGCTTCCCGATTCGATCGCACTGATAATTTCACGATTCAAATTTTAAGGAAAATTTCGTACCGAAATATCTGACGAACTTAAAAAAAAAAAGTTGAAAATTGAAATTTTCATATCGCTTCCTCATAAAGTTGAAAATTGAAATTTTTATATCGCTTTCTCATCAAAGTTAGAAGTTGAAATTTTCATATCGCTTTCTCATAAGGTTCCTTTATTCGCGAAGCTTCTTTTATGAGGAAGCCTTGTCTGTATTTTTGGCTTCCTCATAGAGGAAGCTTCGCGAATAAAGGAACCTTATGAGAAAGCGATATGAAAATTTCAACTTCTAACTTTGATGAGAAAGCGATATAAAAATTTCAATTTTCAACTTTATGAGGAAGCGATATGAAAATGTCAATTTTCAACTTCTTTCAACGTCAACGTCTTAGAGTTTTATGCAAAACGGTTGACCGATTCAGGTTCAGCGCGTAAAAAAATATTTCATCGTCACGTTTCACTTTGTCGAATCTGCATTTGGCGCGAAAAAATACATGGAAGTATGCGCTCCAGAATTTTTTTTCGCCCTTTCGATTTTTATTCCAGAATTCCTAGTGATACCTCTTTATCTAGCTTTTTAATCCCGTAATCCCATGTATTTTTTCACGCTTATCACGAATCTGTTAAAGGCTCGCGTAGCTGTGTCAGGACGTCGTTCGATCTCCTGCGGGAACCGGCCAGGTCGACGATCGAAGGGATTCCGGCGGAGGAAAACCGGGGAAAAGCCGGGAAGCTTAATTAGACACACGATACACTTGAGGCTTAACTGTTGCAACGAATAAGGCTTTATTTATGCCGGAGGTTCAAATCACACGATCGTAACAAATTAAACACGCACGTCGACGCTCTTTCGTACATTCGCTCTCTCGCTCGCCTATCGCTCTCGTACTCGCGCTCGCAATGGTTTTCGGACGTCTTACTCTCGTTATCGCTCGACACACACTGCCGCTCTCCGTGGTCGATCGGTTCGATCTCCGGGGGTCACGTGGGTGATTATTCGCCCGCCCCGTAGCTACGTTTAACATTCGGCCATCCTTACTGCTGGCTCGTCCTCGAGCCTGATCGCGAGCTTTGAGGTTGCTTTTTCTTGTTCCATAAATATTCTTTCTCAATGGCCTAACTTTGAACTGAAAAAAACAAAAGCCAATAACACACGCAAAGATCCTATTGGGGATTCGAGTCCCTTTTATCCGTTAATTTTCCTCGCCTGGCGAGTCTCTTGCGTGTTAATAATTCCGTCAACGGATGGTGATGGTCATTTGTTTCGAACGCGATAACGTCGCAGCTGAGACGATCGCTATGTCGGTATCCTAGGTCGCCAAAGTCTATTTACACTTTTATCGTGGGTGCACTATGTGCGGGTTCGGCTTTTAGCTTCTCTCTCGCTATTTTTCTTTGAGCGATACTCGCGATTACCGACTTCGTCTGTTTACGTTCCGTTACGGATCTACATTTTATAAATACGCTTGCTTACAACCTAGAAATACATTTGCTTACATACTATTTGTCACCCGTTGCACTTCGAATCAGTCTCTCTTTTTTTTTTCTTTTTTTTTTTTTTTTTCTTTGCGCTCGCGAACCTATCATTTCTCTTTTTTTTTTTTTTGCACTCGCGAACCTATCATTTCTCTTTTTTTTTTTTGCACTCGCGAACCTATCATTTCTCTCTTTTTTTTTTTTTTTTTGCACTCGCGAACCTATCATTTCTCTTTTTTTTTTTTTTTTTTTTTTTAATACCGAGTCGATCTGGCTGGCGGCGAATGCGCTTTGGTCGCTCGTCTCGTTGGTTCGTCGGGGGGTTCACAGCGGGTGTAGGGGAAGGGGACTTCTTTTCCTCGGCGGGCTTTTCTTTCTGACGTTCGCTCGAAGCATCTATGTTTCGTAGGGTATCATCGAGATCGGATCCTTCCTCGCTGTCTTCGTCGTTCGCGTCGTCGTTACCCTCTCCGTCAGTCGGTCGCCACACACGCAATTGGCTTGCATGGGCAGTCGAGGCATATCTCCGGCCAGGGGTATCCTCGCGTAATTGTGCGACGCGATAGGTGTCGCTTGGTAGAACTTCAGTCACCACGAGAGGACCTCGGTTTCTCGCTTGAAATTTTGTGCTGTCGCCGGTTGCGACGGTGAACGATGACATGTAGACGATATCGCCCACGTGAAATTTCGTCTGTAGGTCCCGGTTCATATCGTAACGTGCTTTATATACGTTTTGGGTTTTCTGAATACGGTCACGGGCTTGATCTTGGAGCTGCGTCGGATTGGTGTATCGCTTGTCGCTCTCGTCTGTCAATTCGCGGATCCTCCCTTCCTCAAAGCGTGGTACGTAGCCGTATAATAGCTCGAAGGGGCTCTTCCCAGTTGTCTGATTAGGGCTCGCGTTAAGATCTCGTTGAATGCGCGCGAGGTGTTGGTCCCAGTCGCGGCCGTCGTCTCGTTGCAAGCTAGAGATCATCGCGGGTAACAGTGTGGCGTTGACGCGCTCCACCATCCCGTTCGCTTGCGGGTGGCGCGGAGAATTAAGCACATGCTTGATCCCATGTCGTTCGCAAAATGTCTGGAAAGCGGCGGACGTGAAACATGTGCCGCGGTCGCTGATTATTCGTTGGGGCGCTCCGAATTGGAGGACGAAATCCTCGAGAGTTCGAATCACGCCGGTGGTTTTCGTATCTCTCGTCGCACGTAGGCTCACAAAACGTGTTAAGTTATCGATAACAGTGAGTACGTAACGATTCTGTCGAGAGCTGGTTACGTACGGGCCAGAGTGGTCGATGTGCACGGTGGTGAACGGTCGGGATCCGGGGGGGATCGGGTGGAGCTCACCGGGTTGACGTCCGGGTCGAGTTTTGTTCATAACGCACTGTATACATGACTTAATATGTTGGCGTACATAACGCCTCATGCTCGGGAAGAAGTAATGCTCTCGGAGTTGTCGAAGCGTGCGTTCGGTCCCTGGATGGCTCCGTAGGTCGTGAAATCGAAGAGCTAAGCTTTTCCTTAAGGCGGCTGGGACGACGTACAATCTTTTCTCGTCGACGGTTTTGTATAGTATTCCCTGCACGAGTTCGTAGTCGCGTACTTCGCTTTGCTCTTGAGGTGTTCGTGCCGATGTTTTCTTACGGAGAATCGCGCACTTTCGCGTTAAGCTCGCGTCGTTCGATTGGTACATCGCCACTTCACTCTCTTCGCTTATTACTGCGAACACATGACGCGCGGATGTCGGTCGCTCACTCGTGATTATTTCGCTCGCGTCGGGGTTACTCTCCTTCGCACTCTCATTCGTCTCATTCTCTCGTACATTGTTTATATTATCGTTCGACGGGTCGCTCGCGGGAGCGCGGCTTAGCGCGTCGACATGAGCCATTTTGACTCCCGGACGATGGCGAATTTGCGCGTCGACCTCGCTTAATTGTATGGCCCATCGCGCTATCTGCGGTTGTTTCGTTCGGTTTGCGTTCAAATACATGAGGGCCTGGCAGTCACTCACAATTGTAAACGGGATATTGATGAGTAGCGGTCTTAAGCGATTAACGGCCCAAACAATGGCGATCAGTTCTAATTTGGATGAATGATAATTTCTTTCGCCCTGGTTCGTTCGGCGGCTAATTGCGTATACCAATCGCCATTGTTCGTCCTCGGATTGTTGGAGCAACATCGCGCCTAGGCCTGCTGCGCTCGCATCGGTGTGAAGCTCGGTTGGGTGAGAGGGGTGGAAAGGCTTGAGCACAGGGCCGCAGGTAAGAGCGTCGCGGAGGTCCGAAAAGGATCGCGCTGCGGCCGTGTCCCAAACGAATTTCTCCCCCTTTCTCAGCAGTCTACATAGAGGATCTGCGCGAGTCGCGTATCCGGGCACGAAACGTCGGAAAAAGCCGGTGAGACCGAGAAATCTTCGTATCTCGTGGACATTACGGGGCGGCGTGAAATCTTTAATCGCCTTTAATTTTTGTTCTCCCGGTTTAATGGCGTTTCCCGAAATCTCAAAACCCAGATAAGTGACCTGAGTCTCCAGGAAATTGCATTTCCGTAGATTAAGGGTGAATCCCGCTCGACGCAGAGCGGTGAGTGTTTGTCGTAATTTTACCTTGAGATCTTCCCAGGTGTTTCCGGGTATCAGTATGTCATCTAAGAAGTAAAGAATGACTTGATCGCGAAGCGGCTCGAGGGCTCGGTGCATAGCCTTCATGAAAAAAAACGGCGCGTTCATAAGTCCGAACATTGCAGTGGTGAACTCACCGGTCTCGTCAGGCGTGATAAATGCGGTTTTCGCGCGCGGTGCTTCATCCAGAGGAATCTGCAGGTATCCCTGCATAAGATCTAGGGTAATAAATAGCTTGAATTGACCTATTAATTCCAGGTGGGCGTCGAGATCGGGCAGGGGAAAGTGAATCCGCTCGGTTTGTGCGTTTAAGCGCCGATAATCAATTACGAGACGTGAATCGCCATTTTTTTTACTCACTAGAAACGCGGGGCTCGCGTACGAGGAATTAGTTTCCTGGCAAATACCCGAGTCTTTCATTCCCTGCACGATCCGGCGCATTTCTTCGCGCTCCTTATTACTCGCACGATAGGGTTTCTGTTGAACGGGACGACTGCCAGGTGTCTCCTCTATTTTCATTTGGACTAAGTCAGTAAGTCCTAATTCTTTAAGAGACATGGCTACGGTGTCCCGAAACTCGTTGAGCATCGCGAGTAATTCTACTACAACACTCTCACTCACATTCTCTCCGACTTTGAGATCGTCGCGTACCACGGGTATTCGCGCGGCACCGGTATTGCGGAGCGGCGCGGGACTAACCGAGTGACATTCTAGTTTCGTCTGGGAGTTGATCTTCTTCGGTGTCGGGCCGCAGTTGAGCAGAGGCAGATGAAACGTCGATGTTCCGGCGGTCATTTGGACGAACTGGACCGTCCAGGCGGGTATCTCGGTGGGTTGGCTCACGCTGGGGCGTATTGTCGGCGCCTCGGGAGGTGGTGGTGGTGGTTCGGCGTGGAAGGTGAAAACATTGTTTTCCTTCCGATATCCAACGCCGGGTGCGTCGATAAACGTACGGCCGATGAAAGTGTCGTGCGTCTGGCAGTCGTCCGGCACGACTCGCAGTGGTACCTCGTGAACTGTCACGGCGTCGATGGTTATCGACGCTCTTACTATGCCAGGGGAGATTACTTGATGTTGTAGCGGTCCGAAACATTGTAGCGCCTCTGGCTGACGTTCGAAGCGCAGTCCGCATTCGAGCACACGTGACGCCTTCACGGTGCATTCCGAACTCCCGGTGTCGACGAAGCCTTTCATCGGATGTCCATTTACCTCTAGTAGCTTTACGTATTTCTCGCCGGTGTATACGTAATCGGTCGTCACCGCGTTGACGCGAGCCGGAGGTGTTTCCGCTGTCGTAGCCTGGGCTGCCGAGGTTGATGAGGCCGGAAGAGACGAGGTGCAGTGCCGTTGGGTGTGTCCGGTTTGATTACACTTTAGGCATTGCAGAACACGCTTTGGTTCGGGGCAGTCGCGTGCCAGATGGCCAAATTTGTTACAATTGTAACATTTAAATTCGCCACGCTCGTTGCGTAGCGGTGGTCGCGGATCGTTGGCACTTCCGGTCGTTCCCTGCGCGGGGGTCGTCATGGACGCGCGCGGCGTCGCGTGTGAAGCTGTCGGCGTCCGGTCCGTCGCCGCACTTCTCTGGTTCCGAATCCGGTTCAATCGCTGCGCTTCGAGCCTCTCGAAGTCCTGCATTTCTCGAAGAAACTCGTTAGGAGTCTCATGGTAGCGGACTGTCATTGCTGTACAGAGGTCCTTGGACCACAATCCTACGAGAACTTGCTCCTTCGTCTCCGGGAAATCTAAATTCACAGCGCGGCATAGACGAACCTTCGCGTGAAAATACGAAATTAAATTCTCGTTTTTTCCTTGCGAACGCGCTTCCATACGGTTCCATTTAACGGTGAAACTCTCTCGTAGCACGAACGTGTCGCGAAATAGTTCCCGGAACATATTCCAATCGGTAATGTCGCGTCGATTCCATCTGTACCAATCGCGCGCGCCGTCGGTAAGATGAGTGCGCGCGGTTTCAAGCGCGAAGTTCTCGGGCCATCGGTGTAGTCTGGCCGTGCTCTCTATACCCTCAATCCACTCGCGCGCGGATTGTGCACCTGTCTCGCCGTTGAACTGGCCTATGGTGTGCGACAGATCGGGCAAGATGCTAAAGTTCATGGGGGCATTCGCGTCTGCCGCGTTGTCGGCTCGAGGAAGCAGACGCTCGAGAATGTCATGCAGCACAGAATCGCGTCGACGGTTATCGTCCAGTAGCACGAGGAAGGCGTCGTCGCGTAATCGTTGCTCGTCGCCGCGCGCGCGCGGTCGATTGACGATCGGTGGTGCGGGAGGGGGCTCGTTCAGCAGTACGGGTCGCGGTAGCCCTTCGGTTCGTGCGATGTCGTCAGGCCACGCCGGTGGGGGGTTCGCGATCGGCTCGCGTCGGCCCGCGGTCTTCGAAATCGGCCGTTGTGACGTCATAGGGACAGCTGGCGTCGGCACTCGCGGTTGTGTCCATAGCGACGCGAATTCGCGATTCGATGGTCCGAAGGTACGACGCGTGTCGTCGTGTCTCTCGTTCGCGAAACTAGATCGTGCCGGGGGGGGGGGGGGGGGGGGGGGTTAGCGCGATTGGTCGCGGTTGGTTGTCGATCGGGATCGGCGGACAGCGATCGCGGCGGAAGTCCGCGATAGGTGGTAGGCGACGTTCTTTTCGGAAGAGTACCGGAGGCCCTTGGGGGTACCGACGTGATGCGCGGAGGCGGCGGCGCAGACGCCTGATTGTCCGGCCAGAGCGCCGCGGCGCCTTGTAATTCCGGGTCCTCGTCTGAAACTTCCAACGCGGGTTCGCGGTCGCGCATTCGAGCCATGAAACTCTCGAATTCTTCCTCGGTTGGATGCCTCCTCTCGCTCATTGTCTAGTCCTTGTTTATTTATTTTTTTGTTTTACCCGTAGAGTCAATTCCCGAATTCTAATAATAAAAAAAAGAATACACCACAAAAGCAAAACAATTTTCACCGCACCCTCGGGTCGTGGTTCGATCCTGCTACCCGGTACGCACTCGGTACGCGGCTCGCTTGGCCATGATGGCTGCTCACGCCCACATGCTACCGGTAGGCGGCCATTTTCCGGCCCGCTCGAGTTCGTGACGGTTACTCCAAAATCCTCACGCACGACAAAAAAAAAAAAAAAAACTCGCACTCCACTGGTTATGCGCGATTTCAGGGATGATATCCCACTTCTGACGTGTTAAAGGCTCGCGTAGCTGTGTCAGGACGTCGTTCGATCTCCTGCGGGAACCGGCCAGGTCGACGATCGAAGGGATTCCGGCGGAGGAAAACCGGGGAAAAGCCGGGAAGCTTAATTAGACACACGATACACTTGAGGCTTAACTGTTGCAACGAATAAGGCTTTATTTATGCCGGAGGTTCAAATCACACGATCGTAACAAATTAAACACGCACGTCGACGCTCTTTCGTACATTCGCTCTCTCGCTCGCCTATCGCTCTCGTACTCGCGCTCGCAATGGTTTTCGGACGTCTTACTCTCGTTATCGCTCGACACACACTGCCGCTCTCCGTGGTCGATCGGTTCGATCTCCGGGGGTCACGTGGGTGATTATTCGCCCGCCCCGTAGCTACGTTTAACAAATCTGACACTTATTTTATTCGTAGATAATATTTGATACGAAAAAAATGCGTCTAAAAAAAAATCATGAAATTCAAAAAATTCAAAATGACATAAAATTTAAACGGTTCGATCGATTTTCCTGAAATTTTAATGAGATCATCGGGTGATGATATTCTACCTGTATACGCGTTTTTAGCCCGATAGCTAAAAAAGTGCGAGCGCTAGAGTGCGAGCAGACATTTTTGAAGAAATTAATAATGGCGTACAATAAAAACAACTGAACATTTTTGGATAAAATTTTGACCAAATATTGACTACTGATCATACATGATGTGTGCCAAAGTTCAGCTTGATCGGTCAAGGCGTTCTCGAGTTATAGCGGTTTGAATTTTGCATTTCACACACACACACACACACACACACAGACATCCGGACATTTTTTCTAAATGTGATTTTTCGACGTTTTGGAACATTCTGAACATGTTTTCATTAAAATCTCGAATTTTTTTTTTACCAAAACAAAGCTTCCTCTATGAGGAAGCAAAAAATAGCTGCTTCTATGCAGATTTTCTCGAGGGTGTCTCCGCAAGAGTGCCCTTCGTACATAAGATTGTTTGCGGTCTTCTAGACCGTAGAGTATTTGAACTGATGCGGGTTAAACACGACCACAATGACTACGGTTGTTGCAAAACCCGAGTGGCTGTCGATAGGGTGTTTATCAATGCTCTTGATATAGTTACCAGCTTATTCAAGTTTCCGACATCGATGACCGAAGGTTTTTTACGGTGCATCGAGGTCGTTGCGTTCGTGGTGGACGTTCTCGCAAAATACAACAGTGGAGATCGGTCTATTGAAGCATAATTTGAATTAAAATATGATCTAGACAAATGCAAAAGGTGGTGCATATTATACCGTCTAGAGATTGCGGTACAGAAACCGGAAGACCTGGTAGTGACCGCATGATCGCTGTGTTGAAGGTCGACGGACTCGAAACAAAACAAGTCGACGTGGACGGAGTCACATTACCGATGTCCCGAATATCGTCATATAATCGAGGAAAACCATACATTACAATATAAAGGTTTATTTAATTTTCCGAGAACAATGACGGAAGGTTTTTCACATTGCATCGACGTCGTTGCATTCGAGGAGGTGGACGTACTCGCAAAATATGACAATGGAGATCGGGTCAAGGGGCCGGTCTCACGAATATCGTCGTCTATTAAAAAAAATTACATTAAAATGTGAGCTAGGCAAACGCGAAAGGTGGTATATATATTATACCGTTAATTAGAAACTGAGATCCGGTGACCGAAAGATTCGGTAGTGACCGAATGACCGCTGCGCCCAAGGTCGACGGACTCGAGTCAAAACATGGCGATATGGACAAAGTCGCATTACCGATGTCCCGAATACCGTCAGCTATTCGAGAAAAACCATACATTAGAATGTAAGGGCGAGACAATACAAACTCAAAACTTGGCGTTTGTTACCTATCTCTTCAGATGTTACTGTTGGCGGTACCGATTCGATCGCTCTAGGACAAGGGAGCGGGTCTAAAATATTATTATTTTTTTTTTTTTTTTTTTTTTTTTTTTTTTTTTTTTTTTCCTTTACGGAATCCATACGGGTTCCGTAAAGGAAAACAGAAGTTGCGGAATCCAAGTTACGGATTCCACCAGCCCAGCTGGTGGGTATGTGGGACTCCCGTAGCCTACCCACTAAACCGCCCTCTCCTTTCGGTCCTCCCCCAACCAGGAACTATGTTAATATTACTTCTGGTTGGGGGATCTGTCTGTGTACGTCTGTTCGTTCTGTTTATTCGTTTCGTCTCACGTCAGTTCGTCTGCTCTGTCATTCGAGGCAGCCGTCTGCGTTTTTTCGTCTGAGTATCGTCTCTGTGTAAGTGGCAACAAGTTGCCACCTCTCTGTTGAGTGGAGCATCACCTCGACAATATTGTCTGGGGTGATGTTACCAACGGTCATCTCCAGTCTCAGTCTGAGTGCTGTCCAGCGGTCACATTCGAAGAACGTATGTTCCGCGTCGTCCCGGTCGTGTCCGCAGTATTTGCAGTCCGGCGTCTGTACTCTGTTCATCCTGTAGAGGTACCGTCTAAAGTAACCGTGTCCTGTCAGAAGCTGGGTGACGTAAAAGTTTACATCCCCGAACTCCCTTTCAATCCACGGTCTCAGGTCCTTTATCAGTCGTCTCGTCCAGTTGCCTGTAGATCCTTCTGTCCAGCGTTGTTGCCAGGTCTGTATCGTACTGTCTCTTTCTGTCGTTGCCGCGTCCTGTCGGCTCGTGTCTGCGGTCCTTTCATAAATCCTCTTGCGCTCGAAAGCAAGAAGGTCTATGGGGATCACGCCCGCCACCACCAGAACGGCCTGTGCAGAGACAGTCCGGTAGGAGCAAGCGATCCGCAGCGCGCTCTGTCTTTGTACTGTCGTCATGGCGTGGCAGTATTTCTTTGTCTTCAGGGCATCCGCCCAGATCTCAGCGCCGTATAGGAGGATCGAGTGGGCCGTCGACATTAATAGTCGCCGTTTCCCCGGTCTTGGTCCAGTCGTGTTTGCCATTAGGCGGCTTAAGGATGCTATCCTCTCAGCCGCCTTTCGGGCTGTCTTTTGTATGTGAGGCCAGAAGGTCATCTTCGTATCTAGGGTCACCCCCAAGTACTTGACTTCCCCTCCGGTCTCGATCTCGTGAGTCCCAACCCTCATGGGTAGTCTCGTCTGTATACGTCTTCTCGTGAGAAACGTCAGTTCCGTCTTTTCTGTCGCAAGTTGTAGTCCGTGGTCTGTCATCCATCGGTCTACTCGTCTCATCGTCTGGTTCAGTTTCAGCTGCGCCAGTTCTGGAGACCGCTCGGTGATCACCGCCGCCACGTCATCGGCGTATGCGACGAGGAGAACGCCGAGCGGGAGCTCCAGTCTGAGCAGGCTGTCGTAGACTCCGTTCCAAAAGTCTGGTCCAAGTATGGATCCTTGGGCGACCCCCGCGGTGATTTGTCTTGTCACCTGTCCTTCGATTGTCTCGTAGTTTATCCGTCTGTTTCGTAGGTAATCCTCCACTACCCGAACCAAGTACGGTGGCGACCTGAAGCCGTTTCTAAGCGCCTCCAGGATGTCCACCCACCTGGCCGAGTTGAAGGCGTTCCTAACGTCAAGTGTCGCCAGCAGCACGACTGGTCGCGCTGCGTGACAGTGCCTGTCTGTGTCTCGGAAAGAGTCAACCACCTTCTGGATTGCTCCGATCGTTGATCGACCCCTCCTGAAGCCGTACTGTTGGTCGGAGAGGCCACCTCCGGTCTGTATCGCGTCTGTGAGTCTTGGTCTCAGTAGCTGTTCGTAAAGTTTCCCTGTCGTGTCTAGTAAGCTCAGCGGCCGGTAGGCCGACGGCGCGCTGGGGTCACCCTTACCCTTTGGGATAAGGACCAGCCTCGCCGCCTTCCAGCGGTCGCTGAAAGTTCCTGTCCTCAGGCACGTGTTGTACAGGTCAAGAAATATCTCTGGCCTCAGGTTAACCATCAGCCGGATAATCTCCACCGGTACTCCATCCGGTCCTGGTGCTTTGCCCGTCCTCATCGCGTTGGATGCTCTGGTGAGCTCCTCCGCGGTGAAGGCGGGCACCGCCGCTGTCTCGTTGTCGTCCGTTGCGTTCGTACGTGTCGGGTGTGTCGGGAAGAGTCCGTCAACAATCCGTCGTGTGGTTTCGGCGTCTTTGAGTTCCGGTGGGACTCGGGCCCCCAGTTTACCGGTTACGATCTTGTAGCCAGTTCCCCACGGGTCCCGGTCCACCTCCTCGCAGAGCTTCTTCCAGCATCGCGCCTTGCTGTCTCTTATTGCGTTCGTCAGTCTTTTCCGTTCTGTTTTGTACATGGCCTGAAGGGCTTCCCTTTCTGGCCTACCGCCGGCCCTTGTGACCCGTCTTCGGTTTGCCAGGCAGTTCTTCCGTAGTTTGGCTATCTCGTCCGTCCACCAGTATTGTGACTGTTTGTTTTGTCTATGTTGTCGTTTCGGCATTGTGCTGTTGCACAGCCGCTCCGTTAGTTTGGCCGTCTCGTCTGCCAGCCTTTCCGCCCTTCGCCGACCTGTCAGCTCCGGGGGAACGTTTGTAATCGGGGCCGGCGCTGCCGCCAATTCTTCCGAAAACTTCTGTACGTCGAGTTTGTTCGTGTTCCACCGCGGGAGGTGCCGAATCCTCGTCCGTGCCGTCGTTGTCCGTCCTGCCACTTCGAAAGCGATATACTGATGGTCGCTGGCCGTGTAGTCCTCGACCACCCGCCATCGCCCCACCAGTGGCAGTATTCTGTCTGACGTCATCGTTATGTCTGGAATGGAATCTCCAAATCCTGGTCGTCTGTATGTCGGTGTATTTCCCGTGTTTACTACCACTAGGTCTAGCCTTGCGGCCATCTCCAGTAGCAGCCGTCCCCGTTTGTTTGTCCTTGTCATGCCCCACTCGATCGCCCTCGCGTTGAAGTCTCCCGCGACCACAACGTCTCCGGGCAGATCCCTGATTCCGTCTTCGAGGAACGCCACCTTCCTCTCGAGTTCCGCCGCGGTGCAGTTTGGGGTCAGGTAGACGCTGACATAAGTGACAGCGCCAACCTTGGCCCAGACGTAGTCGTCCCCCACACCGCGATCGGTTATCCGAGATTGGGCAGCACCCCTCACCCAGATAGCGGTTGTCTCGGTTTCGTTCGTAATCCAATTCTGTGTTGGCCGCGTCCTGTACGGTTCACACAGAATCAGTATGTCAGCGTCGTGTTCGTCTGCTATCTGTGGTAGTAGCATGTCTGCTGTCCTACTTCGGTTCAGGTTTCCCTGAATTATTCTGTCCGTCTTCCGGCCCGCCTCCTGCACTCCTCCAGCGCAACCCGGAACACAGCGCACTTCCCGGATCCCGCGAAGTGCCCCACGTCCGTGTGTCCCGCGTCAGTGCACAGAGGGCAAAGCGGTGGGTTCGTACAGTCCGTAGCGTAATGTCCCGTTTCACCGCATTTCCTGCAGCTTTTTGTCCGGTCCTTGTTTGCGCAGTCCGCTTTTGTGTGCCCATAGCCCAGACACTTGTAGCACCTCGTCACTGTCAGTCGTTCTCGGACGCGGCATCGCACCCATCCTATCCCTATCCGCCCCCGGCCGAGCAGCACCTTGGCTTCGTGCGATTCGAGGTCGCACACCGCCATGTACTGCTCCGCCCGGTTCGGACCAAAGATATGGACACCAAAGTCCGCGTCTCGTCCTGTCTCCCGTTCCAGTGCCCGTTTCACGTCGTCCTCTGTCGTAACGCAGTCCAGATCCATGATCTCCAATTGAATCTTGGAGGTCCTGGTCCTGACGCTGCCCTCGTCCCCGATCGCTTCTTGGAGAGCGCGTCGGAAGTCCTCACGTCCTTTCGGGTTGGACTGTATCTTCAAAAGACACAGCCCTTTCTCGGTCTTCCTCAGATCCATCACCTGCACGTGACTTTTCTTGGGGTCAACCTCCGTCCGTATTTTCCGTACCATGTCCGAGTATGTTTTGCCCTTCTCAGGCTTGACCAGCACAGCCGTCCCCCGGTGTTTGGGAGCCGGTTTGCGCTTATCAGCCTGAGTTTTCGCGCTCGTCTCGTTCGTTTTGTTTGTCCGTGCCGTTTCGTTTGTTGTTTTTCCGTTCCGTGGCTCTGGTCTTCTTTTTTGTCACGGTTTGCCAGGGTGCGGCCGATTCCGTTCTCGGAGTTCTCTTTCGCAAGGTCTCCGGAGTGGTCCCAGTCGCCTCCCGTTTACGCTTCGTCCGTGGCGTCTCTTGTTCTCTCGTCTCCGTTTCTGTCTCTGTCGTGTCGTACTCCGTCATGCGACCTCTCGGGACTGTCCTGGAGCACTTGCTCAGTGCGTCGTCAGCAGCCTCGAGGATCGTCTTGATGCCGGTCTTGACCGTCATGTTCATGTTTTTCTGTACTGCCGCTGCCTCGACCATTTTCGTTACTGTTCTGTGTATGAGCTGCAGTAGATCTTTCAGGTCTCGTTCGTCTCGTTTCGGTGTCGTAGTGGTCCGTTTTCTGTTTTTGTCGCTGTCGTTCGCGGAGACGCCGCTTGCCATGCTTCCTGTGCTCGACACACTAGCCGTCCTGCCGCGTCTCAGCAGACTCTGTGTTGTCCTGTCCTTTTTTCCGTTGGTCGCGTCCGTTCTCGTCGTCGCCGTGTTCGTCGCCAAATCAGTGCACATTCTGCGGCCCTCAGAATCCATGCCGCTGCCACAAGCCGCCGGGGCTTCAACCCGACCGTCGCCCGGGGTGGATTGCCCCTGTGTTGGGGGTACCACCTGAGGTATATCCTTGTTTTGTCCGTGCATTTCATTGTTGTTTGTTCCTTTCTGCTAAGGGTCTCTCGGGGGCGCGACTCCCCGTACCGTGCCGGAACGTGGCCCGGTCCCTGAGATCGCCTTGGGGGTCATCCGTCGGGCATGAGCCGACTTCAGTCCCCCTCGACTTACTCGGAATCCCCGGGGTCGTCACATCCCGAGCGGGAGGGGTTTTACGTCCTCCCACCGCCTGGGGTCGTCTCGGGGGCCTTCCGTCGGACCCGAGCCGACATCAGTCCCCGTCAACTTACTCGATGTACGCGGGGTCGTCACATCCCGAACGAGAGGGGGTTCCCGCCCTCCCGCCACCTGCGGATATTGTTGTTGTTGTTGTTGTTGTTGTTGTTGTTGTTGTTGTTGTTGTTGTTGTTGTTGTTGTTGTTGTTGTTGTTGTTGTTGTTGTTGTTGTTGTTGTTGTTGTTGTTGTTGTTGTTGTTGTTGTTGTTGTTGTTGTTGTTGTTGTTGTTGTTGTTGTTGTTGTTGTTGTTGTTGTTGTTGTTGTTGTTGTTGTTGTTGTTGTTGTTGTTGTTGTTGTTGTTGTTGTTGTTGTTGTTGTTGTTGTTGTTGTTGTTGTTGTTGTTGTTGTTGTTGTTGTTGTTGTTGTTGTTGTTGTTGTTGTTGTTGTTGTTGTTGTTGTTGTTGTTGTTGTTGTTGTTGTTGTTGTTGTTGTTGTTGTTGTTGTTGTTGTTGTTGTTGTTGTTGTTGTTGTTGTTGTTGTTGTTGTTGTTGTTGTTGTTGTTGTTGTTGTTGTTGTTGTTGTTGTTGTTGTTGTTGTTGTTGTTGTTGTTGTTGTTGTTGTTGTTGTTGTTGTTGTTGTTGTTGTTGTTGTTGTTGTTGTTGTTGTTGTTGTTGTTGTTGTTGTTGTTGTTGTTGTTGTTGTTGTTGTTGTTGTTGTTGTTGTTGTTGTTGTTGTTGTTGTTGTTGTTGTTGTTGTTGTTGTTGTTGTTGTTGTTGTTGTTGTTGTTGTTGTTGTTGTTGTTGTTGTTGTTGTTGTTGTTGTTGTTGTTGTTGTTGTTGTTGTTGTTGTTGTTGTTGTTGTTGTTGTTGTTGTTGTTGTTGTTGTTGTTGTTGTTGTTGTTGTTGTTGTTGTTGTTGTTGTTGTTGTTGTTGTTGTTGTTGTTGTTGTTGTTGTTGTTGTTGTTGTTGTTGTTGTTGTTGTTGTTGTTGTTGTTGTTGTTGTTGTTGTTGTTGTTGTTGTTGTTGTTGTTGTTGTTGTTGTTGTTGTTGTTGTTGTTGTTGTTGTTGTTGTTGTTGTTGTTGTTGTTGTTGTTGTTGTTGTTGTTGTTGTTGTTGTTGTTGTTGTTGTTGTTGTTGTTGTTGTTGTTGTTGTTGTTGTTGTTGTTGTTGTTGTTGTTGTTGTTGTTGTTGTTGTTGTTGTTGTTGTTGTTGTTGTTGTTGTTGTTGTTGTTGTTGTTGTTGTTGTTGTTGTTGTTGTTGTTGTTGTTGTTGTTGTTGTTGTTGTTGTTGTTGTTGTTGTTGTTGTTGTTGTTGTTGTTATTATTATTTACAGAAAGGAAGTTTTAATCTTATATAATCTGCTTCAAAAATAAAAGCAATTATTAGAAGAATAGAAGTAATTTTTAAAATGAATATACTTTCTTCATAATAAGCATTTAATGAAAATGTATCGTATAGAAATTACCATCACCGCCACTGGACGAGTCGTGAATTATCGTCTTTGGATATTTATTAATCAGAACCGAAGCTCTCTTCAAAAAATAATCCAACGTGACCTTTTCGAGATCCACATCGTCCCACAACGTTTTCAGCGCGAAGTTCTTCAGGGTATACTGGGGCTTCGAAGTATCGCGAACAGGGCGTCCAACTTCTGCCGTCTTGAATTCGAGGTGGGTGATTCGCTAAATTTCTACTATTTCCGCTAAAGAGGTGTACAATCAAAAGAAGAATGCATAAAAGATGCGACGATGATCCTACTTATAAACGTCAAAGCACTGGAACGACGCGGCAGCTTCTTCGACAGAAGGGCGTCGTTCGATGCAGCTGCATTGTTTGTCCGTACGAATTGACGGTAAACGGAAAATGCATCCGGTCCGCATTGATTTAACCAGTAGCGTTCAAAATACTCCAGGAAATCTTGGTGAATCGCGGTTAAATGGGAATCCATTGACGCGCGAAGTCCACGAAATGCCTCGGTAATTTTGGATGCAGGTAACAGCGCGAGGGATAAAATCTTCCTGAGAACGATTTTCCCATTCGGATTTGTTCTCAATCGTGCGATAACGCCATGCGCCTTGGCATTTTTTTGCAAAGCCTAAAAGAATTTTCTCAAATTTTATATTATGAAACTATTAAATTATTTTAGATTTTATTGATAATAATAGGCACCTGTGCAAAGTGAAACAGACAGCCGAAATCTTGTGCCAATGGCTACATTTTTCGCACGCTGTTTCTCATCGCAATCTCAAAGTCGGTCATGACCAAGCCTGAAAAGCCTCCGAAGGGGAGCAGCACGATGGAAAAAACCGCATCATAGGCTTGCTCAGTCTTTTCATTCATGAGGACCCATATTATAGGAAACACCTAGTATAAAAATAAGCTATGCATAACAAAGTTTTCATTGGTACCGAGATCAACTAACTAATGATAAAAGTTGGTTAGTTGATGTTGATGAAAGTTAAACTACCAATGATAAAAGTTGGTAGTAATAAGGAAATTGGTAGTAAGGAAGTTTCAATTTTCAACTTTTTTCGTCGTCAACCTCGTATTTAATTTTTATGCAAAGCTGCTGACCAATTCAGGTTTCGCGCGAAATCTACACCAACATCGTGCTTTTTTTTTGTTTTTCCGAGTCGCGTGTCGCTCTAACGCGATGATCTTCCATTTGTTATTCTGGCGTTGGGGCAAGGATCGTGGCTCAGTCTAACGAAATATGGACGCGATCAGAAAAAATTTAGCGCTCACGATTTACTGGGTGAGTGGATTTTTCCGAATAAAATTTTGCTGGACAGTAGAATTCAAAAATATTCTCATTACAGCCTGTATTTATAAATTAAGTTTCATTTTTGTTGTGTAGGAATGGGAGGCCAACTGTCGCAAAATTCAAATTGAAAGAGAGCGCCGGGAGCGGCAGTCGATTATAGGTTCCCGTCGGGCATTTTTATCCATTATCCGGGAGCACCTGGGGCGGAGCACCTGGGGCCTCTGCATAGCAGAATTGCATGAGAGGGCCAGCTACCAGCGTGATATCGTATAGAGACCTGCGTTATTATGCCGTCGGGGAGATGGCTGCCGCCGGGACCGACTTTCCGCCTGGCAGCAGAGTCAGATTCCGAAGAGAGCTCTGATTCTAATTAACTAATTAATTCATCGTATTATTTATTTTATTGTTGAATGATTAGTTTTTGCTTCCTCATAGAGGAAGCTTTGTTTTCGTAAAAAAAAAAAAATTGAGATTTTAATGTCAGAATACTTAAAATAGTCTAAAACGTCGAGAAATATGATTTTTAGCTGGCGTCCGGATGTATGTGTGTGTGTATGTGTGTGTGTATGTGTGTGTGTATGTGACAGAGTTGCATCGTTTAAAATGACTATAACTCGGAAATGGCTTGAGACAGCGAGTTGAAATTTGGTACACTAGTAGAGCGATCACGTCGCTTCGTTCAGTGCTATTTTCGTGAACATTGAGGCCCAAATAGAGATTTTATGCGATTTTCAATTTTTTGGAAATTCTCTGTGGTAGCTCTAACTTGCGTAAATTTGGAGCAATCGTCCTAAAACTACACATAAATATACTATTTTGATCAAAGACCTTTGGTATTGAATTTGGTCAAAATCCATCAAAGTGGTAAGATTATATGGGATTTTGCGTTTTTTGAGTTTTTTGAAAAATGACTAAAAATGGTTTAATTTGAGTAAACTTGGAGGTATCGATTTTAAATTTAAAACGGGAATGGACTAATACTGTACAATGTTTGGTATTAAATTTGGCGAAAATTGTTCTAATCGTTTAAGTTTTATGAGATTTTGAATTTTTTTGTTTTTTTTTGACAAAGTTGTATTTTTTGTCCAACACGAGTTTATGTATCAAGTGTCGCCCTAGGAGTAAAATAATTCGGAGAGTCGTCATCGGTGAGGGAAAAATACATTAGACGTGTGGCCACAAAACGGTGAATATTGGATAATTGACTTAATAATAAAAAAAATCTTTTTCCAAAATCCTGTATTTTCGTTAATTGAAGTAGGTGCACGGATCTAACAAAACGTCTATTTTTTCGCGCTGAACCTGAATCAGCCAGTCGTTTTGCATAAAAGACAAAAACGACGTTGACGTTAAAACAAGTTGGAAATAAAATTTTTCGTATCGCTTCCTCATAAAAGTTGAAAATTGAAATTTTCATATGGCTTCCTCATAAAAGCTGCAAATTGAAATTTTCATGTGGCTTTCTCATAAAAGCTGTAAATTGAAATTTTCATATGGCCTTCTCATAACGTTCCTTTATTTGCGAAGCTTCCTCTATGAGGAAGCCAACAATACAGAAAATGCTTCTTCATAGAAGAAGCTTCGCAAATAAAGGAACGTTATGAGAAGGCCATATGAAAATTTCAATTTACAGCTTTTATGAGAAAGCCACATGAAAATTTCAATTTGCAGCTTTTATGAGGAAGCCATATGAAAATTTCAATTTTCAACTTTTTTTCCTTTTCAATGACAATTGTCCAATTATCCCGGGATAAATTTCGTTCACTGTATTTAGTGTGTTAATTCTTCCGTTTATTATCTGGGTTCTGTGCGCGAGCCGTTAGCTCGTAAGGTTAGGGATGTGCTCAGTAAAGGGTTGGAACCCAAGTGAAGTACAAATGTATAGATTTATTTAACCAGTATTTAACAATATATTTAACGATATATTTATATTATCAGAGATTTACAAGGGTGATATTGTTGTAGTTATTAGATAACAATGTTTACTACAATCCTTATTGATTATTCATTTACCAGGGTAGCATTGTTATACCCGTTAGTTAATAGTGGTTACCCTGATTGTTTAACCAAAGTTCCTTCCAGTTCGAACAGGGTCTAATTAGTAACTCTAATTAGACGTTATCTCGAGGTCTTGTTAACGCGCAGTTAACGCTCGATATAGGTTCACTTATTGTTCCGTTAGTCTCCTTTGTACACCTTCTCGATTAACGACAACCGGGCGTTAATCGATTTTTCGCGATAAGAGTTCAATATTCCCACAACCTACTCATCGAGTTACGAGCTTTGTTCGCAACAGGTGTATCTGTAGTCAACCGTAAGAATCAGGAGTTCCGAAGAGACTGATGAGTGCCTGCTCTCGATCCCTTATATATGAATAAGAGAGCAGGTACGTCAGCTTAATATTGTTTAGATGTTTATGGTTTACTTTATTTCAGTAACCGATTATCT
The DNA here is from genome assembly GCA_958510785.1 of Exephanes ischioxanthus. NCBI lineage: Eukaryota > Metazoa > Arthropoda > Insecta > Hymenoptera > Ichneumonidae > Exephanes > Exephanes ischioxanthus. The sequence goes on along the minus strand of OY294018.1, from coordinate 7,900,385 downwards.
TTCCAAATCCTCGCTTCTTCGAGAACGGGATTTGGAGCATGTTTTCATTTCGGCATATGTGACTCGGTAATCCTCGCGTCGATGCTCTAATTACTGAGTCGCCCGTGATTGCCAAACTGCTGACTCAGGTTTTCATGGATTTCGTTGCAGCGACGCGCACTCGTCGCGTGCCGCTGCATATCTCGATTATTGTGCAACCGGAGTCGCTCCACTTTTCGGACACCGCCGTCCGAACCGTAATGTATACTACAATACTATAATATATTCTATGATATATTATTATTACGACTATTTTATAATATCATACTATTATACGAATAAAGGGTGAGCGTGGCCGAGTGGATCGGAGCGCGACTCACACGCAGTAGGCCCGGGTTCGATTCCCGGCAAGCACCAAGAATTTTCTGTGGTGTTTTTCTGCGGAAAAGTGGTTCGGAACCCACTATAACAAGTAGATCTAGAGGAAACCAGTGCCTCGGTGTGGGAAACCGAAAGGCTGGAAAGTGTCACGGGTTCGATTCCCGAGACTGAAGTCCCGTGGGTGAAAGGAAAACGAGCGAGGACATAGCTCCGGAGATAGGACGTACGACCTACGACTATATCCGTATGTCCGAAACTACTGACACCTGACGGGACGCGACGAAGCTCCGGACCCAAGAATCGAACCGGTGACAACGGATAAGGAAGGAAGAAGAGAGAAGTGATAGGATCCCGTAACCCTTAGGGGATCGGTGTAACCACACAATACCAATACCCAATACTATTATACGAATATAGTATAATATTATATAGTTGAACGAAAATATATTATTACATTATTATATTAATTATATTAATAATATATTCATATGGTATTAATATATTATTGCCCTTTAATAGGGTGCTACTACACTATCCGGGTACAACACGTTATTTAAGGAAAAGGGGGAATGTGATAAATGGGCACTGAAAGGGTCCCTCCTCATTGCGTAGCTATTGCACCGTAAGGGTTTTATTTCTCAGAGCCCGCATTGTGCCCCGGTCTCGTCTATCTGTATTTATAGATTTATAGAAATATAAAAATGTATTTATACGACTCACTCTAAGCTAACGTCATCGTAGACTTATCGGGCAAACGCTTTTCGCGGCGGAGCAGCTCTTTCTTTTAACGCCATTCGAAACAGCTCCGTTTGTTTAGCGTCCGGGTCGGGGTTGTCGCACTGGTGCTGTTGCGTGAGATGAAATTCCCCATTTCGAAGATTTCCTCGACCTCCGCAACCGTTACGCCGATTATATTTACACACTAAGTAACTATAAGATATAAATAAGCGAAATCATTGAAATGTGCGAAAGAAAAAAGAAGAGAAGCGAAAGACTTGAAATTAATTTGACTCTCTCGATTTAATTTTGAACGAGCTGATTAAGTAAGTATTGATAATTATTAATTAAAAAAAATATATCTACGATCTTCTACCATTAATCAATGCCCTTTTACCAGGGGAGGTACATGTAAATTTTAAGAATTTGTTACTTTACATAGTTGTTCTGGTTTTATTTATAGTGTTGAACATGTAGTGGTATCCACCGTAAATAGGTTCTACCAACTGCTTTGTTACGTCAAAACTGTCGGTGTTTTTATTCCCGATTATTTTCACGCAACTGTCGCACCGCTTCTCATAACGCGCGCTGGTCAGAACGACGAGATATCGATCTATGCCACTCCCGGTGTTATTCACGATAGCGACTGCCCATTTTTAAGCCTAACCTTGCGGAAAATTGCTTAGGATACGGCCCTAGGAATGCCTGTCGTTTCGCGTCTTAGGGTGATTATTAAATTCTAATCCCTTGAAAAATGTCGTTGACTCCCCGGAATGTTAATGAGAATACGAAGGTTATGCACACGGGTCTCGTGTAGAACTCTAACTAGTGTTCTACTCCGGCAGCCGAATGATTAGGGGATTAGAATAGAATAAATATTCGTGCACTAAGATAACAAACAAAAAAGATTATAAACCGAGAGGTGATATTTAAATAGCATTGCTTACGTTGGTCAGTGACCGTCGGCCACCGTTGGTGATGAAATAATTTTGAACAAAACTCCGAAAATTGAATGTGATGGACAGATTTTTATTTTAACGGGAAATTGAAAACCTATGTTGAACCGAACGGAGATACAGAATGAACAATTAAAATTTTCAACTAAATCCGGACAAGATATTCGGTTAAATCGATGGTCGCAAACAATTCCGAAAATCGTCGAGTAACACAACTCGGTGTGAACATTTTTCACACCGAGAATATGTCGCCGAAATATTCCCACAAGAGAATATTTCTCAAATAATAACGGTGACTGGTAGAATAACTGGCGAAGAGTATCGTAGTAATCGGTCCGTTGAATAATAGTAACTGGTTGACAAAAATAATAACTGGGGTCTGATCGAGCGACGACAACTTCGTCGACCGAATGATGGTAACTGGGTCCCGAGTACATATTTTTCGGGGTATTTATACTATTCTCCTAGATAAAAAGTAGGAGAAATAATGGGTCACGTATGTGATTTTTTCCTCCATTTCCAACGGGTGACCAATGAGAAAAATGATTCAATTGTTTTTTCGTCTACTTCTCCTGGTCACAGAAAAGTGGTAGCAATCAATTTGGTTACATATGGAGTTTTTTCTTTGTTTCTCTAAGGGAAGAAATGGGAGTAATCATCCTTGACGAGTATGTTCCTCCTCTGTACTTTTCCTACCAAATTGTTTCTATAGAGGAGAACAGGTGGGAATGGGGGTAGCGTGATTTGAGTCGAAACGGCCGATTGGTCGATGGGTTATTAAAATCGAGGAGGTTAGAAAGAGAGGTACCCTCGTCGGTCGCATCGCGGTGGACTGAAGTAAAGGAGAGTGTGAAGAAGCATAATGGCTTTTACTGTACTCTCGCGCCTAGCTTTAATTTTGTTTCGGGTACCGTTTCCGGCGCGGGCCCGGCAACTGCCGCGCGTACGTGACCAAATCGTTCGACGTTCGTTTCGTCTTGCCGATTATGAAAACGCAGAACTCTACTGTGTACTCGTTACATACTATGTTTCGGTGGAGGTTTTATCATTTCCTTTTCCGGTGACAATATTCGAGAATAACAAATCGTCCATCTAAATGGGCCTTATTATACGTGGCCGAAGATCGTCGTCTCAATACTCAAGTATATATATCTGACGCAACTTATTTGTCATATATAAAACTCGGCTTAATATTAGCAATTAAATCAAGCTTAATAACTACGTTTCCTCATATATCTATATATGTATCAATTTTACCTCGTACCTGAAGTTAATTATGTTACAGATAGCCTTTTGGTCCTAAATTTACATGTCATTTTTATTTATTAACTTCCTATTTCTAGGTTTAAATAATGAAGTGGGAAGGTTATTTTCGTCACCTTCCGTCTTTTCTTGCTGTAATCATGGGACGAAAATCTTTCTGATCTTCTACGTGAGGAAGAATTATTTTATTAATTAAATTTTCTCAAGTGTTAGATGTAAAGGAGGGGAAAGGATTACTACTCATTACATGTTTCATCACTCGGTTTGTTCAGATGTGTGTTGGTTATGGGAAGCACGTAGGGGGGTGAGGCCCCTTGCTGTGGCGCACCGGTGTAGCTGCCGCTCGGCTCCTCAGGTAGTTATCCCGGTTGGCCATAAAATTGTCCCGTGATTGAACTTATTGTTAACGCAATGTTTGTCTTTTCACATCGACATCGTGATGAGAGTCTATCAGATGACTTGGAATTAGTGTCGATTTCTATTAATATTGGGCTAAAAGATAATCGGAAGCTGTAATGTCGATTGTTGTATCGAATGTTATTGGTGTCTAATGAAATGTAATTCCTTGTTTAATTTTATATGTATTGAATTTGAATAATTCACGTGCTTGACTCTCTGCAATATTTTCTTTCATCTTTGTCTTTCGTCTGGAAATCCTTCTAAGCGGTTCTTGCCTACAACTGAATAGTCGTTTAACAAAAATATATCCTCCTCGGATTTTGAATAGAGGGGCGGAGTACCTCGTTCCTACCATTGCATCACTCTCTAATCTCGTTGTCTACTAGCGCTGTTTCTTCTTAATTCAAAGTGTCAAAACCCGGAACCTTAAGGCTCTTAATGGATTTCTGAGACCTGTAGGCAACGTGTCGAGACGACGCGTCGTGCCGACAGTTGGGCCCCCGGCGGTTGATGACAGCGGGCCCCCTTCATTTATAGTTTTTCCGTGCGATGGTACGGAAGAACTTACGACCTTTGGGATCTACAAAATTTTAGTCGATACTCGTACCTTGGCAGGTAGCGAGCTACCTCGAGTGGGTTGCCTTTTTAAACGCCTTGTAATGGCGTAGCGCTATGTGTCATAGGCCACTTTTTCCGACTTGTCTTTCTTGTCCCGTCTAGATCGATTGTACCCTGGCATTAGATCTCTTCAGGTTTTGAAACTGATTTTCTTATGGATTACATGTACCGACTGAGTTGATAAGTTAGCTCTTGGCAAAAACGGGTCATTTATCTAGTTCGTTGATATTTCGGGCTATCTGACCAAATTCTTTTTCTTTTTTAGAAGTTATATTTCCTGGATCCAGTTTTAGTGAGAGAAATAGTGAAGAAAATTTATGCGTTACGCTGGACGTAACAGCTTCTTTCTTTGTTTTTTTTTTTGCGTTGCCCCAATTCTTCGTGTTCTCGCCCTTCCGGTTCGGTTGGATTTTCGTCCACCTCTGGAATTGGTGGCTCGACACCGAAATCTTTGTCTCTCGCCATGCTGGCGAAGTCAAACTCTATCATAATTAAAAAAACGTGCAAAGTAATTTGCGTCCTCATTTATTATAATTTTGCTCACAGCTTTCTCTATGAGAAAGTTCGTTGATCGATTTTGACTTCTGTAATGTCAGCTACTTGGGCAGTCCAGATATTGTATAAGAAATCTGGCACGAGACCGTCATTCTCTGCTCGACCCGTGAGGGTCTCTCGCCCATTAAGAGCAAACGCAACGAACATCCGATCTACCTTCTCTTTATGCGATGCAGTATGCCCCCCTAGAAACCGCCTCTTGCAGAGGTCTTGACAATCAGACACCGTTCGAAGACTGATCGTCACCTCCCCTAGGGTCCAATAACTGACTAGTGGTACAAGCCACTGTTTTAAGTCTCACGAGTGGTTCGGTAGCCACCCGGGGTAGACCAAAGCGAGAGCCCTCCACTTCTCGACGGCCTCAACCTCCTGGTTCGTCCACCTATGGTCTCCTTTTACTGCATTTACCTACGACGGAGCCATAATCAATGCGCCTGGGAATGAGCACCCAGAGCATCTCACGGGATGAACTTGCCAGAGGTCTCTTGACCGGGTCTGCTTTTTCGTCCTGACCAAGCAACGGGAAGACTACGCGGTATAGCATGAGAATTCGCGTGCCGGGTCGGTGGACTTTCGCAAGCGCCGCAGTAGCTCTTGCGAGCCACCGCGGGTAATCCCGGCCATCCCGCTTGGGCGAACAAGCGGTACACGAGAGCTGCACGGGGGCAGTTTCCCGCCCCCGCATGAACGCACTCTCACGAGATGGCCATGGATCTTTGGCACCGGCCGAAACAGTGCTCGTTCGAACAGGTTGCTGGTTGACCAGGACCATTTGCAAAGCAAAGGCCCCGGACCCCCTTACGAGTCTCCTGCGTGACCCGAGCTCGGTTACCGCGGGGTCGCCAGTCCCCGGTGGTTCGAGCGGAGACAAGCATATGACTGACGGATCATCCCACAGCTCCGTGCACCCCTCTACCACCCCTGCGGGGACTTGGGCAGTCCAGTAGGTGCTGCCCCCGATACATGATCGATGTAAACAAACGCGACACACGACTGATGTAAACCCGAAAATCGTTAGTTCGGCTCGAGCCGCGTGCCTGCGAGCACGGCACCACGCACACTTATCCTTGGTACAATAAAACCTTATAGTTTGATGATATACTGTGTTTCATTCATTACAATTGGCGACGAGGAGTATCGTAAACTATCGGAGTGAAACAGTGAACAGAGGTTTTTGGAGTCGCAAGAGTGTTGGCACCATCCCGTGCGAATGCCGGAGACAAGTGGCAGCGGCGGGGAAGAGTTAGAATCTTCGCAAATCTACAAGCTCTCGAAGGTGGAACTCATCGAAAGATTAAAAAACCGAGTGAGCATAACCGCATTATTGGAGTCCCTATCAGTGGACATATTGCGAAAGCGGTTAGTCGGACTAATTAGTCAGCAGCGCGAGAGCGGTGAGAAGGAGAGCGCGTCGACCAGCGAGGACAAAGAGCGCAGACGAGCACCGGGTGACGAGACGGTAGGGACGCAAGCGGGAGATCCAGCCGAAGACTCACAGGTAGCGGCGGAAAGAGTCGAGGAGAATAACGGAGCGGCTGAAGTAAACACCGGAGTCCCCGACGTGCTGCGAACAACAATGGCCAAGCCAAGTAAGTTGGAATTCGCTCTTGGAGAGGACGACTGGGAAACATACGTCGAACGGTTAGAGTTGTTTTTCGTGGCGAATGATATAGCAGAGACCAAGAAGACGGCCGTCCTTCTAACGAAAATAAGCGCCGACACGTACACGCTGGTGCGGGATTTGTGTGCGCCAACGAAGCCGAAAGATAAGACATTCGAGCAGCTTGTAGAGATAGTGGGTAAACACCTGTGTCCGAAGCCTTCAGAGACGATGGAAAGATGTAAATTTCACCTAGCAAGACAAAGCGAAACAGAGACAGTCGCCGATTTCGGAGCCAGGCTAAAAAAACTAGCTCTGAACTGTAATTTCGCAGAGTTGCAAGTAGCGCTGCGAGATCAATTCGTGTGCGGACTGAAGGACCAGGAGACGAAGACAGAGCTATTCCGGGTGTCGCAGATCTCATACGAGGACGCCTATAAATTGGCAACGGCGAGAGAGGAGGCGACGAAGAACGCGTCGACCACGCAACGAATTATCGCGGGAAACTCGTCGGCGGAGGGCACGCACGCCGTGTTTACCACACAAAAGAAACAAACTCAGCGAGGCCAGCAGGGTAAACAGAAGAGGACCGATAACGCAAAAAACACAGAGAACCCACGAGCAGTCGACGGCCAGAAACCGCAGCTGCTGTGCTATTGCTGTAATGAACCGAATCACATGGCAAAAAGCTGTCGCCTCCGATTCAAGACGTGCAACGCCTGTCAGCAAAAAGGACATGTCGAAGCGGCATGCTGGAGCAAGGCATCAGGTCAGCGTCAAGTGCAGTACGTCCAAGAAGAAGAGGAAGCATCGCGTGACAGCCAAGAAGAATTTTTGTGGATAGATTCGGACGAACGGGAACCCGAGCAAAGTAAATTGTTCTATGTATCGAGCGAGGGTAAGCGTACTGACCCGCAATTTTTTGAATTTGTTATTAATGGCACCGTAAAGCTGTCGATGGAAGCGGACTCAGGATCGTACGCGACTGTTATACATGAGGACGTAAGAAGAACATTTTTTCCCGAAACCCAGTTGACACTGCCCAGTTTGAATTTACGCTCAGTAGCAGAAATCGAACTCCCAGTATTGGGTAAACTCAATGACTTGCAAGTCACGTTTCAAGGGAAAACTCGCAAGCTGGGGTGTCACGTGGTCTCGGGAAAGGGTATTTCGGTAGTAGGTAGAGAATGGTTAACGGCGTTCGGCCTGTGGCCATGCGAGGCGTGGAAACAGATGGCAGGTCAATCGCAACAGTCCGTAAACAACATAACAGAAATCGAGGCAGTTGAACGGTTTGCAAAAAAGTATCCGATTCTTTTCGGTCAGAGCGGGGGATTATTTAACAAGGGAACGCTAAAATTGGTACTAAAAGAGAACGCAAAACCCGTAGCCCTCAAGGCAAGGCACGTAGCTTTCGCGCTAAGAGATAAAGTAGAAGCTGAGCTAACAAGATTAATAAATTTGGGGCACTTGGAGAAGGTAGATGTCAGTGAATGGGCAACACCGATCGTGCCAATCTTAAAATCCGACGGGTCCGTGCGCATTTGCGGTGACTTCAAACTCACCGTAAATCCTAGCTTAATAATCGACAGGCATCCCTTACCGCTAATAGACGAAATTTTGGCTAACCTTCAGGGAGGGCAAACCTTTTCACAATTGGACTTGGCACACGCGTACATGCAAGTAAAAGTAGACGAAAATTCTTGCGATTGCTTGACGATAGTAACTCACAAAGGGCTTTACCGGTACACGAAGTTACCGGAAGGCGTGGCGTCGGGGCCAGCTGATTTCCAGAAGAAAATGGAGATGTGCCTCGCGGGAATTCCGAACGTATCGGTGTACTTGGACAATATTTTTTGTACAGGTAAAACGGAAAAAGAGCATCGCGAAACGTTAGAGAAAGTATGCCATACGTTGCAAGACTGTGGATTAAGAGTCAACAAGAAAAAGTGCGAATTTTTTAAGGAAAAGCTAGAAATTCTGGGGTTTGTAATAGATAGAACCGGGCTAAAGAAATCCCCCGCGAAAGTCGCAGCTATGGTAGAAGCACCGCGCCCAGAAAACGCTAAGCAGCTAGATTCAATTCTCGGTTTGATTTTGTATTACGGACGGTTTCTGCCGCAGAGAGCGGACAAGCTAAAGCCTCTTTACGATTGCGCCCGCGCAGAAAAATTCGAGTGGACCGCGTAATGCGATAAAGCGTTCAATTGGGTAAAAAGCGAAATAGCATCAGAACGGGTGCTAGCCCATTATGATCCGAAGCAAAAATTTGTGCTAGCTTGCGACGCGTCGGGCTACGGCCTCTCAGCAGTACTCTCTCACGAATACCCAGACGGGGTAGAACTTCCGATCGCGTTCGCATCGAAAATAATCTCGGAAAAGGAACTCAACCGAGCGATATTAGACAAGGAAGCAGGGGCAATCGTATTCGGATTACGAAAATTTTATAATTATTTAATCGGTAGAAAGTTTACACTGAAAACAGATCACAAGCCGTTGACGTTTATCTTTGGCCCGCGAGCCGAGATACCGGCAACGACAGCGAGCAGGTTGCAAAGATGGTCGTATTTCCTTTCGGGTTTCAATTTCGATATCGTATACGTAAAATCAAAGCAAAACGGCAACTGCGACGCTCTCTCGAGACTGCCGATCGCTGATAGTATGCCCGTTTTTGACCAAGAATATTCGTCAGTAAATTTCATCGAAGCCGGATTAGAGATGATCGGCGCTTCAAGTATTGCAGCAGAAACGGCTCGTGACCTGTTGCTCAGAGATATTGTTAGATACGTCAGAGATGGTTGGCCAAATAAACAGGAGCTTACCCCCGAAGCAAAGAAATTCGAAGGAAAAAACAGCGAGTTGTCGACGGAAAAGAAATGTTTGTTTCGTGGCGATCGTATTGTGATCCCTCCGACGTTTCGAGCGGCGGTGCTAAGGGAGCTACACGCCTCACACCTCGGCGTGATAAAAATGAAAATGATTGCGCGTTCATATGTTTGGTGGCCGGGTATAGACGAGGACATCGAGAACATGGCGAACGCCTGTAGAATCTGCCTGGAAGAGCGAAAAAAGTCAAAAAAAGTTCCACTAACACCTTGGCCGTGGCCAGACAAGCCGTGGACGCGCATTCATAGTGATTTTCTGGGCCCCATCGCGGGTCTATGTTTATGATAGTGTTAGATGCACACACGAAGTGGCCGGAAGCCATAGATATGGGATCGAATACGCAGGCGGGAAAGGTTGTAACCGAATTTAAAAAACTGTTCGCGCGTTTCGGGCTGCCACGCCAGGTGGTCACTGACAACGGCCGACAATATACGAGTGGCGAATTCAGAGATTTCCTCGCACGCCACGGCGTGAAACAAACTTTCACCGCGCCATATCACCCGGCAACGAATGGAGCAGCCGAAAATTTCGTGGGGACTTTCAAAAACAAAGTCTCAAAAATAATGAAGGAGGGGAAGTCGTTGGAGTACGCGGTTAATTTATTTTTATTTGATTATCGCAGTACGGAGCACTGCACGACCAACCGCAGCCCACCGTGGTTGATGTTCAAACGCGAGCTCCGTACCCGTTTTGACTTATTAAAACCGAGCGTTAGTAACGACGTGGAAAAAAACGTGCAAAAACAAATAATCGCAACAGGCGGCAAGCGCCAAATCGCTGCCGACGTAGGCGACGTTGTCATGGTCGATGATCACCGGGCTCGCAGCGCGAAGCGTGTGGAGGCCACAATTACAAAAAAGTTGTCACCAGTTTCGTACGAGGTAGCGGTGGACTCGTCCACAAAGTGGAAGCGTCATGTCGATCAAGTGATACCCATAAAAAATAGCCTCCGCCGTTCGGAGAGACTTCGGGCTAAGAATGTAGCGTGACGCTCTTGTGAAGGGGAGGAAATGTAATGTCAGCTACTTGGGCAGTCCAGTAGGTGCTGCCCCCGATACATGATCGATGTAAACAAACGCGACACACGACTGATGTAAACCCGAAAATCGTTAGTTCGGCTCGAGCCGCGTGCCTGCGAGCACGGCACCACGCACACTTATCCTTAGTACAATAAAACCTTATAGTTTGATGATATACTGTGTTTCATTCATTACAACTTCCTCATAGAGTAATCTATGCGCAAAATTGCAATAATTGAGGAAGCCATATTCAAATTATTTTGCACCTTTTTTCGTAACATAAAAAATATGTCTACATCTCATAAAATTGAAACAGTCAAAATTTATCGCAAAATTTATTGTAAAAAATCGCTAACTGAAATTTGTGCAATTCATAGTTTTGAGTCTATGTCTAATGTATTATTCCCCATACTGACGATAATAACGAATCGCCAAATTATCCCTGATAGACAAGCGGCACAAAAAGTAGCAGCTGGCGCAATAATTGCGACATGTGCCGCACACGTCGCAAATATCGCGCCAATATTGCTACTTTTCGTGGCGCTTGTCTATCAGGGATGTTACTCACAGAGCCACATTTGATGGATAAACTCGTGTCGGAAAATATACAAGTTTTCCGAAAAATTAAAAAATTATGAAAACAGAAAATTTAATCGGTTGAATCAATTGTCGCCAAATGTAATATCAAAGATTGTACAGTTTGAGTTCATTCTCTTACCAAATTTAGGCTCGATACTTCCATTTTTACTCGAAGTAGATAGTAGATAGTTTCTAGCGGTTAAAAAAAAACTGAATTTCCATAAAATCTTCTATATCGCTTTTATAGATTTCGACCAACTTCAATACTGAAGTTCTCTGATCAATATATTATATTTGTGTGCAATTTTAGGACGATAGTTGAAATTGTATGCATGTTAGAGCTACCACAGAGAATTTTCAAAACATTCAAAATCGCGTAACAATCGGGACCAATCTTCATGAAAATTGCACAGAACGGAGCGATGTGACCACTTCACCAGTTTACCAAATTTTAACACGCTGTCCCAAGCCATTTCCGAGTTATAGCCGTTTTAAAGTCGATTACATTTTTGTTACCGAGTGAGCCCGGCATGGACGGAAAAGGAGGCATTTCATATGATTTTAAGACCATATGAAACACCTATAATCAACTTTGCTCAAGGGTTCGCGCATGTATGGTTCAACATAAAAGTCTCATCGAAAAAGCGGACATCATCTCGGTTTTCAATGAGACTTTTCTTATGACTGTACATGGCAGAATCCGTGAGAAAAGTTTAATACACTTTTTATTACCGACCGCGGTATTGCAACGGCAGTATCCGTGGTATCCTGACTGATACCCTGACCGTTCGCGCGGTGTGTCGGAGTTATTAATGAAAATCGGACTTACCAACGGCTTAGGACGAAACGGTGAGCGGTGAGGGTTTGTCCCTATGGTCAGGCGGTATCTGATCGGGGATGCAGCGAGATCGAGAAAGAGTCTGAAGAAGAGAGGTCGGGACGGTGAGGGGAATAGTGCGGAATAGTCGAGAAAGGCTGGATAAAATGGTAGGAAAAAAAATTAGGTTAGCCGATATTTCTATCGTTTCATCATTTCATATAAAATTTGTATGATACTTACCTTTGTGTAGCTGATGAGTAAATCTGATGAGCTCTCGGAAAATCGCAGAATTCGAGGACGAATGTCGCACGGATGATCCGATGTTAGCGGAATAAATATCGGGTATGTCAAATTTCATTTGATTTTCAATCGTTTTTAATCTGTTCTGCAATCCATAGAGTTTTTTATTATAATTAATTAATATCCATAATCAATTAATTTGAAGTTAAAATAAATAAATACAAAATTGTTGATTTGTCGGTATGTTAATTTTTTGAGAGCGCAAAGACTCGAACGGTATGATTTGTTGTTTTACAGTTGATAAAAAAGTATGATGCAATTGGATTTCTCGATGCAATACTGCTGGGCCTGGAGAAGGCTGGCAACGACCTAGATGCTATGCCCAAGTATCTAGACACGGCTGGTTCCAAATTGGACTATAGACGGTACCGAGAGGTGCTGTTTAACACTCTCATCGCCGATGGTCTCTTGGTACCGAGTGGCTTGATTGCCCAAGATGATTGCCCAGTCAAAACGATGGCGTGCGTTTTTGCACCACCGGAGAACATTTAGTCTACGAAAAATTACGTGCAGGTAATGCTTAGACAGTAAAAAATAATTTTGTTTAACTGGTACACAAAGTTTTGTAAAAATAATTTTCTTAAATAAGTGACTGGTCCATCTTGCTGGAGCGAGATGATGCAGGCCCAACGTCAGCGTCCAAACCAAACGAATATAATGACCGATACCAAACGAATATAATAACCGATTGGGATGGATTCGCGCGGCTATCTTTTTAAATGAGAAACGCAGATCGTCAAGGCCGTGGGAGCCCTCGATGGATTGGAGAAAGGTACAAAAAAATATAATATTTTTAACTTTATATGTTTATTTATAGAAAAAAAATGTTTCATTACAGGCCATCCAAAAGTTCGTCGAGGGTACGAAAAAAAGGCTCGGAAGCTGCGCTCGAAACATATCAACGGTGGCCTTCCAATCAGAAGATAGACAACGCGTTCGGAGTACGAGGTGATGCTACTCGCCCTCCGAGACCTCATTCTGGAGGACGGGGATGCGGAACGTTTCCGCATCCTCGATGGAATAACATTTTTTTTTAAAAAGATACCAACCTACATTCGTTCAGAGACAAAAGGCATCTTGCGACTCACAACGCAGCTGGTCCTGAAAAAAATACATATATATGTATTTTTTTCCAGGGGAGGACTTACCTGTCCTCCCCTGGATCGGTGTGTGGTGAAACACATCTCCGACTCTTGACGTAGCTGCTCCAGATGCTTCTCAAGCTTCCGGAGCAACTGCGTCGACGTCTGGAGATGTCTCATTGCGAGTAGCTGAAATTTTAAAACAATACTTACCTGTCCTCGATCGGTTGTAAAAGGCATATCCGACTCGACACAGCTGCTCTGGAAGAATTTGGAATAAAGTAAATAAAAAAAACAGATATGATGGTGCCGACAACGATGAACGACGGCAACAGGAAAACGACGACGAGTAAGGCGACGAGGAGGACGAGGAGGACGAGGTCGACGAAGGGCACTATCCTAGGATACTTTAAATAACAAATATGTAAAAATGTTATGAATAAAAAGCAACATTATATTTATTTAATATTAATTTATGTAATAATTCATTAAACATGAATTTATTTAACAATTTATTGAGCATAAAATAATTATTGTAAACGAGAAACCGCATCCCTAACCTCACAATCGAGTGTTCACACCAATATACATGAACACATTTACACCGATTGGCCGATCGGTAAAACAGATCGGCACCGGCGACGCCGCGGGGACTTCAGAGTCTCGAATGCGACCAACTTCTCACCACTCGAGACTTTGACATCGACCCGCGTCAAAGTGAAAACGACAAAAGTTTTTTTTTCGAGTGTAATTGCAGTCGATCTATCTGGAAATCAAAAACTGGAAATTAATATTCATATTTTCCGGTATATTATTATTAATTTTAATAAAAAATTCTAAAATACGTTAATAAAACAGAATAAGTTTAAATGCCAATATTTTGGGGAAAAAATGAACACATAAAATATGCAAAACAGAAAAAAGAAACAAAAATTGAAATTAAATCTGTTTTTTGCCACGTCCTCATTGTCGGTGTGGGGTCAAGCGAAGAGCGAAAATCTATAACTATTGAACAACTGCAAACAAAATAAACGCTACTATAAACAACTACCAACTATTTTGCAGCTAGAACTTGAAGCATATCGCCTTCCCATTAATTTTCAAAGAAATACAAACGATATAACCTGCTACAAAAGAAGCTAACTCGAAAATCGTTTGTAATTGTCTGTAGTAAGCTTACGTCATTCGTAGTTCCCCGAAAAGTGACAGAAAAGTCAATATGGTCAAAGTTCTGGCTCCAGTAACGTTAGTGGTTCTTTATGGAACCATTAATTTCGTTTTTAGAATCTCATAAACTGGCGCGGCATCGATATACTCGAAGGTCTAGACCTGAAATTGTTTGTAGTGCTGTTACTTCGTTCGTAGTACATCGAAGATTAACGCGGATTCATCATGTTCCAAGCTTTACTTCCAAAACAGTTTGTTTTCGTGTCACTTTTCGAGATACTACAAACGAGTTTAGCATCAAACGTTGAAGTATATCGACTTCACGTTAGTTTTTGAGGTACTAGAAACGGTACTACAAAAGATTTTAGTCTTAAGTTTGTTTGTAATAGCGGTTATATCGTTTGTGGGTATTGTGTGATTACACCGATCCCCTAAGGGTTACGTGCCCCTTTCACTTATCTCTTCCTCCTTCCTTATCCGTTGTCACCGGTTTGATTCTTGGGTCCAGAGCTTCGTCACGCCTCGTCAGGCGTCAGTAGTCTCGGACATACGGATATAGTCGTAGGTCGTACGTCCTATCTCCGGAGCTATGTCCTCGTCCGTTTTCCTTTTACCCACGGGACTTCAGTCTCGGGAATCGAACCCGTGACACTTTCCAGCCTTTCGGTTTCCCATACCGAGGCACTGGATTCCTCTGGACCTTCTTATTATAGTGGATTCCGAACCACTTTTTCGCAGAAAAAACACCACAGAGAATTCTTTGTGCTTGCCGGGAATCGAACCCGGGCCTACTGCGTGTGAGTCGCGCTCCGATCCACTCGGCCACCCTCACCCTCGGTTATATCGTTTGTATTTCCTCGAAAATTAACGGGAAGTCGATATGTTTTGAGTTTAGCTCCAAAATCGTTTGCAGTTTTTCCGAGTATTATTAATTTCGTTTGTACTAACTCGAAAACTGACCCCGCGTCGATACCCTCAAAGGTCTGATACTAAAACCGTTTGTAGTAGCATTTGTTTCGTTTGTAGTACCTCGAAAACTAAAGAGGAGTCATTATGTCTCGAGCTCTAGCTCCAAAATCGTTTATAGTGCCTCGTGGTAATTTCTGCCCTCGCTTCGCTCGGGCATCAAACTTCACACTCGGTGAAAATACGCACTTTCCTCCCTTGTAGCATAATATACTATGGCGACCGGCTGATTTCGGTCACCCAAGCCCGCGCGAGAAAAACAAGACTATCTGTTAATTTTCACTTTAAGTATCTCTCAAGGACTTCGAGCTTTGGATGCGACTCTTTTGAACAAAAAGGTATATGAAGTTTTTTCTCGTAGAGAAACCCCAGTACCTTCAGCATACATAAAAATAACCGAAAAAACTACCGCTATTTCAGGTCACTTTTTACACCGTTAGAATAACCGCAAAAATAACCATACGTGAGGGAGCTCACGCTGCCTGTAGTTGCGAACGGTCGTTTTTTTTTCTTTGAATAACCTCAAAAATAACCGCAGCCGTAATCACAAATAAGCTTGCAGAGCGGTTAGTTGATGACAAGTAACCGTCAAAATAACTTTCAAAATAACCGCAGGAAAGAGGTCCGACAGTTATTTTCCGTTAAAATAACCGAAAAAATAACCGCATCAATAACCACAAATGCTCCTGCTTGAAATTCTGGATACATGCAAATAAAAAAAACTTTTATCCGTCGATGATGTGTTTTCTGTACGTTTAAAAAAAATTAAATTTAATTAAATTTGCAAAAATGCTTCGACCCTCTCGACGAACACTGCCATGTCAGACGTATGACTAAAGCAGCTATTGCTTCCAATATAACCACTGTGGCAGTTCCATCGATTTTGTTCGTCTCAGCATAACGCGAAATCATTTTCATAAAGTGGGCATAGCATGTATGCAATGGTACCATGTTGTCGGGTAACGAATGGCCATAGCATATAGCGTTATATGTTATAACGAGATACTGGGTCACGGTACACTTATTCGAAGTGGCCATAATAGCGTTCATGCTTGCCCAAGACCAATCTGTAATAACAGCTTTGAAGAATGGCCCTTTAACCGCGTTTTCGACCCACAGATCCTGGAACAATGCAAGGCAGCCGCAAATGGAGGAGGTCGTTTGATTGTTCGTGATCATTTCGAGGACAGGAGATATTTTTCTTTTTTTAATTGACGACGCCGTCGTAAAAATAAATTCTTTTCGACGCTTCATAAGGCTTTCTGACTACTGAACCGGTCGAATCAAAGTAGAGTATCGAATCGCGATGGCATTTTAGAAACTCGACTTGCTTGACTATTCCAAGATAAATTGTGAATGGCGTGGAGAACTTGCGAATGTAAGGGTGTTCATTATTTGCGCGGACAATTTTCCGTATAATATCTATCGTGTCATTCGCATGGCAATCATTCCTACCTAATGCCCTGGATTTTGCTTTTTGCAGCACTTCAAGTGAATAGCAGGATTGATAGTTTCCTTCCTCGATAGCTAATTCTTCGTCTAAATCGTTAATCTGCTTTGCATGAATAACACTAGGCAGTACGTTAAGTAATTCGCGTTGTACCCTCTCTCGTTCAGTACCACGCAGTTGATACGCTAGGGGTAACGTATGCTGCGACTTTGAGCCCGTGGAACTCACTTCTATTTTTGTATTCGAACGAATAACTTTTCCTTTCGACTTGAACTTTAGTTCGCATTCGGGTTGCCTACATGAAGCATAGTCCCGAAAGTTCTTAGTTCCTTTTGCACATTTGAATCCTTCGGAGCGCAGTATACACGTGATCTTCAGCTCAGTTGGAAAAACCTTGCAAAGATACGCATGACACAAATCCGACGAGAATTCCTTATTCTTGGCCATTATCGTAATCGACGAAACTTCTATAGAACCAACAAGATGGTAGTCATTTTTCCCCGGTTTGAGATCGGTTTTATCACCGGGCGTTTCTTTCAAACGGTAATCTGATTTACCTTCCGGTTCCGGTGTCATGGATAAGCTTTTCATCCTAATCAAAAGCCGTTCCGGGTCACATTCTGGTGTAAGCTTTTCCGTATCCGGCGATTTAGCAATCTCAACCGAAGGTTTCTTTAAGATGCGTTTATTTATGTTTTCAGTGAATCCATTGCGGTTGTGGATCCAGTAAAAACATAGATTGGTGCGGAACCTCTTAACATCTATTTTTCGTACTCCCAAGTGCTTGCATATTTTTAGCAATAACGGCCGATATGCAGGTCCGTTAGAGAGCTCTTCAATATTTTGCACACAATGCACAATGGCATCAGAAGCAACAACACTGTCGAAAGACATTCTATCCGTACTTAAAAGTATCTCAATGAACAATTTAGCATGCCTGTCGACAATAATGTGAGATAGGCAGAAACTATGTTTATTTCATCTTTGCGTGTAAAAATATGTTTGTAAGGGCACTTAACGATAATAGCGGATTATCGAAAAGTCCCCATTTTCGACAAATTGCTGTGATAGTAGAATTATCGATGCCCTGAATATTGCATAGGTGTGATGTAGCACAATTTCTCAATGCCGAAAATGGTCTACCCAATTCCCGAGTTTCTCTCCCTTTTTATTTTCCCGTACGGGATGGGCGCCAGGTGCACCGAAATGCACCAAGAGAGAAACCCAACAGTCCCGGCTAAACTGCTGTCATCTCGAGGGTAGAGTGGCTGGATAAGCGATTAATAGTTCGGTCGGATTCACGAAACACAAACAAATAAATGAATTAATTGCAACCACAGAAAATACGGTAACCTAAGACTCGAATATTTATTTAATGAAAAGAAACAAACTAATGAGGGGAAACACCGAAGGACTCGGAGTAAAACCCTCGTCCCGTAAATTAAAATCAAACAACAATTCTGTACACGAAGATCTTTGCCCGACGCACGGGATTCGCACACTTCGATACGAACACATTCACACACACACAGACGGTCGCCCCTCCCGGACTCTCATATTGTATCACGCGTGATATAGGAGCAATCTCATGCACAAACACACGGCGTGGCTGACACAGCACAACGCATTCTCATTTACCCCGTCCAAATTAATGCGACAATAATTTCATTCGCCCGGCCCAATCGATGCGGCAATAGTAAAAACACGCACACGGAATCACGCGCTAGAGACGTCCGCAGGCGACGACACGATGATAAGGCGACTCACCGTGGAAGCTTCCACGGCGACACTTTACTACCCTCCCGCAAATTACTAAATGTCACGCTCGAGTTTTACTGCCCCCCGGAAAGAAAAACCTTGACGGCTCCGAGTAAGACCGCATACGGTTTCCCGAGCCGACCACGCGGCGATAAACAAAGACAAAACCCGTACGCAACGTCAAACACACACCTGCCGAAACACGGCGGTCTCGATCCCTCCGGCACGGCCGAACGAAGCACGCCGTCGGTCACACAATATAATTTCCTCCCGCGCTCGGGATTACAAAATTCACAAAAATAATAATTGGCCGTAGCCTTACACAAATAAAAAAACCCTTGGACCAAAAGCTCACCGTATCGAGTCGCAGCCACGTGAACGGGGAAAACGGTCTAGATACAATCCCCGTGGAAATGATCCTGTCTTCCTTCCTCTCTTCTGTCGACGGATCAATCCCGGAACACGCAAATCTGCTAATCGATCCGCTAGCTCGGACTCACAACGGAGAGTTCCCTGAGTATCGACCCGCGATCTCGCTCGCTACCGTTATCCCTACCTCCCGGCCTAATCGTCACGACAAATTCGCATTATTTCGGGCATTCCTCGGCCCTTTCCGGCACAGCCGAACGCTACGCACATCGATCCGCTCATCGATCTCTCATGCGCACGCAATCTTCTTCTAACGCCGGTAATACACAGCTCCCTCAGAGGTACTTAATTCTCCCTGACGGGGGAGACTCCCGGCTATTAGCTTCGCTGCAGCCCGAGACTCCGGACGACTGCAACTATCGATGCGATGCGATGACTAGAGGAATCGTAGATCTTCTCAGATGATTATTTCTTATCATTGACGACTCCAACAGCAGGGAAGTAGAACGGTACTCCCAATTTTACTCCAGTTCGAGCTTTTCCGGCTCGCGGCTCCAATCTTCGACCTTCACGTCGGACGTCTCTCCTCGATCGGTGCTCTCGTCCCCGCGTACATGAAAATTGGTTACACTTAAATTAATAAATATCCTATCATACCAGCTAGGCCCTGCGGTGTCGCCTCGTGTGAGCCCGAACGAGCCGAAAATTACGGCGCAAAATTTTGCCGCGTTACGGTGAATAATGATGACGTATTGCTGTATATGTGAAATCGAAAACTGCGGCCGCGGGTTGAATCCCAAACGCGTATTCAACAGCTTTCCAAACTCATCAATATGGTCATCATTGAGCCATTGTCGGCTCTCGATAATAAGCCCTTGACGAATTTTCTCGCATCTTTTGATATTGATGAAACTTTATTGATTTATTTAAATAACTTGTTTTGTAAATTGTAGCTAATGCTTAAACTGTATAGCTAATAAAGCGCTTAGAGCAGCTTGTGCAGCGCTTAGAGCCGCCGTCAGTGCAGAGCGTAGGGTAGCCCCAGGTATAGCGCTTAAAGCGGCAAACAAACTAATAAAAGAAAGGATAAAAATAGTAGAATAGAAGAAAAAGGCAAGGAAAAAGTAAGCGCGGCTTACTCGTGGAGGCTTCTCGCGAATAAGGGAATCTGTAAAGAAAAAGAGAATAGCTGTAAGAAACAAATCTTACAGACTTTTAAAAGCGGAAACATAAAGCACTGTGGGTTACACGACGTAAGCATCGGGATAACAATTTGTAGCCCAAACGCTTCAGAGTGGTTAATGCCCCGAGCACGGGAAACAATAAATACGCAACAAGCATCGAGCACTCTCCTACGGATGTGCTCCCATCAAGCCCATATTCCCAACGTCACAATAGGGAATGGTTTGAGACACGAAGATCCTCAGTTATTACAGTGGGACCTGTTTTTCCAATTCGACGGAACTTGGCACTGTCGCTATTCTAAATTTCCCGTACAGAGTCCCAAACTTGATCAGCGGCTGAGAATATTGCCTATCCAGTCACGACACTCATGACACTAAACAAAATGGAAATTATGTAGAACGAAATGTTTACAATAGTATCAAGTTAAGTAAAGTGAGCGATTGGGTTAGGTAAAATTTGAAAATTTGAAAATGAAAGTTTTCATATCGCTACTTCATTAAGTTGAAAATTGAAATTTTCATATCCTCATAGAGAAAGCTTCGCGTATAAAGGAACATTATGAGAAAGCGATATGAATATTTCAATTTTCAACTTTTATGAGGAAGCGATATGACAATCTCAATTTTCAACTTTCTTCGACATGAACGTTGTGTTAGACTTTTATGCAAAACGGCTGGTCGATTCAGGTTCAGCGCCTAAATATGCACCAACGGCGTGCTTCACTTTGTCGGATCGGTGCTCGGCGCGAAAAACACATGGGATTATGCGCCCGTGATTTTTTTTCTGAACTTTCAAATTTTACTCGCGAAATCCAAATAACATCACTTTATCTATATTTTTCAAACCCGTCATATCCATCATCTTGTGTATTTCTTGCCGTAGAATATGATAGTCCATAACGGGAGCACGGAGTGCCCGAGCCACAAGAACCTGCTAGTTTTTTATAACATAAAAATAATTCGCCGCCGCTGCGCAAGAATCGAGAGAACATGAAGAGGATTGATAACGAGGACGTGTAGTTTGTCAATAATAGGGACGTGACGTTAGTCAATAATTGGGATGTGAAGGTGATCAATAATTGGGATGTGAAGGTGATCAATAATAGGAACGTGAAGAAGGGTTAATAATAAGGCCGGAGCCACAAGTCGTAAGATTATGCGCGAGGTGCAGCTAAAAATGAGTTTGAGGCTGAACTGGAAATTTGACGCGTTTTTGAATTTTTAAAAAAATATCCGTGGTATCTCTAACTTGTGTAAATTTTGAGCTACCGTTCTAAACTGCATACGAATATAATATTTTGATCAAAGACCTTTGGCATTGAATTTGATCAAAATCGAAGCGGTCAGATTTCATGGGATTTAGATTTTTTTGAAAACAGTCTAATTCGAGTAAACATGGAGCTATCGAGCTTACATTTCATACGGGATTGGACTAACACTGTAGAATTGAAAGTACAAAAAGAAAAACCTAAACATTTATCTTCCAGGTCCTGATCTCAGACGTGGCAGCATGCCAAAATATTAAATTCAAAGAAACTAGCTTTAAAAAAATTTCAAATTTTTTATAAAAAAATAAGTTGTAGAATTGAAAATAGAAAAATAAGGTCCTAAGAATTTTTTTAGATCATAATTGAAGACGTGGCGCATGCGCAAAAGTAAATCGCACGCAAAGGAGCCGATCTGCGCATGCGTCGGGAATTGATAAAACTCATGGCTGCAAAGCGCCACTTATGCCACTCTCGGCAGGCACGGAAAGTAGCGCTTTTCATGCATGAGTTACAAAATAGTACATTTTGATACGAGTGCGAGAAAACTTTTTCTGACGAGTGTGAGTTTGCAGCACGAGCCGAAGGCGAATGTTGCAATTACACGAGTTCAGAAAACGTTTTTCGCACGAGTATCGTACAAAATTTTATTTCACAAGGTGTGAAAACGGGGCTTTTCGCACGCGAAGCGTGCGCAGAACCGCTAATTTCCCACTGAGTGATGTAAACATATATTCGAAATATTTCAGAAATATTTTCGTGCTATGAGGGTGGCGAATAATTTTGCAGTCGCCCAGAAATATTCATCGAGTCGCATTAGACTGAGAAATTGTTCGGAAAGAATGTTTTAATGATAACTGGACCGACATATATTTTTCGTTGCGTATTGTGAAAATTACTCACGAAAATACTCGAAGCAACGTTACGTTGAATGCTGTTTGGTTGTGCGGCACAATTTTGCTTCGAACCGCAAATTCGCTGCTCCTCGATTTTAAATGATGGAGCCAATATCAACCAAGCATATGTTGTAAACGCCACGTAAATCACTATTTGATAAACAAAACGTAACGTTGAATGTTGTCTGGTTTTTCGCCAATTTTCCTTTGAACTGCAAATTCGCTGTTTCTCGATATTAAACGATGAATCCAATGTCAACCAAACAAATCATCACAACCAAGACGTATGTCATAATCATTACGTAAATCACTACGTGATAAACACATAAACGAATAAATTGTCATCAGAAAAAGTCACAGGGGCCTCGCACAACAATTGCTTCTTCTTCCTTTGGTTTTATGCCGCGAGGCCAAGCGTCAGCCAATCACAACAATAGCTAACCAGTGCCGAGCGTCCGATAGATAGCCCGTCAAAAAGAGACTCATTTTTTTAGTTGACCGACAGAGGGCGGTGCGTGAAAACGTTGGAAACTCATCGTTACCGAGCAAGCGTTATTGATGTCAGCGCCACAAATCTTCACTTCTGTGTTAACAGTATTCGCTCTGATCACGTAAGTAACCATGAAAATAAATCATTTCTTTGGTGAGAATACGAAAACAGCTGAATTCCCACCGATTATGATAACAACGACAACGACAACGACAACGACAACGACAACGACAACGACAACGACAACGACAACGACAACGACAACGACAACGACAACGACAACGACAACGACAACGACAACGACAACGACAACGACAACGACAACGACAACGACAACGACAACGACAACGACAACGACAACGACAACGACAACGACAACGACAACGACAACGACAACGACAACGACAACGACAACGACAACGACAACGACAACGACAACGACAACGACAACGACAACGACAACGACAACGACAACGACAACGACAACGACAACGACAACGACAACGACAACGACAACGACAACGACAACGACAACGACAACGACAGCGACAGCGACAGCGACAGCGACAGCGACAGCGACAGCGACAGCGACAGCGACAGCGACAGCGACAGCGACAGCGACAGCGACAGCGACAGCGACAGCGACAGCGACAGCGACAGCGACAGCGACAGCGACAGCGACAGCGACAGCGACAGCGACAGCGACAGCGACAGCGACAGCGACAGCGACAGCGACAGCGACAGCGACAGCGACAGCGACAGCGACAGCGACAGCGACAGCGACAGCGACAGCGACAGCGACAGCGACAGCGACAGCGACAGCGACAGCGACAGCGACAGCGACAGCGACAACGACAACGACAACGACAACGACAACGACAACGACAACGACAACGACAACGACAACGACAACGACAACGACAACGACAACGACAACGACAACGACAACGACAACGACAACGACAACGACAACGACAACGACAACGACAACGACAACGACAACGACAACGACAACGACAACGACAACGACAACGACAACGACAACGACAACGACAACGACAACGACAACGACAACGACAACGACAACGACAACGACAACGACAACGACAACGACAACGACAACGACAACGACAACGACAACGACAACGACAACGACAACGACAACGACAACGACAACGACAACGACAACGACAACGACAACGACAACGACAACGACAACGACAACGACAACGACAACGACAACGACAACGACAACGACAACGACAACGACAACGACAACGACAACGACAACGACAACGACAACGACAACGACAACGACAACGACAACGACAACGACAACGACAACGACAACGACAACGACAACGACAACGACAACGACAACGACAACGACAACGACAACGACAACGACAACGACAACGACAACGACAACGACAACGACAACGACAACGACAACGACAACGACAACGACAACGACAACGACAACGACAACGACAACGACAACGACAACGACAACGACAACGACAACGACAACGACAACGACAACGACAACGACAACGACAACGACAACGACAACGACAACGACAACGACAACGACAACGACAACGACAACGACAACGACAACGACAACGACAACGACAACGACAACGACAACGACAACGACAACGACAACGACAACGACAACGACAACGACAACGACAACGACAACGACAACGACAACGACAACGACAACGACAACGACAACGACAACGACAACGACAACGACAACGACAACGACAACGACAACGACAACGACAACGACAACGACAACGACAACGACAACGACAACGACAACGACAACGACAACGACAACGACAACGACAACGACAACGACAACGACAACGACAACGACAACGACAACGACAACGACAACGACAACGACAACGACAACGACAACGACAACGACAACGACAACGACAACGACAATAACCGCAGGTGGCGGGAGGGCGAGAACCCCCTCTCGCTCGGGATTGACGACCCCGCGTACACCGAGTAAGTCGAGGGGGACTGAAGTCGGCTCATGCCCGACGGATGACCTCCAAGGCGATCTCAGGGACCGGGCCACGTTCCGGCACGGTACGTGGAGTCGCGCCCCCGAGAGACCCTTAGCAGGAAGGAACAAACATCAATGAAATGCACGGACAAAAACAGGTAATACCCCAACACAATGGCAATCCACCCTGGGCGACGGTCGGGTTGAAGCCCTGGCGGCCTATGGCAGCGGCATGGATTCTGAGGGCCGCAGAAAGTGCACTGATTTGGCGACGAACACGGCGACGACGAAGACGGACGCGAAAAACGGAAAAAAAGATAGGACAACACAGAGTCTGCTGAGACGCGGCAGGACGGCTAGTGTGTCGAGCACAGGAAGCGTGGCAAGCGGCGTCTCCTCGTCTGACAGCGACGGAAACAGAAAACGGACCACCACGTCACCGAAACGAGACCAACGAGACCTGACAGAGCTACTGCAGCTCATACACAGAACGGCAACGAGAATGGCCGAGGCAGCCGCAGTACAGGAAAACATGAACATGACGGTCAAAAATGGGATCAAGACAATCCTCGAGGCTGCCGATGACGCACTGAGCAAGTGCCCTAGGACAGCCCTGAGAAGATGCATAACGGAATACGACACGACAGAGACAGAAACGGAGACGAGAGAACAAGAGACGCCACGGACGAATCGCAAACGGGAGGCGACCGGAACCACCCCGGAGGCCTTGCAAAAGAGAACTCCGAGACCGGAAGCGGCCGCACCCTGGCAAACCGTGACAAAAAAGAAGACAAGAGCGACGGAACGGAATAACAATAATACGAACGAGACGAACGTGAACACTCAGGCTGACAGGCGCAAACCGGCGCGCAAACCGGCTCCCAAACACCGGGGGACGACTGTGACAGTCAAGCCTGAGAATGGAAAAACATACTCAGACATGGTACGAAAAATACGGACGGAGGTTGACCTAAAGAAAAGTCACGTGCAGGTGATGGATCTGAGGAAGACCAAGGAAGGGCTGTGTCTTCTGAAGATACAGTCCAACCCGAAAGGACGAGAAGACTTCCGACGCGCACTCCAGGAGGCGATCGGGGAAGAGGGCAGCGTCAGGGCCAGGACCTCCAAGGTTCAATTGGAGATCGTGGACCTGGACTGCGTTACGACAGAGGACGACGTGAAACGGGCACTGGAACGAGAGACAGGACGAGACGCGGACTTTAGTATCCATATCTTCGGTCCGAACCGGGCGACGCAGTACATGGCGGTGTGCGACCTCGAACCGCACGAAGCCAAGGTGCTGCTCGGCCGAGGGCGGATAGGGATAGGATGGGTGCGATGCCGCGTCCGAGAACGACTGACAGTGACGAGGTGTTACAGGTGCCTGGGCTATGGGCACACAAAAGCGGACTGCGCAAACAAGGATCGGACAAAAAGCTGCAGGAAATGCGGTGAAACGGGACACTACGCTACGGACTGTACGAACCCACCGCTTTGCCCTCTGTGCACCGACGCGGGACACACGGACGTAGGGTACTTCGCGGGATCCGGGAAGTGCGCTGTGTTTCGGGTTGCGCTGGAGGAGTGCAGGAGGCGCCCGGAAGACGGACAGAATAATCCAGGGAAACCTGAACCGAAGTAGGACAGCAGACATGCTACTACCACAGATAGCAGACGAACACAACGCTGACATACTGATTCTGTGCGAACCGTACAGGACGCGGCCAACACAGAATTGGATTACGAACGAAACCGAGACAGCCGCTATCTGGGTGAGGGGTGCTGCCCGATCTCGGGTAACCGATCGCGGCGTGGGGGACGACTACGTCTGGATTAAGGTCGGCGCTGTCACGTACGTCAGCGTTTACCTGACCCCAAACTGCACCGCGGCGGAGCTTGAGAGGAAGGTGGTGCTCCTCGA
This sequence comes from Exephanes ischioxanthus, assembly GCA_958510785.1. Taxonomy (NCBI): domain Eukaryota; kingdom Metazoa; phylum Arthropoda; class Insecta; order Hymenoptera; family Ichneumonidae; genus Exephanes; species Exephanes ischioxanthus. Next base: position 7,873,736 of record OY294018.1, on the reverse strand, counting down.
AGACGGAATCAGGGACCTGCCCGGAGACGTTGTGGTCGCGGGAGACTTCATCGCCAGGGCGATCGAGTGGGGCATGACGAGGACGAACAAACGAGGACGGCTGCTACTGGAGATGGCCGCAAGGCTAGACCTAGTGGTAGCAAACACGGGAAACACACCGACATACAGACGACCAGGATTCGGAGATTCCATTCCATATGTAACGATGACGTCAGACAGAATCCTGCCACTGGTGGGGCGATGGCGGGTGGTCGAGGACTACACGGCCAGCGATCATCAGTACATCCCCTTCAAAGTGGCAGGGCGGACAACGACGGCACGGACGAGGATTCGGCACCTCCCGCAGTGGAACACGAAAAAACTCGACATACAGAAGTTTGCGGAGGAACTGGCGGCAGCGCCGGCCCCGATTACAAACGTCCCCCCGGAGCTGGCAGACAGGCGAAGGGCGGAAATACTGGCAGACGAGACGGCCAAACTGACGGAGCGGCTGTGCAACAGCACAATGCCGAAACGATATCACAGACGCAATAAACAGTCACAATACTGGTGGACGGGTCACAAGGGCCGGCGGTCGGCCAGAAAGGGAAGCCCTCCAGGCCGTATACAAAACAGAACGGAAAAGACTTACGAACGCAATAAGAAACAGCAAGGCGCGATGCAGGAAGAAGCTCTGCGAGGAGGTGGACCGGGACCCGTGGGGAACGAGCTACAAGATCGTAACCGGTAAACTGGGGGCCCGAGTCTCACCGGAACTCAAAGACGCCGAAACCACACGACGGATTGTTGACGGACTCTTCCCGACACACCCGACACGCACGAACGCAACGGACGACAACAAGACAGCGGCGGTGCCCGCCTTCACCGCGGGGGAGCTCACCAGCGCATCCAACGCGATGAGGACGGGTAAAGCACTAGGACCGGATGGAGTACCGGGAGAGATTATCCGGCTGATGGTTAACCTGAAGCCAGAGATATTTCTTGATCTGTACAACACGTGCCTGATGACAGGGACCTTCAGCGACCGCTGGAAGGCGGCGCGGCTGGTCCTTATCCCAAAGGGTAAGGGTGTTCCCAGCGCGCCGACGGCCTACTGGCCGCTGAGCTTACTAGACACGACAGGGAAACTTTACGAACAGCTACTGAGACCAAGACTCACAGACGCGATACAGACCGGAGGTGGCCTCTCCGACCAACAGTACGGCTTCAGAAGGGGTTGATCAACGATCGGAGCAATCCAGAAAGTGGTTGACTCTTTCCGAGACACAGACAGGCACTACCACGCAGCGCGACCAGTCGTGCTGCTGGCGACACTCGACGTAAGGAACGCCTTCAACTCGGCCAGGTGGGTGGACATCCTGGAGGCGCTCAGAAACGGCTTCAGGGCGCCACCGTACGGCAGTGCTCCGTTTCTACAGATTTCAACCGAACACAGACCCAACTCGACACAGGCAACTGTACACGAGAAAATTCTACACATCATCAACTCGCCACGGCAAAACTCGACTCATTGCCAATTCGATACAGTAGAGTTTAATTCATCGTGAATTCAACACAACAAAACTCGACACATCACCAACTCGACACGACCAAACTTGACACATCACCAACTCGACCCAACAAAACTTGATACATTACCAACTGGACACGACAAAAATTGACATATCGCCAACTCGACAAACCGAAACCCGACACACCACCGTCTCGACACAGCAAAACTCTACGCACCACCGGCTCGACACAGCAAAACTCTACACAGACCCAACTGGACACATCAAAACTCTACACAGACCCAACTCGACACGGCAAAACTCTACACAGACCCAACTCGACACAGACCCGACTCGACACAGACGGGACGTTTGGTAAACGAGCTTTGGCGCAACTGAACACGGACCCAACTGGCCTCGCGCCATATTTGATCGATAGGATAAAGAAGAATAAATACCGACCGTTCCAACTTTTATCACAATCGAGACTAAAAAATTGATTCATTCTAGAGTGAACGACGTTCACACATAGATGGCGTTAGTCGACAATTATCTCTCTAAAAGTTGAAATAAAACGCCGGGCGACGCTGCGTGTACGGGTTTGCGGCTCCAGTTAATGAATATTTTAAGGCTGCATCACACATATATTCCCAACCACTAGTTTCATTCAAACAAAAATTCAAAACTTCGTGATACGCCAAAAATTTCAAAAAAGTGTACCGTATTAAAGATTTCAAGACCTTTGACATTGCATAATAATAATAATGTGAAAAAGTTATTAACAAAGTACTTTATATTGTTTTTTTTATAATCAGAAACCCGTAATTTTCTCGTATTAAATAAATTTCTTCATTTTTAGAGATCCTATGAATATCTTCAGAATGTGTGTGTGATTATTCATTATGTTGAGCGCAAAACCCGTACACGCGGTGTCGCCCGGCGTTTTATTTAAACTTTACGGGAGATAATTGTCGACTAACGCCATCTAAGGCTGAACGTCGTTCACTCTACGATGAATCATTTTTTTCGTCTCGATTGTGATAAAAGTTGGACCGGTCGGTATCAATTCTTCTTTATCCTATCGATCAAATATGGCGCGAGGCCAGTTGGGTCCGTGTTCAGTTGCGCCAAAGCTCGCTTACCAAATGTCCCGGTCTGTATCGAGTCGGGTCTGTGTCGAGTTGGGTCTGTGTCGAGTTGGGTCTGTGTAGAGTTTTGCCGTGTCGAATTGGGTTTGTGTAGAGTTTTGCCGTGTCGAGTTGGGTCTGTGTAGAGTTTTGCCGGACGAGTTGGGTCTGTGTACAGTTTTATCATGTCGACTTGGGTCTGTGTAGAGTGTTGTCATGTCGAGTTGGGTCTGTGTAGAGTTTTGCTGTGTCGAGTCGGTAGTATGTAGAGTCTGGCTGTGTCGAGTCGGTGGTGTGGCGAGTTTCGTCGTATCGAGTTAGCGGTATGTTACGTCCCGGCGGGCTCTCGGTGTGTTCGCGCTGAAGGAAACGCAACGGCGGTCTCTCTTTCGAGTCAAGGCGTTGGCCCTTTACATCAGGGACGGAGACCTCGCCTTACACTGCCTTGTAGATGAGCGATGCGTTGAGAGGATACTTGAGACTTCTTAGCCCCTCGCACGTGGTAGAGCATGCAGAACAAATGTAGACTCGATGATTCAGTTTAGTACTCACGGAAATTATATTTTATTTTCTCGAAGCCAGATGATGTAGAGGTTCTCGTAGATTACTCGACCAGACTATGTCGATGTCCGAAGACTTAGCATCGCAGGGCTATCGTACAGTTTCGTCGTACAGAGCTTTGCTCGCTCTTCGGAGTCTCGTAGATTATGTAGCAGCACGGCGGTGTCGGTAGGAATAACTGATTTGAGCGTAGCGCGTACGCTTTTTATACTAGATCGCTCCTATGCTTCATATGGAGATATTTTTAACTCTATCTTTCTTGGAAACTAGCTTCGAGGGAGTCGAACTGCGCACAATGCGATTTTCGGGTGTCATTGCGGTACCAAAGGCACCAGTATACAATTGGCACGGGGTTTAGCCGATAGAAAATTAGGAAATAGGACTCCCGCGTCGATGCGACAGTTCCCCTATGTTTACTTGAGACGGCGAAGTGCCGAGGGATATATAGTTCCCGTAAGCGTGCCCAACTCTATGGAGTGTGTGGACCCGTGGCAAGAGATTGTATATATTAAAAATAGGTCGTCTTCTAGGCAGTAAATTATGTCGCGAAGTAACAGGTATATCAACTTTTATCATGTTCAGTTAATAATGTGTTAAATTTTACTGTGTCGAGATGGCGACGCGTCGGGTTTTACCGGGTCTAGTTGATAACGTGTCGAGTTTTGACGTGTCTAATCGGCAATGTGTCGAGTTCTGCTGTGTCGAATTCGCGATGGAGCAAATTCTACTGTGTCGAATTGGCAATGTGTCGAGTTTTGCCGTGGCGAGTTGGTGATGTGTAGAATTTTTTCGTGTACAGTTGCTTCTGTCGAGTTGGGTCGGTGTTCAGTTGGAATCTGTAGAAACGAAGCATGCCCACCGTACTTGGTTCGGGTAGTGGAGGATTACCTATGAAAAAGACGAATAAACTACGAGACAATCGAAGGACAGGTGACAAGACAAATCACCGCGGGGGTCGCTCAAGGATCCGTACTTGGACCAGACTTTTGGAACGGAGTCTGCGACAGCCTGCTCAGACTGGAGCTCCCGCTCGGCGTTCTCCTCGTCGCATACGCCGATGACGTGGCGGCGGTGATCACCGAGCGGTCTCCGGAACTGGCGCAGTTTAAACTGAACGAGACGATGAGACGGGTCGGACGATGGATGACTGACCACGGATTACAACGCTCAACAGAAAAGACAGAACTGATGTTCCTCACGAGGAAACGCATAGAGACAAGACTAACCATGACAGTCGGGACAGACGAGATCGAGACCGGAGGGGAAGTCAAGTACTTGGGGGTGACCCTAGATACAAAGATGACCTTCTGGCCTCATATACAAAGGACAGCCCGGAAGGCGGCTGAAAGGATAACATCCCTAAGCCGCCTGATGGCAAACACGATCGGACCGAGACCGGGGAAACGACGACTACTGATGTCGACGGCCCACTCGATCCTCCTATACGGCGCTGAGATCTGGGCGGATGCCCTGAAGACCAAGAAATACTGTCACGTAATGACGACAGTACAAAGACAGAGCGCTCTGCGGATCGCTTGCTCCTCCCGGACTGTCTCTGCACAGGCCGCTCTGGTGGTGGCGGGCGTTATCCCCATAGATCTTCTCGCATTCGAGCGCAAGAGGATTTACGAAAGGAACGCAGACACGAGACGGCAGGACGCAGCAACGACAGAAAGAGACAGAACGATACAGATGTGGCAACAACGCTAGACAGAAGAAACAACGAGACGACTGATACAGGACCTGAAGCCGTGGATCGAACGGGAATTTGGGGACGTAAACTTTTACGACACCCAACTCCTGACGGGACACGGCTACTTTAGACGGTACCTCTACAGGATGAACAAAGTACAGACACCGGACTGCAAATACTCGGACACGAACAGGACGACGCGGAACACACGTTCTTCGAATGTGACCGCTGGACAACACAGTCTCCGTTCAGACGGAGACTGGAGACGACCGTCGGTCCCATCCCCCCAGACAATATTGTCGAGGAGATGCTCCACACAACAGAGTGGTGGCAACTTGTTGCCACCTACACAGAGACGATACTCAGACAAAAAAAAAACGCAGACGGCTGCCTCGAATGACAGAGCAGACAAACTGACGTGAGACGATACGAATAAACAGAACGAACAGACGTACACAGACAGTTCCCCCAATCAGAAGTAATATTAACATAGTTCCTGGTTGGGGGAGGACCGAAAGGAGAGGGCGGTTTAGTGGGTAGGCTACGGGAGTCCCACATATCCACCAGCTGGGTTGGTGGAATCCGTAACTGGGATTCCGCAACGTCTGTTTTTCTTTACGGAACCCTTAGGGATTCCGTAAAGGAAAAATAATAATAATAATAATAACTGTTATGATCATTTTTTTGGACAATGACGGATAATAACGAAAACGGAAACCCGGAGCAAGTCGCAGCAAGCAACCAAGCCGTGGAATCACCGACTGTACCACTGGGTTCATCTGTAATCGGGCCGGAAGTACCTGCTGGATTGGTGCTTCCTGTACCCATCGAGCCAGCCCCACAGCAGGCGGAACGAAGAACCGGTGAGTTGTATTTTTTCATTTAATCAGGCTTTCAGACAAATTTCAAGCTGCGTCAAAAACATCAGGCAAAAAATCTTTCAACCTGCGTCAAGCAAAGAAACTATCAAGCTGCGGCAAAATTTTTTTCGTCAATCAGATCTGGGGACAAAGTCTTGTGGCTTGACGCAGCTTGAAAGTTTTTTTGCTTGAAGTTTCTTTTACGTCGATCAGATCTGGGGCAGAGTTTTTTGACGCAGCTTGAAAGTTTTTTTGCTTGACGTTTCTTTTTCGTCGATCAAATCTGGGGACGGAGTTTTTTGACGCAGCTTGAAAGCTATCTGTGACAATTATTTTTCATTTGTTGCCATCGAACGAAGACAAATTTTTCATACATAATCAAAACTCTATTAGCATAAGATTATTTTTATTTTTCTTCCTTGTCACGTCCTGCCCCTCGGATAATACTATTTTTATTAACAAGCAGTAATTTAGTTTTTTAAATTGATAGTTTCTCACGAAGTTTGCCTCCGTCAAAGCCTGAATTTAAGTATTTTCTTTTCCATTTCCGTTCACACGCTCGAATTATGTATATTCGATTTTTGTCGTCCGGTCTTTCGATTTTCTCTCTCTCTCGACCGGACGCTAATATCAAATTTCTGCAATCCATATCCGCTCGCGCTAGACGCGAGCGATCGCTTTATTTTATTCAACTTTTTTGGAGTCTTCTCGGTGCTCGCGCGTGGCGTGCGAGCTCAGCAATTTTGGCCGCTTCACGGCAACTATCGCCATCGAAATTAATCAGTCTCAATTCCAACTTCGAAGCGAACAGTCGGACTGGTCTTCCACCAGTCCACGATAACAGTCAACGGACTTAGAATAAACCTAAAGAAACTTCATCTCGAACCGACTTGAAATAAATTCAAAGTGTCAATATCGAGGCAAGCTCGATTAAAATTAACTTTATTAAATACCATTTACGCACGGTAATGTTAAATCTTCGAGTGTAAAACCGCAAGTGTCATCTAATAAATCTGCACATTTAATCATCATCTGTTGACGGAACAGAATAGTTATTCCGTACGGAGAACGGACCCGTCTCAAATCACGTTACGTACACGTCCTTCCTTTTCCTCGACCTCTGAGGCTCGCGATCCGGCTCTCACCTCTGAGCTGCGCGCGATAACGTTTAAAGGTACCTCTTATCGCTACAGACAAGTATCTCGTTCGCCGCGACTCGACGAGCACATGTCTCGTTCATAAATAGACCGCTGAGACGTAACAGATTTTTTTTGGTGTCAGAAGTGGGATACTTCTCCGTGTTCCGTTTTTCCCTTTAAAAAAAAAAAAAAAAAAGAAAAGAGAGTGCAGTGACACGGACTATATAGACAGTTACCAGTGCTTCGAAGAGAAAATACCGAAGAAAGAAAAAGAAGCCATCGGTCCAGGAAAACTCCACGCCAATCAACCTCTATCGCCAGGATGATCGTCGGACTCGTCGTGTTCCTCGCAACCCTCGTGTGAGTACACTTTATTATCGAATTCGGTCTTCCGTTCGCTCTGTAAAATCCATCCTACCCAAAGACTCACTCCTTTCGAAATATAATTTCCTAAAAAAAAAAAAAAAAAAAAGAAAAATATATAAAATTCTCGAATTCTTTCGAGAAATTCAAATTTTTCAATTTTTTAAAAATAATTCTCGAATTCTTTCGAGAAATTCAAATTTTTTCAATTTCTTTAAAATAATTCTCGAATTCTTTCGAGAAATTCAAATTTTTCAATTTTTTAAAAATAATTCTCGAATTCTTTCGAGAAATTCAAATTTTTCAATTTTTTAAAAATAATTCTCGAATTCTTTCGAGAAATTAAAATTTTTTCAATTTTAAAATAATTCCCGAATTCTTTCGAGAAATTCCAATTTTTTCAATCTTAAAAATAATCCTCGAATTCTTTCGAGAAATTCAAATTTTTCAATTTTTTTAAAAATAATTCTCGAATTCTTTCGAGAAATTAAAATTTTTTCAATTTTAAAATAATTCTCGAATTCTTTCGAGAAATTCCAATTTTTTCAATCTTAAAAATAATCCTCGAATTCTTTCGAGAAATTAAAATTTTTTCAATTTCTTAAAAATAAATCTCGAATTCTTTCGAGAAATTAAAATTTTTCAATTTCTTTAAAATAACTCTCGAATTCTTTCGAGAAATTCAACTTTTCAATTTTTTAAAAATAATTCTCGAATTCTTTCGAGAAATTAAAATTTTTTCAATTTCTTTAAAATAATTCTCGAATTCTTTCGAGAAATTAAAATTTTTTCAATTTCTTTAAAATAATTCTCGAATTCTTTCGAGAAATTCAAATTTTTCAATTTTTTAAAAATAATTCTCGAATTCTTTCGAGAAATTCAAATTTTTCAATTTTTAAAAATAATTCTCGAATTCTTTCGAGAAATTAAAATTTTTTCAATTTTAAAATAATTCTCGAATTCTTTCGAGAAATTCCAATTTTTTCAATCTTAAAAATAATCCTCGAATTCTTTCGAGAAATTCAAATTTTTCAATTTTTTAAAAATAATTCTCGAATTCTTTCGAATTTCTTTAAAATAATTCTCGAATTCTTTCGAGAAATTCAAATTTTTCAATTTTTTAAAAATAATTCTCGAATTCTTTCGAGAAATTCAAATTTTTCAATTTTTTAAAAATAATTCTCGAATTCTTTCGAGAAATTAAAATTTTTTCAATTTTAAAATAATTCTCGAATTCTTTCGAGAAATTCCAATTTTTTCAATCTTAAAAATAATCCTCGAATTCTTTCGAGAAATTAAAATTTTTTCAATTTCTTTAAAATAATTCTCGAATTCTTTCGAGAAATTCAAATTTTTCAATTTTAAAAAATAATTCTCGAATTCTTTCGAGAAATTAAAATTTTTTCAATTTTAAAATAATTCTCGAATTCTTTCGAGAAATTCCAATTTTTTCAATCTTAAAAATAATCCTCGAATTCTTTCGAGAAATTAGAATTTTTTCAATTTCTTTAAAATAATTCTCGAATTCTTTCGAAAAATTCAAATTTTTCAATTTTTTAAAAATAATTCTCGAATTCTTTCGAGAAATTACAATTTTTTCAATTTTAAAATAATTCTCGAATTCTTTCGAGAAATTCCAATTTTTTCAATCTTAAAAATAATCCTCGAATTCTTTCGAGAAATTTAAATCTTTCAATTTTAAAATAAATCTCGAATTCTTTCGAGAAATTAAAATTTTTCAATTTTTAAATAATTCTCGAATTCTTTCGAGAAATTAAAATTTTTCAACTTTAAAAATAATTCTCGAATTCTTTCGAGAAATCCAAATTTTTTTAATTTTAAAAATAATTCTCGAATTCTTTCGAGAAATTAAAATTTTTCAATTTTTTAAAAAATAATTCTCGAATTCTTTCGAGAAATCAAAATTTTTCAATTTTAAAAATAATTCTCGAATTCTTTCGAGAAATCCAAATTCTGAAACAAACCTTGGATTCCTACCTACCCTAAACTCCAAACTAGTTATAATTAGATTTAAGTAATATGCCTCGATCTCGCTCAAACACCCCTGATCCCCTGTCGCGTAACGATTGTGGATACGCAGACCATAATGGCACACAAGCAGATGCGATAGTAAATCCGTCGCTCAATGCAAACGCTAGCTTGCCGCTAAATCCACACGCGAACCTCCACACAAACCAACCTCAACACCTACAAAACATATCTCTGGGTTCGCAACACACTTCTAATCTAACCGCTCCCAGTTCCGGTTCCGGTATTGACGGCGACCTTCTGTCAAACCAGTCGACGTACAGCCAAAATTTTAATCGCTCCTCGAATTTTCAAAACTATCACCCAGCGGGTGGTTCAGGTACACTGCGCCCGCCACCGCCCCCTCCGCCTGTCATTCCAAACGCTGACATCGCTATGATGTCAGACTTCCGCAGGTTAAATTTGCGAAGCGACAACGACTGGCTCATGAAGTCGCTCATTCCGATCCCGGTCTTCGACGGTCGAAACATGCCCGTCGAAGAATTCGTATGCGATGTCAAATACGCAATGTCGACCTTGGAGATGACGGACTTCGCGAAATTCCGCTACCTTCTATTTAATAAATTTAAAGGCGACGCCCGCAGCCAAATCCATCCTCGGCGTAGCGAGTACACCTCCGTCCAGGAAATCCTGGACGACTTAACCTCGCTTTATTCCCACAAAAAGGGCACTCTCGCCCTGAAAGTCGAGTTAGCCGACATGGCCCAGGGCACCCGCGAATCGATATCGGACTACGCCGCGCGAATCAAGCGCATCACAGAACAACTACATCAGAGCGTAATTAGCGAACACCGATCGGCCGCCGTGATAGCTGAATTACAGGCCGAAAATCGCAGAAATGCCCTCGAGAGATTCAACAAAGGTCTCAGGGAGAGTTTGGCCGATATCGTGTGGCAGAAAGAACCTTCTTCCCTCGAGGAAGCAATGGCCTACGCGAAAGAAGCTGAAGAAATTTTCAAAGATCGCGAACGCGTTCGGAAAAACCGCGAAAAATTCGACCTCCATTTCCCCAGAAGGAAATCGAGAGACCGCGAAACCGACACCGAACGCGAGCACTCGCGAAGTCGTGACAGCTCGCTAAAATCCGCGATGCGTCCCAGCCGCGATCGCGAGCGCGAAACATCACGACCTCACCACCACTCGCGATCTCGCAGTCCAACCGCTCGCGTACATTACGCGGACGCAAAGAAAGACCAATTTTGCCGGTACTGCAAGCATCCCAGTCACACGATCGACGACTGCTGGAAACTGCAGAATCGAAAAAAATATGAAGAACGCGATCGACAACGCGAGAAAGACAATGAAAATTCTCGACTCAGAGACGATAACCGCGATTCCAGTAACGATCGTCGTTCCGACTCAAACAATCGGTTTCGAAATTCCTCGCGTGATTATTCGCGAGAAAACTACAAAAATCGCCGCGAAAACAATCGCCCTCGTGACCGGGATGATGTCAAGAAGACTCAAGAGTCCGACACAGAAACCGCCAATAGGAACTACCGCCAAAACCGACAAGCCAAACGACGCGAAGACGACCGATCTCGAAACGACCGCTACGATCGCAGCTCCGATTCGGAAAACGATCATCGTCCGACCCGTTACCGCGACCAGAAAAACGACAAAAGCGACTCGGGTCCCAAAAGGACCAATCGTAAAAGTAAAAAATCGTCGCGGTCATCGTCATCCGATTCTAGCGACGACGACCGGAAGCGGAAATCGAGACACCAAGCCCGGGACAAGAAAAATTCACGTCGTGACAACAGAGACAACTCCAACGCTTCGCGAACATCACGCGACTCGCGAGACCAATCGGCAAGCAGCCGTGACAACAGCACCTCGCGACCTGTCAAGCGAGAAACTAAGACCTCGGAGACTTTAAACTCCGAAAGGGCTCGACGGAGCGCGACGTCGAGCGACAAAACCAAAGCGCAGAAAATAACCGAGTCAAAGTCCGTAAAGCCAATATTCGCGAATGTCCGTTCCGCGAGGACAGTGTTGTAAAGCTCTCGTCCCCGGACCTTCGAGACGATTTTGCCATGTTTTACGTCGATAACGGCTCAGACATATCTATAATAAAAAGGAAATTGCTATCGTCCGAGATCAAAATCGACAAAAGCACCATCTACGAAATTTCCGGCGTAACCGACGGCCGGGATTTTTCTCTCGGATCAGTCAAGCTAAACGTAAACGATCTGCCAGTCGAATTTCATGTCGTTTCCGACCGTTTCCGCATAACAGAAGACGGATTACTCGGACGTGATTTTTTCCGACATTACAAGGCAGATATAAGCTATTCGAATGGGTGGATAATTGTTCGACGCACGACGAAGGCAACGGCCCTTCGTCGTATGGTAAATATGTAGAGTAGTAAATCTATTTTTTGATTATTTATTAATAGTTGTTTCTTTTTGTTTCAGGTTTTTCAGGTTACGGCGAGGGAAAACGCCGGTCGGCGTACAACAACAGACGATCCAGTCGTTAATGATACCACCCCGTGCAGACAGGCCGTAGGCAGTCTTATGTATTTGGCGACGACAACGCGTCCAGACATCGCATATGCGGTGAGTGTCACCTCGGAATCTTTGGAGGCACCAACGTTGTCAAATTGGGCATCAGTAAAGCGCGTGTTCAAGTACTTGAGAGGGACGGTTGACTATGGTTTGTTGTACAAAGCCAAAAATAACCAAAAGCAACTGGAAGCTTTTAGTGATGCAGACTACGCTGGTGATATTAAGACTAGACGTTCAAGAACCGGAATAGTCTGCAAGTTTTGGATGGAGCAATTACATGGATGAGTCAAAAACAACAAAGTGTAGTACTTTTTACGACGGAGGCAGAATACGTCGCGATGAGCGAAGGGGCAAAAGAAGTAATTTGGTTAAAAGGGTTGCTGACTGAAATCGCGATCGTCGATTATATACCGACACTTTTGGTCGATAATGCGAGCGCAATTAAACTAGCCAAGAATCCAGAATTTCATAAGAGATCAAAGCACATTGCGGTGCGTTTCCATTTTGTGAGAGAAAAATATCACGAAAAGTTGATTAATGTTGAACATATCGAAGGTAACAATCAGATCGCGGATGTGATGACTAAACCGTTGGCACGCGTGCGTTTTGAAATGCTGCGAAAAATGATGGGAATGTACAAACGGGAGGATTGTTCCCGGATAATTTCAACTAAGGTTGCATGATTCGTTGTATACCATCCATGTAAACCGATAACTTTAAGAGGAAGTATTGAAATTGGAACATAGTTACGATTTACGTTATGTGAGATATCGATTGTTTGAGAATTGCCAGGCTGAGATATAGCGGAACGGGGGTAAATAAATTAGCACTGCCGATGGTAACAGTGAAAATAAACTATTTATTCAGTAACAGCGAAGATGTAAAAAAGCGCGCGAAAAACACTGTACAATGAGTAGACCGAGAGTGAGCGGTAATGAATACCAATGTTGATACTAATGAGCCGTTTGTGTTGAGCACATCCCGATGAGCCCGTTGAATTATATTAATCGCCCGAGTCGACCGAGAGAGAACCTGCGGCTTACTGTAACGCCGCAAGGTGACCGTTGAGAACGCGAGTCGTTCCAGTATACCGACGTGTGTCGCGTAACTGAGGACGTACACCCGCGCTATGCTCCAGATGAGCTGGACGATATCCCGAAACCGAAGATACGTCGTTCCCGTGTTGATGTACCGATAAACTGAGCAGGCCCCTGAGCTGAACTCTGAGAAAAGACCGAGTAAAATCGGCGATCTACCCGACCGCGTGGTGACCCGTGTCAGCCATTAGGCGTAGACGAGCGCGAAATCTGTTGCACGCGGCACGTACCCCGTGCCGCCTCGGATGAGAGCCGGTGCGCGTGCGTCGGCGGCGCGCGTCGGCCTCGCCGGACTCGGCCGGGAGGTGCTGCCGAGCAGCGGCCGCTCGAGCTAGCGCACGTAGCCGAGCTGATTCTCGAACACGATCGTGTCCTAATTCACTTGTTTTACCAATGTACTTCTACTGTCTAAGAGCCTTTTTCATCTACTAGACAACAGATCAATAAAGAACGTGCCTTTGATGAGTCCTGTTTATTACAAGCTGCGGTTATAAATTATAACACCCTGTAAGGAGAGAATAAGAAAAAGAGTCTCCGCAATAGCCATAGCTTCTGCTGTAAAGATCGACAGAAAACCCGTTGAACGAAAGAGGAGGGTCGTCCCATGATCGTTCACAACCGCGAACTCTACAAAGGTACGACCCGAGGTGTTGGCTCCATACATATAAAAACAATTCGAAACACGCAATCGACCCCAATAATGCACTTAAAAGTTGACATGCAGTCATTCGAAGTCTGAATCCGCAATCCTTCCTCGAATGAGAAAATCGGACAAGCCTTATTCGTATGATCCCGATAGCATTCAATCTGAGGGACCTCCACCCTCTTTATTAACCACAACCGGGTTTAAAAAAAAATTATCCACGATGTCCTGAAAAATGGGAATTGGCGCATGATTTGAGTTGGATGGCTTAATTCCGCCCCAGATATCTAGAAGTAATGAAAGCGGAGGCTACTTAGAATCAGCTTAAATAATATTCGTAGGCGTCGAAGCCCGGTTATCTAACGCTGCCTGGAGCGCCTTAAATTGAATCCTCTCGATCGCTAATATTTGGCTCTTATTTAATCCGTGAAAGACAAAGCCCGTATATTCAATCCTCGCTCCGACTAGTGAAATATAGATCCTGATAAAGTTCTCGAGTTGATGAAGACTCGAAGTTTTATTTATTTTGTGACGTATTTTCCTGGATCTCAACACGAACAAGAAAACACAAAAAACAAAACCGAAAACGCGAAAATCGAAGCTCAAACCGAACGGGAGCGGAGCGCAAAATCGAGAACTCGGAAAACGTCACCTTCGGCCGCCCGCTTCCACGGATGCATCGGCGTCCCGGTGGGCGCCAGTTAATTTTTATTTCGCCGGTATTAACAACCGGGCTAAACTGGAGGTCGGTGGAACGGCCGACCTCCGCAGGGTCGATTTTTGTCTCGCCGGAATCGCCAAGCCGGACTAATCTGGAGGTCGATGGAACGGTCGACCTCCGCAGGGTCGATTTTTGTTTCGCCGGAATCGCCAAGCCGGACTAATCTGGAGGTCGATGGAACGGTCGACCTCCGCAACGAAAATACGCGAAAACAGAACAAAAAGAACGAGATCACACAAACGAGGACGGAACGGTACGAGAACTAACGCCGGTGCATTCGCGAAAGCGAACGGTTGCGGAAATGCACGGTTGCTCAGGATGCGGGTTGTGGTAGAAGGGTCGCGATCCTTCGCCAATAAAGTAATGCGAAATCTAAAACGCGAAATCTCAAATATCGGAACCCGAAATTCTTAATTAACGTGAACAAGAATTTATTGGCTTGTTAAGCCACGGGATCGTACACTAGGGCATCGGAAACGCTCAGCTGACCGGGGGGTCGGAGCGAGCGTAACGGGAACGGATCGATACGCGATCGAATAATTATCGTAACGATAAACTCACCGGATCAGCGTACTTTTAATCCAATAAAGTGGCGGGAACTGCATCACGTGATGCCTCGAGAACTTTCACCCGATCACTGCACCTCAAGGGCATTCCCCAGAACGCATCTCGAGCACAAAGAATCGGTAGAAAATCGGAACCGAATCCGCACGAAACACAGCACACACGAGTCAACTAGCGAACGCGCGAAGTGACAGGTAGCGTGAGCGAGATACGCGAACCGAAGCGAGAGCGTTAGCCGGAGTCTACGGCAGCGCGAGCGAGAGCGCACGACTCAGCGCGCGAGACAATAGCCCGAACGTAAACACCGATAGCGCGAGAGGTCCGAGCAGCCTCGAGGACGACTCTCGGTAGACTGATTAGCCTACGACGATATTCTAAGGAAGCGTTATGATTATCGCGAAATCCTTGGCCGATAGCTACTGCCCTCTCGAACTATTTCCAGAGCGTCACTTAAGCGGGAACCGAAACCGTAACGCGGTAATTTTTGAGATTCGCCGCGATCGTTACTCCTAACTCAGGACGTGAAAACAAGGCTCTCTCTCTCTTAACTAAAACACAGCACAAGGTGTTCCGACCTTGCCCGGACCGTACTTAAACCTCCGCCTGTTCTCCAACGTCCTGCGTTATCACCTAAACTGATCCCTCCCAGCTGCGGAATTAATTTTTAATTTGGCAATGATGCACTTGAGTTCATGCGCCGAGATAGGGATCCAGATGCCCTTTGCCACACCACGATTGCTGCACTCTGGGAAATTAAGGGGAATAAAATTAGAGGAGGGAGGAGGAGCTATCTTATCAATCGCGAGATTAAGCGCAACCGAAGCGTCCCTGTTATCCACATTGAAATTCGAATGGAAATTGCCATTAAATTTTCTTACGGTATCCCATATATCTTTTAGTGACATCTCAGGATTAACCTTACTCGCGAACTTTCTAAAAGAAAGATTTTTCTCCCGTTTAAGAACGGCTTTCGCTTTTTTATCCTCTAACTTCCATAATTCAAGATTTTCAACCGAACAATTACTTCTGAACTTCTTAAAAGCCTCCCTTCTACTTTCTAACGCCTCAGAACAACAGGCGTTCCATCATAATTTCCCCGACCGAGTCTTACTGGGTCCCTGAGAGGGATGACTCGGGACTTTGGCACCGGAACCTATTAATGACATCTTAATAAACTGAGTCAGATTAGAGAATTCCCGAATGCAGTTATTTGCGCTCATTGAATTGGCAGTCGAATATTCTTTCATCAAATCGCCGAATTTGCGCCAGTCAACTTTACTCAAATTCAGAATTGGCCTTCTTCCGACCGGACTCACAGAAAAGACGCGAATAGCAGTCTCTGTAACTGCATGGTCACTCCCCAATAAATCATCGGTCACCGAATGGAAACACGAAAGAGCCAAACTCGCGTCTACAATGGATAAATCAAGAACGTTAGATCTATTATTCGAACCGTAATATGTCGGGGTCCCATCATTCAAACAAACAAGATTAAAGTCCGTAAGAGATTCAGCCAAAGCTCTACCCGATGCATTCCACGATTTACTGCCCCACAAGGGAGAGTGCGCATTAAAGTCTCCTCCTACAAAGAGGTGTTTATTTTTGCTTAAGTCAGATAACCCTTTAAAGAGAATCTTCCAAGTATTTCTATCAGTTAAGTGATTCGGAGCTCTATACACACTAACAATTATCAGATTTTTGCGATCCTCCGACAAAATTTCAACAGCAACCAATTCAAAATCGATAATGTCCCAAAGGGCGTCCGGAAGAGATAAAATCTTATATTTAATATTTTTTCTAATGCCAATATCTACGCCACCCCCTGTCTCAAATTCCCCCCTGTCTCTCCTGACCAGATCGAAGTAAGGGATCCTAAAGAACTTAGAAGGCCTGAGCCAAGTCTCGGAAAGCAAGACAAAATCTCTGTTATTTATTAGGGAAGGAATTTCGTGAGATTTTCCAAGCAACCCCCTACAATTCCATTGAACTAAATTGAATTTACCGTGGAAAGCCATGTCCCAGAAGAGCAAGAAAAAATAACACCTGAATGGAAATGAGTACAAGACGTTGAGAGGAAAAAGCGAGGAACTCTCAACCCCTTGAATCTCATTGGCAATCCATCTCAGTGGATACTACCTGGTTAGATTTTCGCTCTTCCAAGACAATCGATTCAGAATTTGAACTGTTTATAGGACTATGATCTTCTACTGAGATTGCTGAATTAAGTTTTTTAGTGGTGTTCGACTCGGATCCCCCACTAACGCTATCTTGCAGTTCAATTACCTCTGGCAAGCTCAAGGCCTTGACTTCCAGGTGCCAAGGTTTCTCCTTAGCCTTCTCCAGTAAAAGGCCCCCCGCAGAGACAGAAGGAGACCGAGATGTATCAGGGGTAGGCGTCGAGGTCGGGATCGACAACACAGACGAAACAGGGATATTAGGCGGAGTTGGAGTGTTATTGGAGTCAGAGGTAGGAAGTCCAACTGATTCCTCTACCAACACCACTTTCTTTGGGATTTTCCTTCTTGATTTATACACTTTGCTGAGCTTGGAGGATCCTTCCCCGCTACTGGATGAGGGAGGGGACCTCACGTGGATCCCGAGGGCAGGAAAGTGCCTATCTGGAACGCCACCCTCCTGAAGTGGCTGCATCCACTCGTTTACAGCAGGCAGAGCGACACCCGAGCCCCCGGCACCAGACTGACATTTCTCGATCCAAGCATTAGCCCTATAAAGGTTGGAAATTTTGTTAATTTTGATAATCTCGTCAGCCCTGTCTCTGTCAACGTTGACATGAGACATGATCTTGTTCAAGATTTTTTGTTTGATCAGAGAATCACAGTTCTGATCAGAAGCTTTATGGTTATGGCCACAGTTTGCACATAGCAGTCTTGAACTGGAGCACTCGACCGACCTGTGATTCCCAGCGCAATTCTCACATCTAACTTTCCCTCTGCACTGATTCTCTAAGTGGCCAAATCTTTGACACTTGAGACACCGAAAGATCCTTCGTTCAAAAGGTTCTATGGAGACTCTTGTTTTGAAAATAGCGATTTTTTTGGGCAAAGCATTACCTTCGAAGAAGAACTTAACAGTGGTCGTTGGGATCCTCTTGTTAGCGTCCCCCTCCGAGCGAAGTGTTCTCATTATTCTTTTCACTTTTAAGACCCTAAAAGGTTCGCCCAGCCACTCCAGCTCCCCCAAGATCTCGTGCTCTGAGAGAGAAGGTTCGACATCCTTCGCTACTCCAATCCTCGAAATCCTCGAGTCCGGGATGAAAGCCCTCCAGTGGTCCGGCAGAGTTTGCGCTTGATCATTAACAAGTTTGTTAGCCTCCTGATACGTGTTCAAGGTAACCTCAATCAAATTGCGGCCCTTTCTTCTGATCTCCGTCACCCCCGGATTCTTCGAACAAAGTTTTTTACCATTAATCATGGGGTGGAGGTGCCCGATAGAGCCGTCTACCGACGAGACAGAAGAGCCCGTCCCAGACCTCCCAATACCCGCGCGTTGAGAGACAAAGACAACATAAGGAGGCAGACTGTCCGATTTATAACGATATTTTTTCTCTCGGAAGTCCTCAAAAAAACTCCTATGCCTCTTAGCACTAATCTCAGCCCACTCAGAGAAAGAAGGGGACCGCTCAGAGGGACCCCCCTGACAAGGGGTAGGACCAGCCACTTCACCGACAGTCGGCGGTATCCTTCTTTTCCTCGATGACCCACCGGGCGAAGAAGGAGGCCGCTGGGAACCGCCAATTATGTCATTTATCTGCTCCTCACTCAACGTATCAAGAACCTCAAAATGATTCTCCGAAGACCTCATCGCACCATCCCCGACCTTAGATAAATATACTCCGTTACCGGAAGAGTCATTGGGAAGAGACATATTGCCTCTTCTAGGTTAAACCTAATACAAGATAATACAAACGACCGTGATAAATACCTGACAAAGATGGATTACAAATTAAATGAGAAGGAGAAAAAAAAATAAAAAAATATATAATAAAAGAAAAATAGAGATAAACTCTTCTGGGCTGCCAACACTCCCTTTGTTTGCCGACGAAGTTCGTTCGCGCTCCCGCGTGGCGGTCGACCCTCAGCGGCCACCCGCTCGATTTAATCTTGGGTTTCCTCACTGTCCGGAAAACAATTCGTCGAAAATACTATGACCAGCAGACTCCAAAATAAATGTACTTTACTAAAATAACTGATTTGACAAAAAATCACTTGAAATAGACTCGATGTTACTGGATAATCTCTGGACGAATACAAAAGGTGACCAGAGTGTCCGCCATCTTCCAAGCGTTCCGACCGCGTATTTCCGAAAATGACGACCGCGTTTGTCCGTTTCGGCCCCTTCTCACGGTCCGTTACCTGCGCGGTAGGGAAACGAACGACTCCTTCCCTTTTGCTACCTGCGAATGAAATCGTCGATGCTATAACGACGACAAAGAAGGCACGCGGCGGCAAGCTTGATGTGAGACAAAAATCGATGAACTCTTCCACCTCTACATTTTCTCGTATTCGAGCATCGGACATATTCCGCCATTTTACCATAAAGGAATAGCTATCTCGTCAGACAGCCTCAAGATGCGCCAATATTCATTATTTTCCAAATTTTTGTCAGATCTGTGCATCTACTTCGTTTAACGAAAATACAGGGTCTTAGAAAAAGATGTTTTCCATTAATCTAATATTTGTCGTTTTGTGGTCATGTCTAATGTATTTTTCCCCGCTGATTACAAATTTCGAACTTATTTTACTGCTGGAAGGATATTCGATGCAGAAAATCTCGTCGGACGTAAAACAAATATTTTCCGAAAAATTAAAAAATGTAGAAATCTTGTAAAGGTTTCGATCCATTTTTGCCAAATTTCATATGAAACATTGTACAGTGTTAATCCATTTCCGTGTCAAATTTCAGCATGATATCTCCATGTGTATTCGATTTAGACCGTTCTTAGTAACTTTTCAAAAAACAAAAAACTCAAAATCCCATAAAGTCTGACCACTTCGATAGATTTTTACCAAATTTAATGCCAAAAGTCTTCGATCAAAATAGTATATTTGTGTGCAGTTTATGGATGACAACTCAAATTTATGCAAGTTAGAGCTACCACAGGGAATTTTCAAAAAATTCAAAGTCGCGTAAAATTTCCAATTGAGCCTCAATCTTCACGAAAATAGCACCGAACGAAGCGATGTGATCACTCTATTGGTGTACCAAATTTGAACTCGCCGTATCAAGCCTGCATGAAACAAATATTGCTGTAGCCATATTTTTAATATAGTTTTTATACTGTTTCATTCTGCTTCTGGTAGTCAAAAGTAATAATCTTCATTGTCAGAACCGAGATATAAAAACATTGTATTCATTAATAAAAGTAATCTTTCTCATCGCTTCCACGAAAACCCACGACGGGTTTTAACGCTCGGTGCAATTAAGTGATTACCGGTCAATGGGTTCAAATAGTGGCAAAGGTTTTGTATTTAACAAAAATATAAATTTTATTATTCATTGAATATAATCGAGGCAACATTTAGATATTTCGTTCACTTTAGAAGCTGAATGTTTTAAACGATCTAAATAATCGTAAACGATGCTACACTTAATAGGCAACCGATATATCCACTAGGCAATAAAATATAGCATGCTCCGTAGCTCGTGCGAGCACCGGTGCATCCGATTTATTGAGAATCACTTTATTACAGCTTAAATTGGTATCAAGGCATAGGCAAAAAATCGAGGATACCGATTATATTACTTTGGATACCTGACTCGGTGATTCATGATTGGGGCGTAGTATGAGACAAACTACAAGACTGAAAATTGACATTTTTGATTAGAGTAAAACCAAATATAATTTTGTTGTCTGAAAGCGGCAATTGAGTTTTACGCCAATAAATTGCTCACATAAAAAATAGCATTTGTTTACTTTAGCAAAGCAAGTAATCAAATAAATATAAAATGCGTAATTTATAAAACGGGATTTTTACTCGTCTCCCTTAAACCTCAGAATGCATTTCATATTCAAGTTAAGAATTCAGTTTCGAATTATGGCTTGAGCTGCGAAATACATGGAGTATATTTCTGCACGCTTTGTAACTGTTTGACTATCGGCAACTCCCCCGAAGCCCAGTCAAACCCACGGCTAACAACACTGAGTAAGAGAGCGCGAGGTGTAAGTGGCGCCATCCGACGAGGTCGACCGGCGGCTGGATCGATAGCCGAGCGTCGCGCACGCGCAGGAATCAAGGACATCGAGGATGCGGAAGCACAGCGGCGCCGTTCGACGGAGCCACTACAGAAATGCGCTCAAGGTCGAAGAAAGGCGAAAGCGTGGGAAAACCGCCGCAGACGATTGGCCAAGAGTGACGACACTGAAAAATCGCAGGGCACCAACAGGTACACTATTAGTTCAGCGACTAATACCGGAAGTGCGTCACGGGAATATCGACCCGGCATTGGAGGGCGAGGGGAGCTCCCCGCGAGTAACCAATAAGAAAATTAATAATCGGCCAATCGCACGCAGGCGCAAGTCCGCCAAAAATATGCAAAATTCACAGGGAGGGAGGTGAAGATTTGCATATAAAAAGGCCACCCATCGACCATCAATCATCAGTTCTTCGATCAGCAGTTCAACGATCTACCTTACCAGCGGACAACCCTCAAGGACTAACAGTGAAAAGTAAAAAGTGAGTACAAGTGAAATAAAAGTGAAATAGTGCCGAATTGAACTTATACATTTTCGAGGCAAGTGACTTAGAAATTTCGTGCGAATTTTGGCCCTATATAAAATTTGTGCCGTTTCGGACTTACAAAAGCCGTGCCGGTTCGGACTTATAAAATTTGTGCCGTATCGGACTTATAAAAGCCGTGCCGGTTCGGACTTATAAAATTTGTGTCGATTCGGACTTGTAAAAATTGTGCCGGTTCGGACTTATAAAATTTGTGCCGTTTCGGACTTATAAAATCTGTGCCGATTCGGACTTATAAAATTTGAACGATAATAAAGAAACGAGACAATTCAAGAAAGAGAAAAACTTGTAATTATATGAGAGCTTGTCAATTTCTAAATAAAAATTATTACCGTTTCACATAAAAAACGTCTCTGACACACCAACCCATAATTCCTCGACGCTCGAGTCCACGAATCCTTCCGTCTGAGTGCCCGTTCCTCTTAAGGCGGTGCACAAATACGGAAAAATGATTGTAAAAGGCATTTGCTCCTGTTACATTTGGCGCCCAACGTGGGGCTCGAGCAAAAAGGTATTGTGTGTGTCAGTACAATGAAGAAATAAACCAATAAATTAAATGTCGAAAAACACGATCAAACGCGAGACGTGCGGGGAACGAACAAACAATGCGATAAGTTCTCGTGGTCCGCAATAAAATCGCTGAAGAACGAAATAAACAGGATGGAATTGGACCTTGAAGAACTGGATCTTCCTCTGTTCAGTGCCGAGGGGACGGAGCGCCCTCAGAGGTATCTCAACGAGCTGAAAAAGGGGTTCCACTCAGCAAACGTTGAAGATCAAGATAAAAAAGCTCTGATCGAATGGACGTTACGTGGAGCAGCTCAGAAATGGTGGTACGCCGTCGGGCAGTATGCTAGTGGGTACGAAGAATTTTTACAATGGTTTACCTCGTACTTCTGGAGTCAGGAGGCACAGAGCAACGTGAAGCGACATCTCGAGGGAGGATCGTATTATGACCGCGTAGGAAGAAATTTCACACGGGAGCAATATGCGCTCCGAGTAGCAGCAAGAGCACGGGATTTATCCGAACCGTTATCCGAGGAATATGTGGTCCGCTGTCTCGCACGGCATTTCGATGAATGGACTGAACGAGAAGTGCACGAAGCTCAGTTCAAGAAAATCACACCGTTATTGGACTACCTACAACGCATCGACATTTGGGAGAACGACCCTCACTGGACCGGGGAACCCTACAATGTATGGCAAAAGCGACAATCGTGGGCACCAGAAGCACAGGATGCACCACGCGCGGGCCCGGGGGACAACGATTATGCACCACGGCAACAGTGGGAGGCTGCGACGGCGGAGCTGGAAGGCTGGACGTACTCAAACGCAACTGGCAAGGCTGAAGAACAAAATATTTCATTCGACAGTCACGCAACCGAAGAACGCCACAGAGAAGGCACGACAGCGGAATCTGAGGGTGTCGAAACGGCCAAGCAAGAGTCGGAGGAGTGGAGGTACCAGGAGATGGACGAACACTCCCTCTACGAAAAGGTACGCCGTGAAGAGGAGGATCTCCATCTGGCGATAGAAGCTCGCAAGGACGAACTCAGGAGGCGGCGTGCACTCTGGGATACGCCTGAGGAGGTCGAGGTAGACGATGCAGAGGAGGCCCGAAAGATGCGGGAAATCCACGAAAAACAAAAAAAAATACGAGCTACTGGTGGCGGAACACGAAGACGGGAAACGTAGGAGAAGAGAAAGGGACGAACAGAATGAGAGACGACGAGCAGACGAACGAGAAGAAGAGAAGAAGAAAGAAGAAAAGAAGAAAGAAAAATAGAAGAGAAGAAACAGGAGGAGAAACAGAGAATGGAAGAAGAAAGGAAGAAACAGGAGGAAAAGGAGATAGAGAAGACGAAGGAGGCACAGGAAGAAGCGACGAGCCTCGAGAGAGGGACGACGATCGTCCAGGATGCCGGACTGACGGAGGAACGCACAATGCGAGGGTTAATGAAGGACGAGGGAATGACATTTTATAGGAAAGGGGCGTGTGAGGAGGGACTGGACCAGGTGAAGGTCAGTACCCTTGAGGTCAGAAAGGAGGTCATTCGCTCCCAACTCAAACCCGCATCGGTTTCAACGCAAACGAAGGCTAAGGACGATAGAGTCGTCGCTATCGGGCAAGGAGCCATTCCCAAGACCTGGACATGTGATGTATGGACTGTAGCGGAGGAAGGAGCCGAAGAAAAATGGAATTTCGAAGGCGAGAAAGTTAACAAGAGGCGAATAGTTTTCAATGATAGTTTCGAGAGTCCCCAAGATGTCCTTCTAGATATGCCGGGATGGGACATAACCTGCGGTGAAACACGACCAACGTACCCAGTGGCACCGATTGGCCTGGAAGGGACGGTGGTAAGTGCATTAGTCGACAGCGGAAGCGAAGTTTCATGGATCTCGGAAGAAGTTCACCAACCGAACCTGGAGGTGATTAAGGAATGTCCGACCCTGCCGTTGACGTCAATAAACATTGTTGGAGCGTTCGGAGGGGGTTCGGAACGAATAAAACACCAGGTGATGACGAAGGCGAATGTTCATAATTCCGGAGGAGACGTGACCTTGCTAAGGGTACCGAGATTGCGAAAATCGTTGCTTCTCGGTATCAACGCAAGGATAAGGCTTGGCGTATGCGTCGATACACATAAAAACGTCGCAACGGTACGAGGCGAAATCGTGGGAGCATTCGGAGGGAGATCAGGGCGGTCAGAACAGATCAGGCTAGAGGCTAAGCGGGACGGATTCGAGGGTGAAGGAGTGATCGAGGTCAGGGAAAATAAGCCAAAGACAGTCACCGAAGAGATCACGAGGGTAGTCGAAGCACCGAAGCCAATCGGGATGCGAGAACTGAAGGTGACAGACCCACTCGTACACGAGCCGGTGAAAGAACCCGAGGAAAAAGGATCGAGAGGAAGGAAGCGAAGCTCGAAACGGTATGCAGAGGCACCTGATAAAAAGAAGATCCGCACAACACGGCAGGATCAACAAATCGACGAGGCCAAAGGGATAACCCTGGAAACAACGACGCGAGTGGATGCCGAAACGCTCGATGCGAACCACCGGAATACGAAGAAACCGGCTGTGGAGTCTCGAGAACACGGTCGAAGAACGGAAAAATCGGCAGAGAACATCAAGGGACCAGGTGGACTGGGGGACGATCAAGATCAGTCCAACGCACGAGTCAGCCTCTGGGCAACCTTGGAGTATCACTTCTCCCGAAGTGTTCGTCGTGGGATTGGCTGAAGTCGCCAAGAACAGACAAGGCTTGTCGACGAGGCTACAGGCCAGCGGATCGGGAGAGGAGAAGAAAGAAGAAAGAAAAAAAAATAATAAGTAAATCAAAATAAATGGACAGATTATAAAGAAAATACAGAACAAAGAAAATAAAATTAAAGTGCATGTGATAGGGTGACAAACAAAAAAGACACGAAAAAGTGACGATTATGGACGCAAGTGCAAGAAAAATAAAAAAAAGATAAAAATAATAATAATAATAATGATGAAAAGGACAGTATAGCGAAATAAACAATAACATTATTAAGAAGAGATTGATCATTCGAGATCACAGAGGTTAATCTCTCATGATAAATCGGGGGACAATGTAACTGTTTGACTATCGGCAACTCCCCCGAAGCCCAGTCAAACCCACGGCTAACAACACTGAGTAAGAGAGCGCGAGGTGTAAGTGGCGCCATCCGACGAGATCGACCGGCGGCTGGATCGATAGCCGAGCGTCGCGCACGCGCAGGAATCAAGGACACCGAGGATGCGGAAGCACAGCGGCGCCGTTCGACGGAGCCACTACAGAAATGCGCTCAAGGTCGAAGAAAGGCGAAAGCGTGGGAAAACCGCCGCAGACGATTGGCCAAGAGTGACGATACTGAAAAATCGCACGGCACCAACAGGTACGCTATTAGTTCAGCGACTAATACCGGAAGTGCGTCACGGGAATATCGACCCGGCATTAGAGGGCGAGGGGAGCTCCCCGCGAGTAACCAATAAGAAAATTAATAATCGGCCGATCGCACGCAGGCGCAAGTCCGCCAAAAATATGCAAAATTCACAGGGAAGGAGGTGAAGATTTGCATATAAAAAGGCCACCCATCGACCATCAATCATCAGTTCTTCGATCAGCAGTTCAACGATTTACCTTACCAGCGGACAACCCGCAAGGACTAACAGTGAAAAGTAAAAAGTGAGTACAAGTGAAATAAAAGTGAAATAGTGCCGAATTGAACTTATACATTTTCGAGGCAAGTGACTTATAAATTTCGTGCGAATTTTGGCCCTATTAAAAATTTGTGCCATTTCGGACTTACAAAAGCCGTGCCGGTTCGGACTTATAAAATTTGTGCCGTTTCGGACTTATAAAAGCCGTGCCGGTTCGGACTTATAAAAGCCGTGTCGGTTCGGACTTATAAAATTTGTGTCGATTCGGACTTGTAAAAATTGTGCCGTTTCGGACTTATAAAAGCCGTGCCGGTTCGGACTTATAAAATTTGTGTCGATTCGGACTTATAAAATTTGAACGATAATAAAGAAACGAGACAATTCAAGAAAGAGAAAAACTTGTAATTATATGAGAGCTTGTCAATTTCTAAATAAAAATTATTAACGTTTCACATAAAAAACGTCTCTGACACACCAACCCATAATTCCTAGACGCTCGAGTCCACGAATCCTTCCGTCTGAGTGCCCGTTCCTCTTAAGGAGGTGCGCAAATACGGAAAAATTATTGTGAAAGGCATTTGCTCCTGTTACAGCTTATATTACGGTCATTTTTGCGGCTATATCTATCTCCACGCGCGACGCGTAACGGCGTTCGGAAAGGGAAAGTTGCGCCTGGAAAGGGACGGTGGGCAGATACTTGGGCAGGTAGTGGGGTATCGGAAATACGCGGTCGTGCCTAATTGGATTGGCTCCCGAGGAACGGAGAAACGCGGTCGTCTACTGTATACACATATATATTGTAGCGGGAATTTTACCTCCCGTACATTTTGGCCCCAACTCCCAATGACCGCGCTCCCTGCTCGATCCACGACCTTGCTCGGTGCCGAATCTCGGGGCTCGAACCCACGACGAGATTTACTAAATTTCCTAATGCTGACCGAACAAGGCCGTCCCCGCGTGGCGGTGTGGAAGACACTATCTCGCACGCGATTGGGCGCCAGGTACCTCGGTACCACCGCTCGGGAAGCGGCATATTTATTTAAGACTCGCGACGAGTTACGGGGCGAACGAGGGAAACGGGTAAGGCGAAGCTGGCGAGACTCCGGCTAACTCAGCCCACCTGGGAGAAAATGGTAGAGGGGGTGGACGGGCGAGTGACCAAACACAATATAACAATTAAATAGTTTTATTCGGTGTTAGACAATAATCTTCGCGGACAAAATCGTACGCCAAACGGTAACAAATAGCAGACGCAGTCGGAGGAAACAAACTACTTACGAAATCAAATGTAGCCAAAAGATAACTATTGCCGGAATTAAATGTAGCCAGAAAGATAAACTATTGTCGGAATTGAATGTAGCCGAGAAGAAAAACTATTGTCCGAATTGAATGTAGCCAAAAGGACAGCTATTGCCGGAATTAAAGGTAGCCCAAAAAGATAACTATTGCCGGGATTGGATGTAGCCGAAAAGATAATTAGCGCCGGAATTAAATGTAGCCAGAAAGATAAACTATTGTCGGAATTGAATGTAGCCGAGAAGATAAACTATTGTCCGAATTAAATGTAGCCAAAAAGGCAGCTATGGCCGGAATTAAAGGTGGCCCAAAAAGATAACTATTGCCGGGATTGCATGTAGCCGAAAAGATAACTATTGTTGGAATTAAAGGTAGCCCAAAAAGATAACTATTGTCAAAATTATCGGCGGCCAAAAGATACTATTGCCAGAACTAAATGTAGCCAAAAAGGTCGGAATTAAATAACGCCAAAAATAAACTAATGACAGAAATTTGTAGGTAATCGGGACGAAAAATACCGCATCTACTACGACAAGAAATTAACGAGTTGCGATTGCCAGAGGGGACAAAGAGAGAACAACGGAACTAAGTCTCAAACGCGGCCAATTCGTCGTTACATTTGGGTAGAGATAGCCGAAGGGAATTATACGCGCTAGAAAGACGTTACCCGAACGCCAGATAGCCTAGGAACGCACCGCACGCAACCTGAGCCGCCCTATGTAAACACGGCGCAGCCGTGACCTTTAGCGCGCGGTATAGCCTACGAGCCATCGACCGGCCTAGCGAACGCGATCCAACGCGCATGGGATCCCTTTGTCTCGCTGGATGGGATATATAGCCCAGATAACCGACGAATTCACTATAAGGAACATATCCATGGAATATAGCCGAAAGAATAATAAGGACGATAGCTACGCCCGCGAATAGGTCCAATAAGACCGTAGAGACGCAACAAAAGAACTGTCGGGGAAGATAGCCGAAAATAAAGCGGGTTTACGAAGGCGAAGATAGTAGAAAATTACAGGAAAATAGCCGAGACAAAAGAATATGACAGAAAGGGAAAACGTTCGACCAGATCGAGAGAAGTTAGCCGGACCTGCTTCGCCGGACCCATTACAACGCCCGAGGGCAGAAAATTCGATAAAGAAGCTACGCAAAGACAAAAGGCACTAAAGGAAATCTTCACAAAATGTTATACTAAAATTGGGCCCGGATTCGGCAGCTCCGGCTAGCACAGAGCGAGAGAGGGAGACGGGGCTTACCGGTGTAGACAGCCCGGGAGAACGCTGGATGAAACAAAACGCTGCCACTCGTCACCGCACTAGATCACCGACTGACGAATAAATTAACGGCCGCGTGCTGCCTAGGCGGCCGGCACCAGCGCTCCCCACCCTCTCTCGACTCCCGAATACTAGCCTACGATCGACGGCTAATACGTCGGAGAAACGCTTTCTCCTCCGGCCGCTCCCCGCTACCCGCGAGAATCTTCCGCTCGCAGCGATGATTGTCGATGTTCACGGACTCCTTCCTCCCAGGATCCGGTGGGGCAAAATGAACATGAGGGGAGGCCTCCCTCGCGAAGTTAAGGCGTCCCTTTTCCTCCGCGGTGGGCCCACACGGTACGCCAAATAACTGCACCTCGATGTTCCCTTTTTTCCTCGTAATCCCCGCAAGTGGAGGCGCCGTGATGAGCGGTCCGCAGCGCCCGTGAAATCGACGGGACAGGAACGGCTCCAGGCCGTGTAGTCGGGAGGGACGGGAAACTCCGTGTATCGGTCACAACCCGCGTCCCTCTGGCCTCCTAGTCCGCGGAAGCAGGTCTCTCGCTTCCGCCTGCTTGCCGAGCGATGCCTTCTCCGGCCCTCCTAGGCCAATCTCCACCGGGACACGGCCGGGGCAAAACAGCCCGACGGTAAGATCGCGAGAGTAATTTTCTCGACCTGCAAACTTAAAAGGCACAAGCGCACCCACACAAAAGGAAACAACAAAAAAAAAGAAAACGAAATTCAAACGAGAATTTCATAAAAAAGAGTCGATGATCCAGCCGGCTGGACGAGCGGCGTCCGTAGGGCCGTAAATCCGGCCCACTGCCCGACCAAAACCGTGCAAAGTGACGGGACGCGAAATGTCACGTCACAATATATATAAGTTGTTTATACGTGCTTTTAAAAATTATTATTAGTTTTTTTAAAATATATTTGTTCCATTTTTCCACCGTATACCTTTCTGGGTTTTTACGGAACCCCATCCCTATTCCCCCCTAGCACTCCCTACTCGCACTCAGCTAAGCTACCTAACTTCCAGTGCGTCCGTAGCCGACTTAGCTACACTGTACCGCATTTGCCGGGGACATGGGGAAACTACGGAAAACCCGTGCCGGTACAGACGGCCATATTCTACTGATCCTCCGGTATTTTTGCACTTTGAGTAAAGTGCAGAAACACCAAAGTTTCAGAAGAAAGCGCCTCCCGCTCAACGGTTGATGCGCCAGCTAGCGCACGGCTAAGCGGTCACCCATCCAAGCACTGACCGCGACCGATCTTGCTTGACTTGGGAGACCACCGGAGCCGTGCGCCAACCGCGCATCCACCGCTGTCGGTTAAATTATTATTAGTTTTGATTTATTTATTTATAATCCTAGTGTTTTCACGTGTTGGTTATACTATTTATTATACTTTAAAAAGGACGAAAAAAATGTTACTAAAATTTAAAAACTCCCAACTGCAAAAAGAGTTTAATAAACGAATTGAATTATACGGTTCTACAGTTCTAACTCAATCATCGCAGTGTAATGTGATATTTGCAAAGTGATATATGTCAGCAA
Organism: Exephanes ischioxanthus; assembly: GCA_958510785.1. NCBI lineage: Eukaryota > Metazoa > Arthropoda > Insecta > Hymenoptera > Ichneumonidae > Exephanes > Exephanes ischioxanthus. The sequence goes on along the minus strand of OY294018.1, from coordinate 7,843,871 downwards.
TATAATTTCATAAATATTATATCTCAGATACAATTTTCTAATGTTGTGTTTCTCCGATAAGATTTTGTATGTGTCGTTGCTCTTCGTTACTAGTTTCTATGTGTTGTTCCTCTTCGATACAATTTTCTATGTATTGTTCTTCTGCGTTAACTTTTTTTTGTATGTCATTCCTCTACGATAGAGGTATTTATGTGTTCGTCCACTCCGATATAATTATCTAAATGTATCTTTACGATACGATTTTTAATCTATCATTCCTCTCCGATACAATTTTCTATATGTTGTTGCTCTTCGTTCTATTTTTCAAATGTTCCATCGGAGAGGAATGATACATTAAAAATCGTATTGTAGAGATAGAACATTTAGAAAATTATATCGCAGAGGACGAACACATAGAAAACTGTATCCGATAGGAACGACACATAAAAACTTTCATCGACGAACCAAGACACATAGATAATAGTATTGGAGACATACATGATTCAGAAAATTAAATCGGAGAGGAATGGAACTAGAAAATTGTATAAGGGTATAGACGGTAGAATTCAAAAAGCATAAAATTAAAAAAAATTAAAATTTTTAAAAAACGCCCGACTGCAAATTACTCGTTATTATTAAAAAATATTCGTAAAAAAGTACAAAATTTTTTTTAATAAAGATAAAAATGTTAACGACTATAAAAAAAATACAAAAATAATTAACGTTCAAAAAAATGGTTAATAAAAATGTAACTTCAAAAAAGGATGAAATAATTAATGCTATAACACTAACTAATATTGTCAATAAACAATAATAGCAGTAACTAACAATAAAGAATGATAACATAATTGATTAATCGTAATTATATCAATTCATTGATAATCGTCGGGAGAGGTCTCCCAGTAGCGCGTTGTGAGGGAAGACGTCTCCCGACTGTAGCGAAGATTATCAATGAATTGATATAATTACGATTAATTAATTATGTTATCATTCTTTATTGTCAGTTACTGCTATTATTGTTTATTGACAATATTAGTTAGTGTTACAGCATTAATTATTTCATCCTTTTTTGAAGTTACATTTTTATTAACCATTTTTTTAAACGTCAATTATTTTTGTATTTTTTTTACGTGCATGTGTTAGGAAAATATATGTCATCGTACACACTTGAGAGTATTTTCTGGAATTCTATCAGATGTATCGAAACTGACATACTGACCGAAAAAAATTATTTTCGTACATTTTGGATAAAAATTGTCATTTTTTCAAATGGAAAAATTTCAATTTTTTTTTAAGTTCATCTATTGCAACAAAACTGTAACTTTTTTGCCCCGAAAATTTTTCTGCGTCATCGTATGCTTTCAAGATATAACGTTTCTTAGAAAATAAAAAAATTTTGAAGAAGAAAAAACTGCGAACCAAAAATTCTGAAAAAATGTACACTAAACCTTTTTATATGATTAAATAATTTGACAAAATTAAAATTTTTCGGGAGTTTAATGTTCAACTTTTTGACCGTTCGAAACGGGGTGAAATGCCTCATACACATTTGTAATGTAATGAAAACGGTTATTCTGCAAATAAAAAAAATAGAATAACAATATCTGAAGGCAACACGTTAGCCAAAGACTTATTCCCGCATCTTCGTAGCAATAGCGAAAATATATTTTACCTCATAGTGATGTTAAAAAAATTATGTACAGAAAAGTTTACGTTGTGATTCATCCGATTGATGGTGACCCCACACAAGAAACACTGCATGGATACGGTATGCAGATTAGTACGCTCGGTGGTCGTAAGTATATTTAATTTCGTTTCATATTGAACCGCAGTCGATTCTGTCAACTTTGTCCACGGAGGTAGAAATTGTTCAGTGTGCCGCATTTGTTGTATTCTGCCACAGACAAAAGAAACTGAACGCTATAATCCCTTTCTCGAGAACAGCGGGAGTTCGATCTTGCGTTGTACTTTAGATTCACAGGTATTCGCAAACATAATACAAACGTATGCTTCGAAGTGATGCACATAGTTGTTTTACGTATAGTCAGGCGCGCGCAGCGTCATCAGAACGCCGCCGGCCGGAGTGTTGTAGAGACCGAATGTAGCGAAAAAGTGTTCATGAAATATGCACGACAACCATGGGATCCCGCGCGGGTGGTGGTGAGTATGATAGGCGTCATAATTGCAGCCGCGTCAATCATTGTACGTTAGCGATACATATTACACGAAAATGCAAGGATCCATCACCACCACTGTTGGCAAAGAAACTAGAGGCAGGTTTCTATCTTGGCTCATTCGCCATTCTCAAGCATTTGTCAGAGGTTTCTATCCTGAAAACTTTTTTGAAGGAGCCAGCAGGATAGTAGAAATAGTGAGCTGTAGCCATGAGTCTCTTCGATCGGCCGTTCTACGCCTTAACCAAGGCTCATATGTCCCGAATAGGCATTTGGCCGGAACAATCCAAATACGTGAGAATTATTCTGCCTTTGACGATGTTCGCCATAACATTAACACTCGTCGTACCTATGGTAACAGTCGTTATCTGAGTGAATTTAAAAGATTTTTTAAACTAAAAGAAAATTTACTACTTTTAACAGCTTATTCGATTGCATGACGCTTGGCGCGATATAGACATTGTGGCACGTACCACAACAATCTTTCTGATCGCAATAGGAATTTTCTTCATGCTGTTCAGAAGTATTCAACGTATTGACAGTGTACGGTTCCGGTATATATATGTTTTACGAACATATTCATGTTTAATCGAAAAATTTTCAGATTCGCGCGTCGATGAAGAATATAGAACAGCATTGGGAAAGGTTTGAAAGTACACCTGCAGTGATAATCCTTCATAAGTACGCCGAACAAGGACACTACATCACCGTACTTTACTCGAGTAAATAATTATTTTTATTTTTTTTACAATGCACAACATCAGCTTAAATTTATCATTGTTCATATTTTGCTTTTAATTTACCAGCATGTATGTATGTTGCCATGACACTCTGCTACGTCTCATGTTTATCACCGATAATATGTGACTCCGTTGCTCCTGGCAATGGATCCCGGCCGAAAATGTATCTTGTCGAAGCAGAGTACGGTGTTGATGCAGATAAATACTATTGGTTCATAATCAGTCATACATATATCGTGGTGACGACGGAGATGGTCGTTCTGATTGGCATTGTATCAATGTATATTGTAGGGGTCATTCATACTCTTAAACTTTTTGAAGTTGTTAGGTACGTATAACTGTGTCTTGAATAATTTGATCGATCCAGACCAATGCTTTCCCCCTGGATTTCTACCTAATCCAGAGACAACCTGAAAACCCACCGGTCAATCGGTGCACCAAACTAGTTGTTGCCCTAAACCCCTTGGCAAAAATATTGACTGACAAACGGATGGAAAATAATTGCGTGGGTGTGTGCCGCTGAACCGACGGGCAAATCGACCACGAACCGACGGATTTTTATGACGCTGAATCTAGCGGGCAGAGCGCACCAGCGGGATTATGTTCCGGACGTAACTGTACGCGCCAGCGCTCGCATCGTTGACATTAGCGGCGGCAACGAGCCCAGCACGTATTATAGCGTTTTCTCAAACAAATTGCTACTACGTCACTCGTACTGTGTCGCTTCTACGGTGTCACTCTTAGGCATGCGAGTCGGTAAATAACCGGTTAGGGGCTGCTTCGGTAAAACCTTCCTGTTTTACCGACGAAAATAGGCGATTTTTTAATGTTCACTATTCATTTTGTAACTATGCGACGCGTATGCTTCAAATCTTGCAGGACTGTATTAATAACATAAACGATTCGGCGTGCACTCGAATTTTGGTCGAAATCTTCCGAGAAATAAAGAAAATCGAATATTACAAACTGTCGCGGAAACCAACATGGCTGCTGAAATGTTTACAGCATCTGTTCTGTTGCATATAAAAAGTTCTAGATCTTGGATACGTCGAAAGGGCGTGCATGCCAATTCTGTCAAATTCTCCGAATATTCCAAATCCGTCGGAAAGTTACTCACTCAAAAGATAATCACGGATAGTGTAAACTGCGATAATTTAGTCTATCGACTTGCGACGGGTGATCACAGCCGATGAGCACGGCACGAATGTAGTGTAGTGCGATGCAGAGCCAACTGTACGTCAATCGTGACACTACGTTCACGCACTTTCGCAAACTATAATATTCGGTTTTCTTAATTCCTGGTAAGTTTTCAATCAAAATTCGACTGCACACCGAAGCGTTTATGTCAATATCATAATCCTGCATGATTTGACGCATATGTGTAGCATATTAACAATGCTAAGTTGGAACTAAAAAATTGTCTGGGACCCGTCGGTAAAACAGGTAAAGCAAGTTAAAAAAGAAAAAAACAGCTTCAGCAGCCCCTTAAATAACCCGGCAAATAAACCGGTGCGATGGCCTAGTGGATAGCGTGCTTGCCTCGAGAATGGCAAGTTGTGGATTCAAATGCCGGTGCCTCGCTAAGTCGAAAAATGAAAATATGGGCGAGACAAAGCTCCAGATATATATACGAGTCATCTACACGTACCTGTACGTGTACACGTCACGTATATGTAGCTGTAGTCCACGTTTACATTCTCGGCTTGGGCATGACGTAGCTCCGGCGCCGTGAAGCGAACTTGGGACCTATCGTACCGGCATATGGTTTTCCGCAATTTTCCTATGCCCGTGGTAAATATGCCATGGCAAATGCGATACGGTGGGGAAAGACGGATACGGCCGCAGTTTGGGGGAACTGGCTTACGGCAGTCCCCCCAACGTGCGGCTACTAACCTATTTTAACCGCGGCTACTAACGTATTTTAACCACGGCTACTAACGTATTTCAACCGCGGCTATTAACGTATTTTAACCGCGGCTACTAACGTATTTTAACCACGGCTACTAACGTATTTCAACCGCGGCTATTAACGTATTTTAACCGCGGCTACTAACATATTTTACCGACGGTAACTTACTCTGTGGTTGACACTGCCGAACCCGGCGAAAATTGCATGTGCAAGATTCTTTCTTACGCTGTTCCAGCTTCAATCACGCATCTTTACTCGACACCCTATACATGTATTTTAATTTAACCCGTTCGTTCTCCATAACATCGTTGCTATAAGCAGTGCAAACGCTATATTAAACGGTTGATCATATTACATTATTTTTGGTGAATAAAAAATGAACCCATTCTTAATAGCTTCCGAGGAATAAGGATTATTTAATAGTCACCAGGAATATTTGATTGAATAAATAAAACGTTGATTAAGTCATTCGCAGTAACGTAGACATCTTATCAAATAAAAATTAAAAGTTGGAGTGCGCTTGTTAGTAGCACGTCGTTACTTAAATAACCGGTAACTGTTCCGGCAAAAATGGTTACGAACATTATAAAACAGTAAATTCACAACACCTGTCAATTCTACAGGACCGACGGCACCGACTTGCAAGTTTACATGAATATTCTATATGATCTTACGAATCGAATGGCCTAGGCTTCATCCTAGGGACGGCCCTCTGTCATTAACAACAAAAAATGATAATCGTCGAATTCTCGTAAGCACCATCGTAGATAAATAAGTCACTCGTGCAGAACCGACGTCCTGTATGAGTTTTTTTTCGATCACGGCAACAGTCAACCGTCAATAGACTTTTTATCGCATGGTAATAGTAACCAACCAAGACCCTAACGGACTCAGCCACCGACCAACCCAGTGAAAAATCCACAGTGGTTTATTGTCAAAAAGTAACCGACAGTAAAACCGACTGTGCAGACAACGGTCCCAGCGGACCCAAAAGTTCCGAGGAAAGCTTATAATGTGGTGGGTTTTAAAATAACCACCATTCAAACCAACGTATAAACCACCGTCCGAATAAACTCTAGCGAGCTTGCAACACGGTGCTATTGTCATCAAAACTACCACTGAAACCACCATACAAACCATTGAGTGTGCTTACAACGGTAGTATTGTCATCAAAACTACTACCGAAACCACCATATAAACCCTCGATTAATCTTACAACGGTGGTATTGTCGTCAAAACTTAATGACGAATCATTTTGTTACCTCCTGAGATTGGTTGGGCTTGAAATACCCGATCGGAAATGATAAGAGATACAGGCATTTGAAAACAACTCTGTCTTCTAACATGTCGCATCGGAAATTTCAATTTGCGAGAGACAGCCCAAATCCGACGACGATTTCCACGGCGCTCTCAACGAAAAATTCAACAATGATTTCAAAGTGAAACCGACTTTGATCTTATCCGCTTGAAACCGAACTTTGAACCAGAGCTGGGCAAAGTACTTGAAGTAAATGGACTTCAAGTACAAATATGTAAAAAGTACTTACAGTACATGTACTTCAAGTACCTAGTACTTGCAGTACATGTACTTCAAGAACCTAGTACTTACAGTACATGTTCTTCAAGAACCTAGTACTTACATTACGGGTACTTCAAGTACCTAGTACTTACGGTGCGTGTACTTCAAGTACCCAGTACTTACAGTACATGTACTTCAAGTACTTTATGAAAGTACAAGTACTTAAAGTACATTTTCGGACGATGGACGATGGCCGATGGACCCATGAACCCATGAACCCACAGACCTATGGACTCACGAAATTCAAAAAAATTAAAAATAAAATCGAAAAAAAATTGAAAAAATCGAAAAAAATATTTTTAAACAAAAATAAAAATCCAAAAAAGTTGACATTATTTTTTTATCTAAAAAAAGTCAACAAATATCTTTAAAAAAACCGAAAAAAAAGTTTAAAAAAATTCAAAATAAAGTTTTAAAAAAGCGTGCAAAGTGGTTTGCACAATTATTTCCTCATATTTTACGGTTTTTCTCATAACTTCCTCTATGATAATTCCGTTGTGCCATTTTAGCTTCCTCATAGAGGAAGCTATACTTAAAACACAATAAAAAAAGTTTTAAGGTAATTTGTAATGTAATCTTCAGCGCTGATAACGAAACTATAACTCATTTTACTCTTTGCGTGATGTTTGATTCAGAAACTCCTGTCAAAAAAATTTGAAAAATTCGAAATTTTCAAGATCCCATAACATTTAAACGGTTGGATCAATTTTTGCCAAATTTAATACGAAACATTGTACGAAACAGTGTTAGTCCATTCTTGTGTCAAATTTAAGCTCGATACCTCCATGTTTACTCAAATTGGACAATTTTAAGTAATTTAAAAAAAAAATCAAAATTCGATAAAATCTGATTTCTTAGGTAGATTTTGGCCAGATTCAATACCAAAGGTCTTTGTTTATAGTATTGTATTCATATGTATTTTTAGGACGATAGCTAAAAATTTACGAAAGTAAATTTTCAGTCTGTGGAAGAGCTACCACAGACTTTTTTGAAAAATTTCGAATTCTCGTAAAATCTCGAAACGGGCCTCAATCTGCATGAAAATTGTATCGAAGAAAAAGACGTGACCACTCTACTAGTGTACAACATTTCAACCCACTATCTCAAGCCGTTTCCGAGTTATAGTCGTTCTAAGCGATGCACGCTGTTACACACATGCACACATGCGCACATGCGCGCATGCGCATATGCGCATGTGTGCATTTGCGCATGCGCGCATGTGAACTCACCGACGCACCGACGCACCGACGCACCGACGCACCGACGCACCGACGCACCGACGCACCGACGCACCGACGCACCGACGCACCGACGCACCGACGCACCGACGCACCGACGCACCGACGCACCGACGCACCGACGCACCGACGCACCGACGCACCGACGCACCGACGCACCGACGCACCGACGCACCGACGCACCGACGCACCGACGCACCGACGCACCGACGCACCGACGCACCGACGCACCGACGCACCGACGCACCGACGCACCGACGCACCGACGCACCGACGCACCGACGCACCGACGCACCGACGCACCGACGCACCGACGCACCGACGCACCGACGCACCGACGCACCGACGCACCGACGCACCGACGCACCGACGCACCGACGCACCGACGCACCGACGCACCGACGCACCGACGCACCGACGCACCGACGCACCGACGCACCGACGCACCGACGCACCGACGCACCGACGCACCGACGCACCGACGCACCGACGCACCGACGCACCGACGCACCGACGCACCGACGCACCGACGCACCGACGCACCGACGCACCGACGCACCGACGCACCGACGCACCGACGCACCGACGCACCGACGCACCGACGCACCGACGCACCGACGCACCGACGCACCGACGCACCGACGCACCGACGCACCGACGCACCGACGCACCGACGCACCGACGCACCGACGCACCGACGCACCGACGCACCGACGCACCGACGCACCGACGCACCGACGCACCGACGCACCGACGCACCGACGCACCGACGCACCGACGCACCGACGCACCGACGCACCGACGCACCGACGCACCGACGCACCGACGCACCGACGCACCGACGCACCGACGCACCGACGCACCGACGCACCGACGCACCGACGCACCGACGCACCGACGCACCGACGCACCGACGCACCGACGCACCGACGCACCGACGCACCGACGCGACACGCCAGCTAAAAATCACATTTCTCGACGTTTTCGACCATTTCTAGTACACTGACATTAAAATCTCGAAAACAAAATTTTTCACGAAAACATAGCTTCTTCTATGAGGAAACAAAAAATCGAAAAAAGTCTAACTGTTCGAGAATCAGTGCGGTTACGTGCACAGCTCGAGCGGCCGCTGTTCGGCAGCACCTCCCGGCCGAGTCCGACGCGCGCCGCCGACGCGGGCGCACGGGTTATGTGTCGCGTGCAACAGGTTTCGCGCCCATCTACGCGTAATGGCTGACACGGGTCACCATGCGCTCGGGTAGATCGCCGATTTGTTCAGTTTCTTATCATTGTTCAGCTCACGGGTCTGCTCAGTTTATTGGTACATCAACACGGGAACTACGTATCATCGGTTTCGAGATATCGTTCGGTTCATCCGGAGCATAGCGCGAGTGTCAGGTCAGTTACGCGACACACGTCGGTACACTGGAACGACTCGCGTTCTCAACGGTCACCTTGCGGCGTTACAGTAAGCAGCAGGTTCTCTCTCGATCGACTCAGGCGATTAATATAATTCAACGGGCTCATCGGGATGTGCTCAACACGAACGGCTCGTTATTCTTATCATTGTTATTCGTTACCGCTCGCTTTCGACCTACTCATTGTACAGTGTTTTTCGCGCGCTTTTTAACATCTTTGTTGTTACTGAATAAATAGTTTATTTTCACTGTTAACATCGGCAGTGCTAATTTATTTATCCCCGTTCCGCTATAACTCATCCCGGCAATTCTCAAACACCTACATTTTTTTTAATCTCAAACATTTCAAAAAAAAAGTCCAAAAGATTTTTTAAAATAAAAAAAAAATTCCAACAAATAAAAAAACAACCAAAATAAAAAAAAAATCTAAAAAGTTGTGACGTAAGAACATATTTTTTGTAATTGTTTATTTCTTTTCTAAAGTTTTTTGTAATTTTTTTGGTGCTCCCTCTACACCTCCTGGCCAGGACTCCACCGGGTGTCGCCCTTGGACCCCAAATGGTCATGAGTGCACTTTTTCTGCATTTGTTACAGCGTGCGTACGAAGTTCTCTTTACGGCACGAGTATCGCAATGTACTATTTTATAGCTTCCTCACAAAAAAGCTCTAATTTATTTTATTTTTTTCAATTTTCTAGATTTTTTCACCTTTTTTGCAATTTTTGGATTTTCTTTGGATATAAAAAATATTTTACTGACAAGGATAATCTATTGATCTCGGTTTCGGTTTTAAAAAATAGTAAAAAGTTGACAATTGAAATTTTCATATGGCTTCTTCATATAAGTTGCACATTTAAATTTTCATATGGCCTTCTCATAATGTTCCTTTATTTGCGAAGCTTCTTCTACGAGGAAGCATTTTCTGTATTGTTGGCTTCCTCATAGAGGAAGCTCCGCAAATAAAGGAACATTATGAGAAGGCCATATGAAAATTTAAATTTGCAACTTATATGAGGAAGCCATATAAAAATTTAAATTTGCAACTTATATGAGGAAGCCATATAAAAATTTCAATTTTCAACGTTTATGAAGAAGCCATATGAAGATTTCTATTTTCAACTTTTATGAGGAAGTGATATGAAAAAATTTTCAACTTGTTTTATCGTGAACGTCGTGTTTGCCTTTTATGCATATGACTGGCCGATTCAGGTTCAGCGCGAAAAAATACACCGATGTCTTTGCTTTGTTAGATCCGTGCCCTACTCCAATTAACGAAAATACAGGGTTTTGGAATTTTTTTTTTTTCAAATTATTAAGTCACTTATCCAACATTCAGAGTTTTGTGGCCACGTCTAATGTATTTTTCACCCACCGATGTCGAGTCTCCGAATTATTTTACTCCTAGGGCGACACTTGATACATAAACTCATGTCGGACAAAAAATACAACTTTTCAAAAAAATTCAAAAATTTCAAAATCCCATAAAATTTTAACGCTTCGATCCATTTTCGCCAAATTTAATACGAAACATTGTACAGTGTTACTCCATTCCCATGTCAAATTTCCGATCGATACCTCCATATTTACTCGAATTAGACCGTTTTTAGTCATTTTTCAGAAAACTCAGATAAACTCACAATCCCATAAAATCTTACCCTTTCAATGAATTTTGACCAAATTCAATACCAAAGGTCTTTGATCAAAATAGTATATTTGTGGGCAGTTTTAGGACGATTGCTCTAATTTTACGCAAGTTAGAGCTACCACGACCTTTTTTCAAAAATTTCAAAACCGCGTAAAATCTCGAAACGGGCCTCAATCTTCATGAAAATTGCACCGAGGGAAGAGACATGACCACTCTACTAGTTCACCAAATTTCGACTGGCTGTCTCGAACCGTTTCCGAGTTATAGTCGTTTTAAACGACGCAAGTCTGTCACACACATACATACACACACACACACACACACATACGTCCGCACGCCAGCTAAAAATCACATTTCTCGACGTTTCGGACGATTTTAAGGTAGTCCTAGCGGACAGCCTGAGCCCACATGAGTTCAGAGAGAATTGAGAGAGAATTGCGAACACTTCTCGATGGGATAAAAATTCGAAAAAAATCAAGCATATGGAAGGTGCTGAAAAGATTGATTTTACATAATAATAACTCCAAAATATTATTATCAAATGCATAAAAAAAATTGTTCAACAAATTCCCCGGCAACTTAACTTTTTGTTCATATAAAAACAATTTGTTAATCTTTTTGAATACGTATGAATTTTTTCAGAATTTTATCTAATTTTTGAAAATCACGTTCTTTTATTAACTAAAAATGAAATTTTCAAAAATTAGACCTAATTGTGAAAAAATTCATATGTATTGAAAAAGATTAACTTATTGTTTTTATATGAACAAAAAGTTAACTTGCCGGAAGATTTGTTGAACAATTTTTTTTTCCTTCATTTGTTATTATTTAACATTTTGGAATTATTATTATGCAAAATCAATTTTTTCAGTACCTTCCATATGGTTGATTTTTTTTCAGATTTTTATCTCATCGCGAAGTATTCGCAATTCCACTCTCAATTCGCTCTGAACTCACGTGGGCTCAGGCTGTCCGCAAGGACTACATTAAGTACTCTGACACTAAAATCTCGAAAAAAAATTTTTCACGAACACAAAGCTTTCTCTATGAGGAAGCAAAAATTGACTTTTTTATTAAAAAAAAAAAAAAATGTTTGACTTTCTTTTATTTTTGCAATTTTTTTTTATTTTTTCAAATTTCTTTGGTTTTTTTCATTATTTTTTTTTGACTTTTAAAAAATATTTTATGACTTTTTTTTGCACAAAAAAAAGATATTTTCTGACTTTTGCTTGAATTTTTGAAAAAAGGTCGTGGTAGCTCTAACTTGCGTAAAATTAGAGCAATCGTCCTAAAACTGCCCACAAATATACTATTTTGATCAAAGACCTTTGGTATTGAATTTGGTCAAAATTCATTGAAAGGGTAAGATTTTATGGGATTTTGAGTTTATCTGAGTTTTCTGAAAAATGACTAAAAACGGTCTAATTCGAGTAAATATGGAGGTATCGATCGGAAATTTGACATGGGAATGGAGTAACACTGTGCAATGTTTCGTATTAAATTTGGCGAAAATGGATCGAAACGTTAAAATTTTATGGGATTTTGAAATTTTTTAATTTTTTTGAAAAGTTGTATTTTTTGTCCGACACGAGTTTATGTATCAAGTGTCGCCCTAGGAGTAAAATAATTCGGAGACTCGTCATCGGTGGGTGAAAAATACATTAGACGTGGCCACAAAACGGTGAATATTGGATAAGTGACTTAATAATTTGAAAAAAAATTTTTTTCCAAAACCCTGTATTTTCGTTAATTGGAGTAGGGCACGGATCTAACAAAGCAAAGACATCGGTGTATTTTTTCGCGCTGAACCTGAATCGGCCAGTCATATGCATAAAAGGCAAACACGACGTTGACGTTAAAACAAGTTGAAAATTTTTTCATATCGCTTCCTCATAAAAGTTGAAAATGGAAATCTTCATATGGCTTCTTCATAAAAGTTGAAAATTAAAATTTTCATATGGCTTCCTCATATAAGTTGCAAATTTAAATTTTCATATGGCCTTCTCATAATGTTCCTTTATTTGCGGAGCTTCCTCTATGAGGAAGCCAACAATACAGTAAATGCTTCCTCGTAGAAGAAGCTTCGCAAAGTTTGAAGCTTTGGAACGTTATGAGAAGGCCATATGAAAATTTAAATTTGCAACTTATATGAGGAAGCCATATGAAAATTTCAATTTTCAACTTTTTTTTTGATTCTTTCAATTTTTTTTTCAAAGTTTTTTGCACTTAAAAAAAAATTATAATTTTTCCATGGGTCCATGAGTCCACGGGTTCATGGGTTCATGGATCTAGACATGCACAGTGGAAGTACATGAGTACTTCCACTGTAAGTACTTCAAGCACTCGAAAAAATACATGTACTTGAAGTACAACTGTACTTGAAGTACCGTACTGCAAGTACGAAACAACATGGTGTCCTTGAAGTCCTTGCTGTCCTGGAATTGTCCTTGAATTTTGCCTGTCCTTGAAAATGTCCTGGAATGTCCTTGAATTTCACCTAATGTCCTTGAATTTTTTATTTCACCAGAAATTTGATTTTTTTTTCAAAATGTTCATTACTAGCGATCATCAAAAAAAAAAGTGTATCAGTTTCGCTGAGAATTATACATATATACATTAGTGCATAGTGAGTTGTTTTTTCTGAACCGATTGCAACGTAAACGAAAACGGTTATCGAACTAAATGTTATTTCGTACATCGCGCGCGATATTCATGGTGCCCTTTGCCGGCGCGGCAGACACCAACTCTTTACTTGGGCTGTACGCTTCAACGTGCCGCACTCAAGCTCGAGCACGGACTGGTGAAGTGATCCGTACATTGTTATACTTTGTCCAACCACAAAGCAGATACGTGTAGTCAGTACCTCTGCCTACAAAATTATTCTTTTTTTTCGAGAGATTGGAAGGCCGCGAGATTTTATATAGTGGAATATCAATTACGAAATGTAATATTTAGATATTCAACCTTCGGATCAAAAATATTACGAGGTAAGCAAAGTTCAACAAGATATTAGTATATTCTAAATAGTGATAACCGTGTAAACAAATGACAATTGACATAGATTCTTGGATAAAAAGTTTTGTCAAAGTAATTTGATAGTGTTTATCTTCGTTAATGAAAATGCACATACACTCAGGCTATTTACTTCCGATATGCCAGTGAATATTACTTTGCATTTATTATCACTATTTAGAATCACAATCCCATTTCATTATATACTTTTTCAACGAATCTGTATGTGTTTTTCTAATCTTAGATTGATCATGGGCGATCGCAGACCTGTTAAAGGAAAATGTAAATTCAACGCAATCTGGCGTGGTGATGCCAAGTATGTATCAAGGGTGGAACCGGCTTTATTCAAAGACGTTCCATCTCGTATTGCCGATTACACCGCTGCATCAGGTTCCACAAGATTTCCAAAAAAGTTTTGTGCTATATGGTGGCTCGAAAACGTTCCACTGGTAGAAACTGCACGTCGTATTTGCCAAGCCTGCAAAAATACGTGTATAGCGCGAAGAAAGGTAAAACGGTACCAACGTGCAACAGCTTTAGAATTGTTGCTGATTTAATCAATGACAAGCTCCTGCCTGCAAAACTGGCCCTCTTCGAATCACTAGCGATCCAGTTTGAACCGTTTTTAAAAGAATTTTAATCTAATGATCCTTTGACGTCTTTACTGTATGAAGATCTATTGTCGCTCATGCACAATATTACCCAGAACTTTGTCAAGCCAGAAATGTTAAGCAAACACAGCGTTACGATTCTGGACTTGAATGACAAAAATAATCTTCTATCACCGCAACACGTCAAGATTGGGTATGCTACGGAGGATGCTCTCAATGGTTTAAAGGATCTGACGAGCCTCGAGAAATTGAAATTCAAAGACCAATGTCGTTAGTGTTACCAAGCGGTTAAGTTGCTTAATAGGTCGCCACTCAAATTTTCGTTGGTGAAAGGTCTTTCATGCTTGAGTCCTTCGACTATCATTTTTGAAAAACATAACGCACAGGAGAGGCTCACAATCGTTCTACGTAAACTTGTAGAAAACAAACAAGTTTCAGGTTCTGTCGCGAATCAAGTAGAACTTGAATTCCAACGAATTTGTTCGAAAGAATCCACGAAAGAGCAAATGAGGTCGTTCAAACGAACGTCAGAGCGCTTAGATAATTTCTGGATGAAACAAATTTCTGCTCACGGTTCGGAGAACTATCGCAATTTGTTACTGATTGTCAAAAAAATACTTATTTTATCGCACGGTAATGCAGCTTTAGAACGAGGTTTCTCCGTCAATAATGAGTGCTTGGTTGATAACCAGCACGAAGAGTCTTTGATAGCTCAGAAAACTATTATTGATGCAATTATTAACACAGGAGGTTTCAAAAACTTCTCAGTAACAAAACGGTTGATACAATACGCGCGAAATGCCCATTCGCGGTACAAAGAAGCTTGCATCCAGCGGAAAAAAGATAAAGATGACATGGACAAGGCTCACGCAGCAAAAAAACGATCTGCAGCTGTTATTACAGAACTGGAGACGAAGAGAGCGAAGATCATGGACGAAGCCTTAAAAAAATCGGGCCGGATCGAAGAAGAAATAATTAAAGAAAAAAATGCAAAGCGTTAATTTTAGAAACAAATCGCTTATACTAAATATTTGTTGCCAAAAAAAAATTGTTATTTATGACGAAACTGTGATGCTCAGGTTAAGCAAATCGTATTATTCATTGCTTATGTTATAAAAGATAAATATATACTGTTTATAAACAGTGTGTCTGTTTATTGTGTTTATGTTCATTTTTTATTAATGTGCCGACACAACCAGGAAATGTCCCGGAAATGTCCTGGAAACGTCCTGGAAATTGTCCTTGAATGTCCTTGAATTTCGTACGGACGGTTTACTGCACACCATGAACAAGTACCGGGTAGTTCCAGTACTGCCCAGCTCTGCTTTGAACTCACCTGAATAGCCATTGTACGGTGATTCCGACAGTAAAACAACCGTTCCACAAGTTCCCTACAGTTTACTTAGGTAGTGGTTGCAGCGATAGTTTCTTCGACGAAAACCACCGTATTGCAAGGTTATCCGAATTTAATCCGACGGTGGTTTATACGGTGGTCTGGATGGTGGTGATTTTAAAAGCCACTAGGTTGCAAGCTCTCCTCCGAATTTGGCCACAGGCCCGCTCGGCCTGTGGTTTTCACAGTAGTTTGTGCGGTTGCTTTTTGACAATAAATCACTTTGGTGTAAACACCAAACACACTACATTAAAATGTAATGTGGTGTGTGTGTGGTAATGTATTTGGTAGTTACCTCCGTGGCTTTCCACGGCGGCCGAACATATATGCTAGTGTTACGTCCTGTGAATTTTCCCAGTATATTGTGGACATTTATGACAGGAAGTTGGTTAATTAACCAAATATTTGGAATATATTAAGTCGCTAAAAATAAACATTGGAAAAAATTGCCATTGTTTAATTTGTCGATTTCAAAGTATCAATAAATAAATAAAATACGAAATGGAGAAATCATCCATTTGGTAAAAATAATTAGCCTTCAGGTGAGATAGGTTGATGTACAGAGCAAGTCAACCGTATGAGAGTCGGTAACCTGAGGCGCAAAAATGCAGATAAGGATATCGGCGGAGTGCTCCTCACAGTTGTCGAACATAGGCCTGCTTGTTTGTACGGCGCGTGTCACGATGGGCACGATGCTGAGAGCGACCGTCGGGCGTAAGGAGTGCAGCACCTTCTGGACAGCGAAGATCGATGAATGCTAGATCATCGTTACAGTCCAGGAGTATCATAGTTGAAATAATAAAGGCAAGAATAAATGGAAATCAAGTTTAAGGGACGAATGCACGGTTGACGAATGCACGATTGACATAGCATTTTTGGAAATAATTGATAATAGATTCGGGAAATAAAATAGAGTCAAGAAGTACGGGAAGAAAATTAAGTCATATCGTCATGATAACATTCAATATAGAAGTTAAATAAAAAAAGTTGAAAATTGAAATTTTCATATCGCTTCCTCATAAAGTTGAAAATTGAAATGTTTATATCGTGTTCTCATCAAAGTTAGAAGTTGAAATTTTCTTATCGCTTTCTCATAAGGTTCCTTTATTCGCGAAGCTTCTTTTATGAGGAAGCATTGTCGGTATTTTTGGCTTCCTCATAGAGGAAGCTTCGCGAATAAAGGAACCTTATGAGAATGTTACGTACTCCGTAACCACCCGATATATTTCTTCACACAAAAAGACACTCTAGGCTCCCTCGAGCAGGCTCCTTGCGCCTCCGAAAAATACATGAATGAACCTCGTAGGCCCTCCCGGGCAAAAGCCATTCATGCTGAGCAGCATACGCTGTTGCGTAAAACTATATCATAGGCTCTCCCGAGCAACACCCGTGAATGAAACTAGTAAGCGTCTTCACGCGCCCGAATACTATACGCTAGAACGAATATCATAGGCTCTCCCGAGCAACATCTGTGAATGAAGCTAGTACGCGCCTCCACGCGCCCAAGAACTATGCGTTTGAACGAACCTCGTAGGCCCTCCCGGGCAGAAGCCATTCATGCCGAGCGGCGTACGTTATCCCCAAACTGGGATACACACTTTTTCTAGCCACGCGCCTAGCCACCAGCGGTCCACGTGACTCATTGATGGCACGCGACACTTGCCGCTGCAGCGTAAAGTCAGACCGCCTGCATCTAGCCGCGGCACTGCTGTTAAGAAGTCAACGGCATCTTAATTCTTTTAAACTAAAGTGTACCACCCGAGTTCATCTACACACACTCTCTTATTTCTTTCCCCAAATAATATTTCGATGATCATAATTAAAACATTATATGAGACACTTGTCGCCTCTGTACTAGACCGAAACTCTAGGCCCGCCGCGGCCAAAGGGCACCGCTACCAATAATATTTTACTATTTCTTTCGGAACAAATACACCGCCTTGTCATGCTTAAAACTTTATTAAGAAACTGCATTAACCCCACCATGCTACACGACGAACCATAGGAAGCATAGGGAGCGAACTAGTATATAAGCTAAGCCTTTTTCGGCTAGAGTCAGTTATTCCACCAGCCTCATAAGCTGCAACACTTCCTTACACTCTACGGGGCGAGCAAAGCTCTGTTCGACGGAAGTTCCGATAGCCCTGCGCGGCTAAGTCTCGACGCTCTCTCGGAGCAGCTCTGCGCGGCTGAGTTTCAACGCTCCTGCGGAGTACGAACCAGTCATAAGTATCGAAACACCTGTATCGACGCTCAACAACGTTTAATAAAGATATATATTGTGAGTACTTAAAACGGTTCTAAACTCTTCGTATATCTCTGCATGCTCTCCACTACGTGCTACAAGACTCTCAGTCTCAGGCACCCTGTCAACGCATCATAAATCTTAGGCAGTAGAAGGCGAGGTCTCCGTCCCCGATGTAAAGGGCCAACGCCTTGACTCGAAAAAGAGACCTCCGTTACGTTCATTCAGCACGGACTCTACGTGAGCTCGTCCGGACGTAACAGAAAGCGATATGAAAATTTCAACTTCTAACTTTGATGAGAAAGCGATATAAACATTTCAATTTTCAACTTTATGAGGAAGCGATATGAAAATTTAAATTTTCAACTTTTTTCAACGTCAACGTCTTAGAGTTTTATGCAAAACGGTTGACCGATTCAGGTTCAGCGCGTAAAGAAATATTCCATCGTCACGTTTCACTTTGTCGAATCTGCCTTTGGCGCGAACAAATACATGGAAGTATGCGCTCCAGAATGTTTTTTTGCTCTTTCGTTTTTTATTCCAGAATTCCTAGTGATACCTCTTTATCTAGCTTTTTAATCCCGTCATATCCATCGTCTTGTGTATGTCTTGCTGTAGATCACGATAGGCACCTGGGTTTTTCCGCGATGCCATCGGGAAGCAAAGAAATCGTTGTTTACAAATACCTAAAATCACTCATTTTTGCAATTTTGGCTATAAAAATGCCTGGGAAACTTTTTCGTTAGTTGTCGTTCCGGGACTGTGATTCCATGTATTTTTTCACGCTGATCACGAATCTGACACTTATTTCATTCGGGGATAAATATTTGATACGGAAAAATGCGTCTCAAAAGAAAGAAAGAAAAAAATCATGAAATTCGAAAAATTCTAAATGACATAAAATTTAAACGATTCAACCGATTCTCTTGAAATTTTAATGGGATCGTCGGATGATCATATTCTATCTATGTACGCGTTTTTAGCCCGATAGCTAAAAAATTGCGAGCGCTAGAGCGCGAACAGACATTTTTGAAGAAATTAAAAATGGCGTACAAAAAAAAACAACTGAACATTTTTGGATGAAATTTTGACCAAACATTGACTACTAATCATACATGATGTGTGCCAAATTTCAGCTTCATCGGTCAAGGCGTTCTCGAGTTATAGCGGTTTGCACGCACGCACGCACGCACGCACGCACGCACGCACGCACGCACGCACGCACGCACGCACGCACGCACGCACGCACGCACGCACGCACGCACGCACGCACGCACGCACGCACGCACGCACGCACGCACGCACGCACGCACGCACGCACGCACGCACGCACGCACGCACGCACGCACGCACGCACGCACGCACGCACGCACGCACGCACGCACGCACGCACGCACGCACGCACGCACGCACGCACGCACGCACGCACGCACGCACGCACGCACGCACGCACGCACGCACGCACGCACGCACGCACGCACGCACGCACGCACGCACGCACGCACGCACGCACGCACGCACGCACGCACGCACGCACGCACGCACGCACGCACGCACGCACGCACGCACGCACGCACGCACGCACGCACGCACGCACGCACGCACGCACGCACGCACGCACGCACGCACGCACGCACGCACGCACGCACGCACGCACGCACGCACGCACGCACGCACGCACGCACGCACGCACGCACGCACGCACGCACGCACGCACGCACGCACGCACGCACGCACGCACGCACGCACGCACGCACGCACGCACGCACGCACGCACGCACGCACGCACGCACGCACGCACGCACGCACGCACGCACGCACGCACGCACGCACGCACGCACGCACGCACGCACGCACGCACGCACGCACGCACGCACGCACGCACGCACGCACGCACGCACGCACGCACACACACACACACACATCCGAACGTTTTTTCTAAATGTGATTTTTCGACGTTTTGGAACATTCTGAACATGTTTTCATTAAAATCTCGATTTTTTTTTTTTTTTACCAAAACAAAGCTTCCTCTATGAGGAAGCAAAATAAGGAAAAGGAATAAATATAAAAACAATAAATAATCAATAAATAATCACATAGCAAATAATGAGGAAAAATATAGAAAAATACGAAAAATAGGGAAGAAATGTAAAACCATTAACGCCGAAATTCAGAAAAATAATTAGAGATAACAATTTATGTCAACTAATGTTCACTTCGCAATGAAAGGTCGTACAGCTTTCATTCAAATTTGTATGTTCATAAAATCCGCGATAAAATTTAAGTAATAACAAATTAAGATGTCAACATTATTGTGAAACTACGAAATTAGTAATATTTAATTAGTGAATCAAAGAAAGGAATCAGGTGATGAGAGTGGGGAGACGAGGCGCGGGTGTGACAGCGGCGACGCGGGGGTGTCCGGCACCGAGGTTATTTATTCGCGCGCCCACCGCCCATTCGGCACTTCTTCGCGACCGGGGCACAGACCTCAATCTTGTTTTGTACTTAGAATCATTGACAAAGGAATTAGGGAATAAATCGACTTGTAAAACTTCTAAAATCAGTATTCAGTTTAACTCGGTTCAATAAATCATTCATATCTTTCCAAATCATTCCATCGAATTTGAGTATATTCCTCCTGGAAATCATTGAATCATCGAAATCATCAATCTACATGGTTGAAATCTGGGAAGGACGTTCATTTCTGGAGTCGATCGTCATCAGCACTCGATTCTAATTCGAGTATTCGGCATTTTGGAGGGAAGTTATTTTCGGAAATCGATCGGCATCATTCGATTCTGATTCGAATATTCATCCAGATTGGGAAGAACGTTCTATTCCGATATCGACATTCATCATTCATCAATCGATTCATTTGACCATTCATTCCGAGGTAAAACCATTTAAATTACATCGTAAGTTGGGGAAATTTATCATCTACATCTCAAACATTCATTTCTTCTGGATATTCAATTGTCAATGTTTAGCTATCAACGTTTGTTCGTTTTCCTGCAAGGTTAGAATATTTCCTGGGACAATATATATTCGTGTTGGTCAATTTTATTTCAGCTATATCAGTGCGCGTTAAAATATTAGGATAGGTCGGGAGAAAACAGTGAGTGAGCGTGATAGCGAATCGTCGCGAGTCCTGCGTCGAGGGTGACGCGCGAGAGAGTGAGATGGCCGCGTATCGTGTTCCATTCTATAGAAAGAGTTAGCATCCAGAATTTTCTTTTCCAGTTTAAAATCGTCACTTAAAATCTAGTAAATTCCAAATTTTAACCGCGAATAAAATTTCCTCAATATCAAATACATACACTCTAGGCTCTATCCCGAATTATTTTCCGTAAGGTTAGGTTCAAAACAGGGCCAAAACCTCGATAAAGCGTCATCTCCGAATAATGTGTAAAGGGAGGGTGTAAATTCTCCTTGACCGAGATGAAGTGAAAATTGCTGATCGGGACGTAAGACTAGGATAGATAGATGTTTTTCGTGGTTTTTCACATATTTGTGACCTCGAACAAAAATGACGGTCATGGCACAACTAACATTTTCTGCAATAAAAAAGACGGTCATTTTTGGACAATTGACGCTTACAAAAAATTACCGTCACGGCACATGTCTAATGCCAAGGCAGCGCCGGTTCCGGCAGGACAGGGTTTTGCTGGACATGAAACGAATCCATGTAAAATTACTGAAATAATAAATATATCGAAACCATCCATGAACGTATAGAGAACTATCGAGTCGGATCGAAAATATGATGCGGAAACATTTGAATAGCAATATATACAGAAATCATACACGAACGGATAGAGAACGATCGAAACGAAATGGAATATGGATGCGGAAACGTTCGGATACCGATATATTACGAAAACATACATGATCGGATACAGAATGATAGAATCGGAACGAACATATGATGCGGAAACATTCGGATAGCAATATATACGGAAATCATACACGAACGGATAGAGACCGATCGAAACTATACGAAATATTGATGAGGAAACATTCGGATAGCGATATACAATTAACGAAACTATGCATGAACTTAAAGAGAACGATAGAAACGGAACAAAAATGTTCATACTAAAAGATTCGGATGGCGATATATAACGAAATCATGCATGAACGGATAGAAAACGATACAAATTGCATAAGTATATACGGATCAACACGGATACATAAATATAATTCACATTATACCTTCCGTTTCTATCCGCGTTGAATCCGGGAAAACGTGCAGAAAATACATCATCGACGAATAAAAGTTTCTTTTATTCGCATCTATCCGGAATTTCAACCAGGGTTATATCATTAAAGAACTGGAAAAATGGCTCATCAAAGTTAACACCGAGAAAACCGAAGCTATACTCTTCTCTTCTGTGAAAAGCGTTCCGCCTAATATCAAGAGACGCGGTAGCGTCTCGACGCCAAGTACTTAAAAAAAGATTTTTAAGCGAGTTGACGAGACGCTACCAAGTGTATATACTCCAAAAGGCCGGATGTGGATATTTGCTCCTCCATTTTCTCGAAAACGAAGCATCGAATCGGAATTCCAACGACACTTTTATTATATATATAGGACTCAAGCTTTCCAACGCGCCTAGTTACGATCATGTTAGGTAGATGCTGAGATACGGGCACCGTGACCCTCACGAGAACCGAAAATATTATAAAAATGTCCTGTGATGTGATGTGAGTCCTCGCGTCTACTGCGCATGCGTCCGCCAGCTGACTCATCTTCCATCTCTCTCGGATGCTCGCATCAGAGCGGCACTTTCTCTCTACCCGTCTCTGTTTTACCATCTCTCTTGGATTTTGTCGTATATCAGCGCAGCGCACTTCGCGCTTCGGTTGATCTCTCGGCAAAACAAATTCTTTTTTATTAAGAAAATAAGTGTGATATGTGATCGCTCGGGAAAACAAATTCTTCTTTGCTAAGAAAATAAGTGTGATATGTGATATATGGGATGTTCGGTTCGGAACGAAAAAAAGGTGAATGTGTCCACTCGTATCGTGAATGAAAAATAAAAATAACTCGTGTAAAAAAATTGATTCATATTATAAATAATAAATAAATAATAATGTGGTGTGAGACGGATGGTCGGTCGCGGATAGTAAAGGATGTTCGAGGCGTTATATATTCGTAACTGTTTATTAGTCGCAGCGGATAATGGTTTAGATTCGAAAGTAACGGAGAGTGTACCGCTTGGCAGCTCGAGCTGGACTGATGTGAAGCGGGCGTGAAGCCGAGGGCCTGACGCGCGCTTCACAAAGGGACAAAGTCGCGACAGAGAGTCGCGACGCCCGCGATAAGGCCCGTCTCACGGCTCTAAGCCGTGCGGCCGGATGCAGATAACCCGGGAGGGCTTCTGCGTATTAAACGCAGCGGAAAGTAACACCGCTGCGAAGGTGAAAAGTAATGAGAGGCTGGAGCCGTTACAGGTGGATGTGTCTTTTTTAAAGTTAATTCCTCGATCTTTTTATGACTAACCTATTTTTGAAGTTTCGTTTTAATTTTGCTTTTGTCAAAAATTGATATTTTTAAATATATTTGACAGAAATATCAGTTTTTTAAAATGGAATCTACGCTCCGTCAGGAAAACATGAACTCATTTACCTCTGTTGGTATAGGTATCTAAACCGAGGAATAAATCTTTTACTGACGGAACTGGCAAACCATGGCCCTCGATATAAGTCCAAATAATACAGAGCGATGTTTTTTTTTAAAGAATTGAAGGTTCGCAGTGAAAATTTAAATTATTTATATTTTTATATATACTTGTTGCATATAGGGGCGAAAGGTATATACAACTCCACATACAGATGCCCTAGATGCTTTGGAACTTCAGACGCACTCTGACACACTGCGTCAAAATCAAAAGATGTCTTTATCCATTATGCGAGCGTGATAAGTTTTTTTCAGCTACACAGGATGAAAACCACCTTCTGATCCTCACGCAGCTGCCTTCAAAGGTCCAGAGCAGCAGGAGCAGGTACTCAAGGAGTCGAAGGTGCTTTTCGTCACCATAAAATGTTACACGAATATATTTTACAGGAAAATAATTTGGTTTTTTTTTTTAAGTGGAATCTATGTTCTGTCAGCAAAACATGCACTTATTTACATATACCCAAACCAAGGAATAAATATTTTCCTGACAGAGCTGGCAGTCTATTTGAGACATTTCCCCCTGTCGATGTATAATTGAAGGCTCGCAGTGAAAATTTATAATTTATTATAAATATAATTTTTGCATATAGTGGCGAAACGCATCGCCAGCTCCACATACAGATGCCATCGATGCTCTAGAACTTCAGAGGCACTGCGTCAGCATCAAAGATGTCTTTATCCATCATGCGAGAGAGAGAGAGAGAGATATATAAGTTTTTTGTTAGTTACGCATGATGAAACCCACCTTCTGATCCTGACACAGCTGCCTTCGAAGGTCCAGAGCATCAAGAGCAGCTACTCAAGGTGTCGAAGGTGCCTTTCGTCACCATAAAATGTTACACGAATATATTTTACAGGAAGATGATTCGGTTTATTCCCAGTATGTTGGTAATAATCAATTAAACTACATGACTGGATGTCAAAAATCGATGAAATCAAAGCAAAAAATACTTTACAAAAAAAGTAAAAGGGTACGCCAAGTACTTAAAAATTGTATGGTCGTTCAGAAAATATGTTTATAAAAAAAATCTCTTAAAAAGAAAAAATCTGCCAAAACAGATGTTTATCAAACCAGTTTCCGAACAAAAAAATTCTTCCAAAAAGACGTTTATCAAAGCATTAAAAAAAAATATATGTGTATCAAAATCTCAACAAAAAATAGAAATAAAAAATTGAAAAGAAATCAAATCAATCCAGCCAAGTAGAAGTACATACAAAAAAATTCTTCAAAAAATATGTTTATCAAAACAATCTAAAAAATACAATATGCAAAAAATCTTGACAAAAAAAAATTGGCGTGCCAGGTTTTTTTTACAATTACAGTTACTGCAGTTATTACAGTTACTTTCCCTCTCCCTCGATTATTTGAATGAACCATGTACAACAGCTATTGGAAAAAAAACTGGCACGCCAAGTTTTTTTTTGTCAAGATTTTTTGCATCTTGTATTTTTTTTTAGATTGTTTTGATAAACATATTTTTTGAAGAATTTTTTTGTATGTACTACTACTTGGCTGGATTGATTTGATTTCTTTTCAATTTTTTATTTTTATTTTTTGTTGAGATTTTGATACACATATATTTTTTTTTAATGCTTTGATAAACGTCTTTTTGGAAGAATTTTTTTGTTCGAAAACTGGTTTGATAAACATCTGTATTTGCAGACTTTTTCTTTTTAAGAGATTTTTTTTATAAACATATTTTTTGAACGACCATACAATTTTTAAGTACTTGGCGTACCTTTTTACTTTTAAGATTAGAGGTAAAGAAATACCGTTAGCTCCTCATGTTAAGTACTTAGGTCTGACGATCGACAAAATACTATCGTGGAATCCTCACATATACTTAACGACCATCAAAGCCAAAATCTTTCTGTCGCTTATATTTACTCCTAAGGGCGAGCTCCCTAAGCCTTCAAGTTAAATTGAGAATTTTTACTGGGGTCATTCGGCCAGCTCTCACCTATGCGTGCCCTATATGGCATGACGCTGCTAATACGCACCTTAATAAACTCCAAGTAATCCAAAACAAATGCCTTCGCATAGCCTCAGCTGCTCCTTTCCGCACTTCAAACGTCCCTCTACACCGCACCCTTAATTTCCCCTTCCTTTCAATGTCTGTGAAGTTAGCATAACAACTATTAGCATCTCAATAAAAAAAACTTCACATTTACTTGCATCCAGCATAGTTTTACAGTTCCTGATAGGTTTCAACAATAGTTCCATTTATTACCTTCAAAATCGCGATTTAAAGGAATGAGATGCCAACTTCGCATACGAAATCATAGCATCTCATCGTATTTGGAATACTTGAACATGGAGAAGTTGCATTCAGCACAGTTCTACAGTCCCTGATAGATTTCAAAAACAGTTCTGTAGAATTATTTTTAAAATTGCGATTTGAAGCTACACCAATTTTGCAAACGAGTCGTTGTCGACCAGAACGCAGCTCAAAACATTTTAATCAGTCTTGAACTGCCATGGGTAACCGAAACCAATAGCCAAACTCTTGTTGAGAAAACAAAATGCCGCTACAAAAACCGAAAATTATTTTTCATTCCATTCACTTTTTTCTCCGTTTTACAAGAAAATTATTATTGTTTTCCATAGAAAACTAAAGAGTTTATCGAAATACACCAGATAATTTTTTTTTTTTTTAATGATCTGCTAAGGGAGCTTGGCGGATTCAGCATTTTCCGAAGTCTGATTCAGAGGTGAAATCGATAAAACTATCGTTAAAAAGTGTGGAGAACTACAGAACTTGAGTGTATGTGAAGGGAATTCCAATTTATTTTCGATCTGCTGGAAAGAGGTACAGTAGACGACCGCGTTTCTCCGTTCCTCGGGAGCCAATCCAATTAGGCACGACCACGTATTTCCGATACCCCACTACCTGCCCAAGTATCTGCCCACCGTCCCTTTCCAGGCGCAACTTTCCCTTTCTCAGCGCCGTTACGTGTCGCGCGTGGAGATACGTATAGCCGCAAAAATGACCGTAATATAAGCGTGCAGAAATATACTCCATGTATTTCGCAGCTCAAGCCATAGTTCGAAACTGAATTCTTAATTTGAATATGAAATGCATTCTGTGGTTTAAGCGAGACGCGCAAAAATCCCGTTTTATAAATTACGCATTTTATATTTATTTGATTACTTGCTTTGCTAAAGTAGACAAATGCTATTTTTTATGTGAGCAATTTATTTGCGTGAAACTCAATTGCCGCTTTCAGACAACAAAATAATATTTGGTTTTATTCTAATCAAAAATTTCAATTTTCAGTCTTGTGGTTTTTCTCATATTACGCCGCTATCATGAATCACCGAGTCAGGTATCCAAAGTAATATAAACGGTATCCTCGATTTTTTGTCTATGGCTCGATACCAATGTAAGCTGTAATAAAGTGATTGGCAATAAATCGGATGCACCGGTGCTCGCGCGAGCTACGGAGCATGCTATATTTTATTGCCTAGTGGATATATCGGTTGCCTATTAAGTGTAGCATCGTTTACGATTATTTAGATCGTTTAAAACGTTCAGCTTCTGATCTGAAAGAAATATCTAAATGTTGCCTCGATTATATTCAATGAATAATAAAATTTATATTTTTGTTTAATACAAAACCTTTGCCACTATTTGAACCCATTGACCGGTAATCACTTATTTGCACCGAGCGTTAAAACCCATCGTGGGTTTTCGTGGAAGCGATGAGAAAGATTACTTTTATTAATGAATACAATGTTTTTATATCTCGGTTCTGACAATGAAGATTATTACTTTTGACTACCAGAAGCAGAATGAAACCGTATAAAAACTATATTAAAAATATTGCCACAGCAATATTTGTTTCATGCAGGCTTGAGACGGCGAGTTTAAATTTGGTACACCAATAGAGTGATCACATCGCTTCGTTCGGTACGACTTTCGTGAAGATTGAGGCTCAATTGGAAATTTTACGCGACTTTGAATTTTTTGAAAATTCCCTGTGGTAGCTCTAACTTGCATAAAGTTTGAGCTGTCATCCATAAACTGCACACAAATATACAATTTTGATCGAAGACTTTTGGTATTAAATTTGGTAAAAATCTATCGAAGTGGTCAGACTTTGTGGGATTTTGAGTTTTTTGTTTTTTGAAAAGTTACTAAGAACGGTCTAATTCGAGTACACATGGAGATATCGTGCTGAAATTTGACACGGGGATGGGCTAACACTGTACAATGTTTCATATTAAATTTGGCAAAAATGGATCGAAACGTTTACAAGATTTTTACATTTTTTAATTTTTCGGAAAATATTTGTTTGACGTCCGACGAGTTTCTGCATCGAATATCCTTCCAGCAGTAAAATAAGTTCGCAATTTGTAATCAGCGGAGAAAAATACATTAGACATGGCCACAAAACGGCAAATGTTAGATTAATGGAAAACATCTTTTTCTAAGACCCTGTATTCGAAGTAGATGCACAGATCTGGCAAAGTGAAGCGCGTTGGTGTATTTTTTCGCAGAGAACCTGAATCGGCCAATCGTTTTGCATAAAAGTCAAACACGACGTTGACGTTGAAAAAGTTGAAAATTGAAATTTTCATACGGCTTTCTCATAATATTCCTTTATTCGCAAAGCTTCCTCTACGAGAAAGCCTATAATACAGAAAGTGCTTTTTCATAAAAGAACCTTCACGAATAAAGAAACATTATTACAAAGACGTATGAATTTCAATTTGCAACTTTTATGAGAAAGTCATATGAAAATTCCAATTCGCAAGATTTTTAAAAATCATGTGTATGTGCTGCCGGTTTCGTAAATTTTTTTACAATTGAGCTGAAAATTTGCACTCGAATCGAGTTAGTTGGTTCGAATTAGAAAAAAAAAAATTGTCGCTGCATTTCTCACGCTATCGGATTTAAATGTTGTGTATAAATCAGGCTATTATCACGGATGTTTGGCATTGCTTTTGGGAAGAAGTGATAAAGCAGTTTAAAGTTTATTAAATTTTGAACTTTATAAAAAATGACCATCTTTGTTTAAACTTGAGCAAAATCCATCTATCGAGCTAAAACCGGATAAATCGAGCTAAAATTAAATAAAATGTTGTTAAATTAAAAAATTCCTCGCTTGGTTTGAGATTATTAATTTTTCAAAAAATTCCTGATCGTATTCTTTATTCTTATATTCACAAAGCTTCCTCTATTAGGAAGCCAAAAAATGATAGAAAATGTTTTCTTATGAAAGAGGCTTTGTGAATAAAGGAAAATGACGAGGAAGCAATGTACAATTCAAAATGGCGGGGACGTCCAATCATTAATGAGGTGCTGTTGCGGAGTGGGGTTTAAATTTTATGGCCCAAAACACCCTTTATAAATGAGATGCGCTGCCATGAACGTCACAGTTCCTTTACTGAACACGAGTTAGAACGAACAAGAACTCATTTGAATTCTTGTAAAATCTCATCGTCTATACTAGAGTCGCTTATGTGAAGAATTGTGTGAAGTTATTATCTGAAAATATTTTGTGAACATGGGGAAGAATATCTGTGAAAGTGAATCAAAAAAGCGTCTAACGATTGAAAATCGGCTCGATATTCTGCGCTGCCTAGATTCAGGCGAAACTGCTAATATCCTTGCTAGGAAATACAACATCACTCCATCCGCAATCTACAAAATCAAGAAAAATAAGGAGAATATATTGGCTGGTGAAAAAACTATCACTGAAAGTTACGGATCTCTAAACAAGAAGAGAGTCCCTTCAGTGGAACTATCACAATTAGATCAAGCGTTATATTTGTGGTTTCGACAGAAACGAAATAGAGGCGACCCTATATCTGGACCAGTTCTCAAAGAAAAAGCTTTGCAGTTGAACGAAAAACTGCAGGGACCTTCATCATTTCAAGCTACCGATGGATATCTCAAGAGATTCAAGGATCGTCACGGTATTCATTACGTTTCTGTCCAAGGAGAAAGACTTTCAGCTGACAAAACAGCGAGTGACGATTTCTGCTCGACATTGTATGAACAGACGCTAGCGGAAGGATACACCATGGACGAGATTTACAATGCAGATGAAACTGGTCTATGGTGGAGAACATTGCCAAGAAAAACTTTTGTTGGCTACGATGAATCCCGAGCAGACGGATACAAAATTGCGAAGGATCGTATCACGCTCATGGTCTGTGCGAATGCTAGCGGCTCGCATAAACTTCCGCTGTTCGCTATTGGAAAATCAGCGAAACCTCGGTGCTTCAAGCAAATAAAAACGATCCCTGTAAAGTATACAGGTCAAAAAAGTGCTTGGATGGATAAACACAAGTTTATGGAGTGGTACACTCAAGTTTTTTTGCCAGAAATTGAAGCGAAGCACCGTGAAAGCGGTCGGAAGTGCATTTTACTTCTCGATAACGCTCCTACGCATCCGTCAGTGGAGATATTAAATGCACTGAGCGATTTGTGCAAAGTGATATACATGCCACCAAATGTTACATCTCTTATCCAGCCAATGGATCAGGGAGTAATTGAAAAACTAAAAAAAGTATATCGGAAATACTTCCTTCGAGAGTTTTTGCTCAATGAAGGTAGCGAAGTAACATTGTTGAAGTTTCTGAAAGGTTGGAATATGCTTAAGTGCTTATCATATACTGCAAAGGCTTGGGAAACTCTAACCAGCGAAAATTTGAGAAATGCTTGGAAACCTTTATTTCCGATGAATTTTGCGACGAACAATGTAGCGATGCACGAAGAAACTGTTGATGACAATACGATTACAAGGATAGTGCAACAATCAACTCATCTGCACGATGTTACGCAATCTGAAACATCGGAATGGTTGGCAGAAGATACAATCGATCACGGATGGCCCTTACTCAGCGACGCGCAGATTCTGTCCCCTGAAGATGAGACGATCGACGATGCCACTAACGAGCCACAAGACGAGGACGAACCAAACGACGAGGATGTCACAGCTTTCGAAGCTTTGCAGGCATTCGATAAATTTCAAGCCTGGTTCGACAAAAGATGGGACTTTACTCCTGAAGACTGGACAAACGTGCTTTCGTATCGAGAAGTTGCAATTACTGCAGCTTTAAACGCCGAGTTCCCTGGTTTACCAATCGTATGAATCATTCTGTAATTATATCTTAAGTTGAATTGTTAATGTCCTCTCCCATATACAAATTAATGGATCACTACACTGTTCTACACGCGCAATATTATATATAATATTGCGCGAATATATATTTTTTTAATAATAATGTTAAATTGTAATAATCAAATGTCTATATAAAGGATTTCTTATTGTGGGAAAAAATATATTGACTTGTTTAAAAAAATTATTTTGTTCATTATCGTGTATTAAATTTCAATTATTAATAAATTTTTATTTTACTTATCGTGTATTAAAAAAAAGGCTGCACATAAAAAAATCGCAACAGGTTTTTACTATTCCATGAGATTGTTAATTTTTCGAAGAATTTTTACGGTTCACAATTTTAACTCGATTAAATTCAATATGACATTTGAAAGAAGTACAAGCTAAATTTGCGCGTTGCTTGCATATTAATTTTTTTCCCTAGGAAAAATAATCTATATATAAGAGGAAAAATTTGGTCGATAATAAATATTGGCGCATCTTGAGGCTGTCGGAAGAGATAGCTTTTCCTTTATGGTAAAATGACGGCATATGTCCGATGCTCGAATACGAGAAAATGTAGAGGTGGAAGAGTTCATCGATCTTTGTTACACATCAAGCTTGCCGCCGCGTTCCTTCTTTGTCGTCGTTATAGCATCGACGATTTCATTCGCAGGTAGCAAAAGGGAAGGAGTCGTTTGTTTCCCTACCGCGCAGGTAACGGACCGTAAGAAGGGGCCGAAACGGACAAACGTGGTCGTCATTTTCGGAAATATGCGGTCGTTCGGAATTATGCGGTTGGGAGAAACGCGGTCGTCTACTGTATAACGTTTCACGCATATGTCAGATACAAAATCATGGTATGCTGTTCATCTAATGGCAGTTTTGGCCTCAATGGGAATCCAAATGAAAGTTTCAATCATATTACAATACTTTAAGCAGACTTCTGGCCACTAGCTCACAGAGGAATAATTTTGAAAAATAATTTTCGGCATCTCAGACACGAAATCGTGACTTGCTGTTTATGTAACGGCAGTTCTGGCTTCAACGGCAGTTCCAAATTAAAGTTTTAGTCATACTATAATGTTCTAAGTGGAGTTCTGGCCACCAACTCACAGAGAAATAATTTTGAAAAACAATGTTCAGCATTTCAGACACAAAATCGTGAGACGCTGTTTGTCTAACGGCAGTTCTGGCCTCAATGGCAATTCCAAATTAAAGTTCTAGTCATACTTTAATGTTTTGAACATAGTTCTGGCCACTAGCTCACAGGCAAATAATTTTGAAAAATAATTTTCGGCATCTCAGACATCAAATCGTGAGATGCTGTTTGTCTAACGGCAGTTCTGGCCTCAACGGTAGTTCCAAATTGAAGTTTTAGTCATACTATAATGTCTTGAGCAGAGTTCTGGCCACCAACTCACAGAGGAATAATTTAAAAAAATAATTTTCGCCATCTGAGACATAAAATCGTGATATGCTATTTATCTAACGTCAGTTCTAGTCTCTAGAATCGTCAATTACCGCCAGAGAGAGTCGAGAACTCGCGCCCGAGTATCAGCATTTCAATATCGCATAGAAATGGTCATAGACAATTATTTAGGGGTGGTTAGAGGCTCTAACTTCTTCGTGTCTTCGTATCGGCATTCCAGTATCATATAACTGCGATCATGATAAACCATCGTTAACGATTATTTAGACGTGACTAAAGGCTGGAAATCTTGCTCCAGCCTCCAGCCACGGAACATTGTAATATAACTAGGACTGTCATTTGGAACTGCTGTCGAAGCAAGAACTGACGTCAGATAATCAGCAACTCACGATTTTATGTCCAAGGTACCGAAAATTATTTTTCAAAATTATTTCTCTGTGAGATGGTGGCCAGAACTCTGCTCAAAGCATTGTAATATGACTACAACTATCATTTGGAACTGCTGTTGAGGCCAGAACTGCCGTTAGATAAACAGCAGCTCAAGATTTTGTGTCTGAGATGCTGAACATTATTTTTCAAAATTATGCCTCTGTTAGTTGGTGGCCAGAACACTGCTCAAAACATTATAGTATGACTGGAACCTTTATTTGGAACTACTATTGAGGCCAAAACTACCGTTAGATAAAAAGCTTCTCACGATTTTGTGTCTGAGATGCTGAAAATTATTTTTCAAAATTATTCCTCTGTTAGTTGGTGGCCAGAACTCTGCTGAAAACATTATAGTATGACTAGAACTTTAATTTGGAACTACCGTTGAGGCCAGAACTGCCGTTAGATAAACAGCAGCTCACGATTTTGTATCTGAGATGCCGGAAATTATTTTTCAAAATTATTCCTCTGTTAGTTGGTGGCCAGAACACTGCTCAAAACATTAAAGTATGACCGGAACTTTCATTTGGAACTACTATTGAGGCCAGAACTACTGTTAGATAAACAGTTTCTCACGATTTTGTGTCTGAGATGCAGAACATTATTTTGGAAAATTATTCCTCTTGTTACGTCCTGTGCATTTTTAGTTAAATTCACTGACGCAACTGGTCAAAAATCGATAAATATTCGATAATAAAATAATAAATTTACAAGGAATTTAGAGACAATTTTCGAGTCAAGTCATAGTAAAAATCATATTAACTTAGTAACCACTGGAAGGTGATTGCACGATAAATAATTAATAATAGCGCATTTTAATCGCTGGATGATTCTATCCAGTCATCGGCATAAGAACAATCAGATGGGTAAAAATATTAAAACAATGAAGCTATTGGACCCGCTAGCAAAGGTCATCGACAGTGAGAATACCTTGGGTCCATACCCATTGTCTTAATCGAAACGCAAAAGTAATGTGAACCTTTCTTATGCGGCGGCGACATGAAAGAGACGACACCTTATCGCTCTAACATGCGGAGCGAGGCGATGCACGTACGCACACAGCGGTGCAGCCAAAGAATCGGTGTAACTGTCTCGAAGCGATTGATTGGGAGAATTACCGTCAGCGCTAGCGAGTGCAGCACCTCTCGGAGGATAATTATTCAAATCATTAGAAGAGAATATAATAATTAATTATTTATAATAAATTCATTCGATTTAAATATTTGAGGAGAAATGACCAGTAAATAAATAATTAAAAATGATCTCAGTAGAATCAAGTTTGGTAAATCATTTGGGTCAAATCGCCGATATTAATTATTATAAACGAAGGATAAATCGTTAATATTATAATCGGGGGAATTACTTTACATATTAAAATTATGTTTTTATTGTCAAAAGAATAGATAAAACAGTAGTTAATAGCGAGGAATTAGTTATTATATAATACAATAATAATAATAATAAATTTATTGCTTATAGAAAGAGCATACATTTCGGCTCTTACAGCAAGGGGGCTACAAAGTATTTAACATGTCGAGTTCACATTTGATAATTACAATTTTTTTTTTTTTTAACAGCTTTTCATGTTATTGCACCGCAAGTGCTTACAAAAATATATTACTTTCCTATATCACTCATATATAAATATCACACTCCCGGTCACTCGTTAAGCGCAAAAGCTCTGAGCATTAGGCTTCTGACAATATAATAGTACAGTCTCTTGCAATGTGGGATGTCAAGGGGGACATGAGGGACTCGAAATACAGAGCTTCATTCTCTTCTACAGTCGGAAGTTTGAAAAAGTAGTTTCTAAATGGCCGGTAGATCGGGCAGCGCCCGATGAAGTGGAGTATAGTCTCGTTTTCGTCGGTATTGCATATTTGGCATGGGTGTTGTGGGTCCAGTTTGCCGGCGCATTTCTTATATCTTAAATAACAATTGTATTTGGTCGATAACCTAGCTTGTGCAATTATCCTCTTAATCGCTAACGGCAGTCTAAATGTCATGTACCTCGCAGGACTAAACTCGAGGTTGTTCGGTATTCCGTCTTGCTACATACTGGAACTGTTCCAGGCGTCGATGTCTCTGCCTCTGAGCACCGAGTCATATTTTCTAAATATTGCAGTTTTTCGGCCTTGCCATGCTTTGCCATTAACATTGTCCCATAGGTCCGCCGCATCAGCTTCGGAGAGAAATTCTTTAAATTGCAAAGCCCAATTGTATTTTTTATCGCCAATTCCGCTTGGGGCAAGGTGTAGAAGTCTGTTCATGCATATCTTAGGGAGGCTCGAGTCGTTCATTTTAAGGATTTTTATATACCATTTCCAGGTTATACGCATTGCTTTGTAAGACACGTGTAATGTTCTTGAAGAATGAAAAATACGTATATTACAGAGCGGAGAAACTATGTTTATTTATTGAGGAATGAATAATGTATATGGCCGCTCGGAGCACAAGTTCTCTCAGGGCGCCATGAGCGAAGACAGTTCATCGGAGCTTGACCGGATGCGCGTATGGCCGTATAGTACAGCACGAAGCCTACAGGTGTCGCTGATGAGCGAGTTCCCGGTTTATAAAAACACATTTAATATACTACACTCCTCTACACTAGTTTGTTTTTATAATATTAATACAGTTATAACTTCGCACAGTCTCGATGAATACATTTCTCCGATATCACACGCTGAAGCATACAATCGTACTCTTAAATTATTATCACAGTTATCTATTAAGAATTACAGTAATTTTGGCATTTAGCTACTCTGTCGACAACTACTTAATCGTAACGAGTCGAAGTAATTATTTTTTTTTTTTTACAAGTCTAAGATTTGTCTAGGTTTGATAACCCTCGATGAACGACGCAACGGCGGCACGCTCGCAGCATTGAACGGTGCACTCGCGGAATTCGATACGACACTTTGTTGCGCTACGACTTCATTCGATTGTCGCGCATCACTAGCACTTTGCGCTGACGCATTACCGCACGCTTGATACTCATTCGCCGGATCAGCGATTACATTTCTCGCTGTATCAACAATCATACCATCACTCGCATCGAGATTACATCGAATTAATTGATCCTTATGACGCTTCCACGTCCTACCGTCGTTCGTAATTACATTGTACGTGACGGGCGACAGCTGTTCGAGTACACGAGATTTCCGCCATGCATCACAACTGTAGTCTTTAGCCATAACGATCTCATTTACTTCGAATACGATTTTACGATTACCTCGGAAAAATTGTTGTTGATTTTTTTGCTTTTGCTCGACCGAATGACGAACCGTCGGATGTAGAAAATCCAATTTTGTACGAAATTTATGACCAATCTGAAGTTCTGCCGGACTGCAATTAGTTGTGCAATGCGGAGTCGCTCGATAATAGAACAAGAACTTGCATAGAGCCTCGTGTCTCGAATACCCAGCCTTTAGCAATAGTTTATATTTGTTCTTAAAACTGCGCACCGCATTTTCAGCCGCTCCATTGGATGCCGGATGGTACGGCGCCGTACGAACGTGCCGAACTCCACACGATATCAAGAAGTCACTGAATTCTTTTGAGCAAAAACTCGGACCATTATCGGTTACCAGCGTCAATGGAATTCCCCAAGTACACATGTACTCTCTGAACGCCTTAACGGTTGATTCTGACGTGATATCATTCATCTCTTTGACGTCAATCCACTTCGAAAAAGAATCAATTATTATCAAAAACATTTTTCCTTCGACTGGACCAAGAAAATCGGCGTGAAGTCTGTGACTCGGGCCCTCCGGCCATTTCCACGAATGCAAACTAGTTCGAGGTGGATTGTCTGCTGATTTTAAACATAATTCGCACGATTTCGTGACTTTCTCGATATCACTGTCGAGACCGGGCCACCAAAGATACGACCTCGCAACTGCCTTCATACGCACGACTCCCATGTGTATACTGTGGAGTTCATTCAACAAACTCCCTCGCAATTTCGTCGGAATAACAACTCTATGACCCCACATAATACATCCTTCCTCTACCGACAATTCTTTTTCGCGATTCTTGTAAGGCTTCAATTCGTCCTCAATAACTCCCGGCCAACCGTTCAACACGAATTCTCGAACTCGACTTAAAATAAGATCCGCTTTCGTTTCATCACTAATAGTTACCGCATCGATCGATTCGATCTCGTCAGATACAAAATTAAGATACGTATATTCTTTCTCCGTTGTTTCGGTACTCGCATCGTTACATGGTAACGGAACTCGAGACAAACCATCCGCTCGAGCGTTGTCAACCCCCTTGATATATTTAATCTCATAGTCGTATGCCGACAGCAAAACGGCCCATCTCTGTACGCGATTTGCCGACATTTGAGGCAACCCTTATTTCGATCCAAAAATATATACCAATGGCTTGTGATTCGTCTCCAAAATAAAGCGACGACCGTAGACAAACTGGTGGAATTTCTTCACTCCGAAAATCAGGCCCAAAGCTTCTTTGTCCAACTGCGAATAGCCTTTTTCAGCTTTCGTCAATGTGCGCGAAGCAAAAGCTATCGGTCGTTCGGATCCATTCGAATATACATGCGACAACACCGCGCCCAGGCCGAATGGAGACGCATCACAAGCGATCTTGACTGGCAAACTCAAATCATAATGAGCCAAAACTTCCGACTCAATAAGGCTCCGTTTTGCTGCTCGGAACGCTTCGTCACATGTGTCATCCCAATTCCATGCTGTATCCTTCTGTAACAGCCTATAAAGCGGGTTAACAACCTCCGAGTAATTTCTAATAAACTTTGAATAATAATTCAACATTCCAAGGAACGCTCTAAGCTGAGATAAATCCGATGGTGCTGGCGCATCGACAATCGCTTTGACTTTCTCTTTCGACACGTGAATTCCTTGACCATTTAACAAGTAACCCAAAAACTCGACGCTGTCTTTACCGCATTGGCATTTGTCCTTTTTTACAGTCAGGCCGCAATCTTTCAGTCTACTTAAAACAGCGCGAAGTCTCTCGTTATGAATCGCACGCTCCGGACCGGATATCAAAATATCATCGAAAAAACAAACGACCCCTTCAAGACCGTTCAGAACTTGTTCCATTTCCCGTTGGAACAGGCCTGGTGCCGACGCAATACCAAAACAAAGCCGATTATACGCAAATAATCCCTTGTGTGTCGAAATAGTCGTCAGCATCTTCGATTCGTCCTCCAATTCGACTTGAAGATACGCATGCGAAAGATCAATCTTCGAAAAAACCGTACCCCCATTTAACGACGCTAAAAGATCTTGAACTCGCGGTATCGGATACCGGTCGATTTTAATGTGAGGATTTACCGTGACTTTATAATCGCCACACAAACGAATTTGACCGTTACTCTTAAAGACAGGAACTATCGGCGTTGCCCAATCGCTGTTCTCTACCGGCTCCATTACTCCAATTTCCAATAAACGGTTCAACTCAGTTTCAACTTTTTCTCGCATCGCATACGGTATCGGTCGAGGCTTGCAAAAAACCGGAGTCGCATTTTCCTTTAAGTGAATTTGGAACTTCTGCTTCGAATATTTACCAAGTGAGTTAGAAAAAACGTCATCAAACTCGTTAGTAATTTCATCGATGTCCCTTTGACTTGAACCATTCACCCAGTTGATGCACGACTTTTCTTCCCCTTCCAATAGTTCTGATACTGGTACTGCGAGTGCACAGATCCATGTTCGCCCTATAATCGGCGGACCATCACCCAGCAATACGAACAATTCCAATTCCGCAAACTTATTTCCGTACTTGACTACCACGTTAATTGTTATGTCTGAGGTAGAGCATAGCTCGTTCTCAACGCAACAAGCAAGTATTTTATTTTTTTATGTGGGGCCGCTTGGCTCCGTCCCGTACGGACCCGGTCCCCGAGTACCTAGAAAAGGGGAGAAAACAGGAAGGTTCTCGCGGAGAAATAACCGAGAACGTAATATGGAAAACTCAAGATAAATGTATTACTAAAACTAAGTACACGGTACAGATTAAACTATTTTCGTCTCTCATCCGTCCATACCCGTACTCACTCCTTACGACAGAACGTCTGCTGCTTCCCCGACGGGGGGGGTTCTTTGATTGTTGCACTAAGGTTGCACTAGCCTAAGGTTCCCGTACACGGGTCGTAGAACTGTATTGTCTCTAGTAAGAGTCTTTACACCTTCGTAGGTTGATTGGGTAATAATAGTAGGTAATAATAAGTTTATAGGCTTAATAAAACACAACGCGGTTTAACGCCGCTACGGAACACACTCGGAAGTATTACCGCGACCTTTTTGCACTCTAACTTTGAGGCTAAGTCGCGTGGCTTATTCCCGAGGTTTACAGACCTACGCGAGCTATGCTTGGTGGAGACACTCCGGACCGATCTAGCTTTAATCGTTGCTGTCAGGAGACTGATCTCCCTGCGCCGCTCAGGGATCCTCCCGGATCCGCGAACGGTCGCAGCGAGGCTCAGCTTCCGCAATTCAGCAACAGCGGGTACGAGTCTCCCGGCACGTACAGCGATTCAAAAATCGCTGCGCACGCCGCGGACCTCGGACCCGCTGATCCTCGAAAATCCGAGCTCGGCAACGATACTTAATATTAATAGGAATATTTATTCGTATCGGGTAATGCTGAGGATGCACCGCGTGAGCACACTCGAGGTGCGAAATCACACCACGGATGATCTCAGCGATGCAACCCAACACCCGGCGTGTCACGTCGTGACTCCGAGACATTCACGAATCCCAGGGGATTCGAAAACATCCGTCGAAGTCGGGACGTAACACCCCTCCCCCGTTAAAATTGTCGATGCCCCCATCGCCTGTTTATATTATTAATCTAAACTAAAGCTTACCCCTATTACGTTCATATCCTACACACTTACGCATGCACACAGCGCGGAGCACTCGAACGCGCACCACCATCACCTTTCTTTCTCTCTCCTTTTTTTTTTTTTTTTTTTTTTTTTAATCACTTGCTCGGTACACTGGCCGTCTCGGACACCCTCTGCTTGTCCCGCGACGGATGTACCGTAGGTACGGCGAGACACCATCGGACGCTGCGCTTCTATCCTCTTCTGCTGAGCCCAGCTCAGCACCAGCGTCGGCACGGTTGCCGACGGTGGCCTGCAACTCGAATTTCTCGATCTCCTTTAGGAGATCGCCGTAGCACACTACGCCGTTCGGGGATCCTTTCGCGTTGGTTGTCGGTGTCCTCTGATTTTTTTTTTTCCGCTAGGCCGGACGCAGCACCTGCGTCGGCAATGCTGCCGTCCGCCTCGCTCTCCCTAATGTCTCGGTGCTCCTTGAATGATGGCTTGGACACTTCCATCATCTCTTCTTCCTCTTCCGAGCTCCAGTCGGTGACGCTACTCGCCTCGGACGATGTGCCGAGTCCAGCACCAGCGTCGGAAAGGTCGCCGACGGTGGCCTGTGACTCGGCTTCCTCAGTACCGACGTCGTCCTCTGCGGCACCTTCCACCGACGAGTCGAGCCCAGCATCGGCGCCGGGGGGATCGCCAACGGTGGTCGGCGAGTCGATTTCCCTCTGTTTCGGCGCGAAATGCGACGTGCCGAGGTTTACACTCTGCTCCTTGGTCATTGGCAGCCGTGACGTCGACGCTTCGTCGTCGACGTCAAGTAACAATAGGTCCCGGCTTAAAATCGGGACCGCGACCAGAGGCTTCGTCCCCGCGTCAATGTCGAGTGGCCATTCGTCTATGAGATCCCCGACGCTGTGTGGGTCTTCCCATTTAATGTAGTCGACTCTGGCCCCCGGAACGAGGCACAGCTTACGGGTTTGTGTGCTTGAATTAGTTGTTGTCTTCTGCGTCTGCGTAGCCGTGGAGACAAGGAAGATCTTGTCCAGACGTCCCGGCTCCCCACGGAAAACTGCCCGGCAGACCGCTCCCCGCGGCTTAGATGCTGGCCCCGCGCAATCTTTCTTGGTCGAGGACGTCGCCGCGCCCTGAGCGGTCGAACCACTTGGACGCGGTTGTTCCGCTACCCCTCCGGAGCGGGCGGCAATGAGTCTTGCCGACGCTCCCGAGGAACCGCCGGCAGTCGGGATCACCGAGGGCACACGTCCGAACACGATGTCCGCATACCTATTCTGATAGGCGACAAGGCATGCGCCTATATGACCAGAGTATTCCCTGCCATACACCTGCATGCTGCACAACTTGCAGCGCAGCAGCTCGTGCTTCCGGGATGATGGCGGAATTGAGCGCTGCGCACACGCTCCCACGTCGGGACACCGGCGCGCCTCCCGCTTACAAACCGGACAACGACCGTTGCGCGTGTCTGTCATTATAACGCGGTGAAGCTCGTTTATGTCCGACATATTTTTTTATTTTTTTTTTATTTTTTTTTTATTTTATTTTTTTATTAACGTGCTCTAATGGTTGTTATTGTTTTTCGGTGTTTGGTTGCGCGTCGTAGCCGAAATCCGCACGTCTCTATTGTTATTATTAAGTTTGTTTTGTAATTGTTCACTCTGTTGATTCACACTTTTCTGTATTTTTTTTCTTGCGGAGTCCGCCGAACTTTTCTTTCCACCCGCGGTGTGTCTTCGACGAGTGCTTCGGAACTAATGAATTCATCAGTCGTCTTGGCACATGCCTCCAGAGTGTCGATGCCTAATCCCTCACGGCACCCTGAGGGGGAAGAGAGCGGTCCGCACTGTTTAGACTGCGAGTCCCGCGCTCGAGCGGCAACGGTAACTGTACCCTTGCGGTCGGGCTGCTGACTCTGCCGGCCCTTATCTCTTGCTCGCTCGTGGCCGTCGGCTGCAGAGCTCGATGTCGCGTTATTCTCCTACACAGTCCCTCAGCTCCGAGGATTATTTTTCCTCGGCAACAATATAGCACTGTGCCGGCCATCATTAACGCTTGGGTCATAAACCCATATAAGAACAGGGTATGCTGTTGTCGTCTTTCTCTTCGGTGCTCGCCTATCGACTGGATCTTTTCTTCGATGTCGTAAAGCGACTCACCGTCCTCCAGGGTCTTCCAGTCCCGCAGAACGCTTTGACCTATCCTTGTTTTTTCTTTGGGCAATAACAGGTCGATGATAGTCTCGGTATTTTCCTCCAGCACAGGGGCGACTGTTGTTACATTCCGGGAAATTCCCGGTCGATAATAATATTCTTCCCGGCCTTTGTAAGTGCGTATTCCCGTTAGAGTTGTGCCTCGCGTCCTCCCGATGCAGTTTGGGTTGACGTACAAAATTCCTGCCCCGTTGAGATGCACGTGAGCCTCTGGTTGATCGGGACACAATATGTGAATGCTTTCTTTTCGTATGAACGAAAACAGCCATCCGCCTTGGGTCGGTAAATGACCCCAGAAGGGAGGGTGTTCCGGACGGAGACGCACATTGCACCGTCGTAAAGCCTCCGTGGTTGGTGATGTTAGCATCCTTATCTCGCATTCTTCCGAAGTAGCAACCTCGTTCACTGGGATTTCCATATCGCATATGTGCCTGTTGTCAATTCTTTTGCACGCGCTCACATACAGGCTATCCGCGAGGAAGTACGTACGATGATCCGCGGAGACAGCGATATATGGTGCGGCCGGGGTCACATGCGCCGAGCCCGTCCCATTGTTGATATTTTGTGCTACGGGCCACGGGTGCATTCTATATAGATGATATGCTGTACGGTCCAGCAGCGGTATATGTATCAGAATCATGATTCGTCCCCCATGATACACTAAATTCGTTCGAGCGATCTCGGCCAATGCCTCTGCTCGGAGATGTTTTGCAGGTATTGGGAACTCGTATGACCCCGCTGCTTGTCGCACTTCTCGCGCAACGGATGACAGCTGTTCCGTTGTAAGAATGGAAGGGTTGAGACGTCCGCTGCGCGCGGCGGCGATCGCCCGTATATACTTCTCGCATATAAATGTATAGCGCTCGACTTTTTGCTCCACCTGGAACGAATAATTAATCAGTGATTGATTGTATTTTGCTGTAACCGCGTCGAGATCGAAACGGCGCATCTCCCCCTCGATTTCCTCTACGGCGTTCTGTACGGCCGAAATCCTGCGGGACTGGGCTAAATGTTCCTTATGAAGGTCCTGCAACTTGGAGTGGGTTATGTGCATCTGTCGGCCAATCAGGTGTGTGATATTTGCCTGATCCATGAACAGCTGATCTATTTCTCTGTTCATGGCATCTGCATCGTCCTCGTCCAGAGTGCCGAACAATGATTTGCTGAGAGTGCCGATTATTCCAAATGGGGCCGCGCGGCTGTTCAGGGTACGCGGTAACTGTTCCTGTGGCTCATGTTCCAGTGTCGAGTCCACCGAAATTTTTCGGAGGTCCGTTGCTATTTTACGCGCTTGAGAAAATAATTCTCTAAGAATGTTAATTCGCAGCAACTCGGGACATGCAGTCGGCTGCGCTATCCTTTGGCAGACCGCAAAGGTTTCCTCGATGTAGGGCTCCTCGGCTGGGAAGTCTCGTAGGAAGCGCGCCGCATCTATAAACACGGTGACTCGCCAATCGGCGTGTTGGAGACGCAGAGACGATGTTCGTTCGTAGTAGATCCCCGAGGTGCCGTTCATTGTTGTTACGTGGTGCGATGGGTCAGGCGTGGTCATTCCCTCGCCGCACCACAGCGCCACGAGCAGCAAACAGCGAAGTCGCATCGTGTCCGCCGTTATTCCTCCTGCAAGTAACAACCGGTCACTTCACTTTTCCACTAGCATCCATCCTTTCCCTGATTCATTCGTCCTTGGCAAGCCCACTACAATGTCGTGCTGTTGGTGAACAATGGTATATTCGCGCTTCCACACACATGCCCGTACACGTACACGCATGCATATACATATGCATGTATATCCACACACGCTCATGAGCACCCTTTTCCATTTGTGATTTCTTTTTTTTATATATACATTTTATTTTATTTTAATTTCTTTGATTATTCTATAGCGACCTTGAGTTTATCGGTGTGCTTGCGGATTAATTTTCCTGATTTTGCTTCTAAGACGGCATTTTTCCGGTCCAATAACTCAATTATCGGAGGCGGTCCCTCCCAACGCTTATCGAATTTACCGTCTCGAATTTCCTTTTCCACGTAAGCTTTGTCTCCTACCTTCCCGCCGAAAGGTTGGACTGCTCGGTCATAGTAAGTTTTTGAGCGTGCTTTTGCTTTGTTCAAATTTTCCCCCGCGATCTCCCGTATCTCGGCTAGACGTTTAATTAATTCGGATAAAAAGGAATTATAGGACGGAAGTTTGTCATCGTTCGGGAATTGACACGGCATACGCGCCAACTTCCCGTAAACAAGCTCGAAAGGGGTGAAGTTTGTGTCCTCGTGAACGCTCGTATTATACGAGAATTCCGCGAAAGGCAGCAGCCGATCCCAGTCATCGTATGTATTGGCATAGTGTTTGACGTATTCCGTCAGCACGATATGACTCCTCTCGAGAGCGCCATTCGTTTGTGGACGGTAACCGGAAGTCGTTTCTTGTTTGACTTTAAAAATTTTCGATAGCTCACGTAGCAGATTACTCGTAAATGCCGCGCCTCGATCCGTTAATATCGCTCGAGGGGCGCCGAACTGATTGAACAATCGTCTCGCTATCGCTTCGGCTATCGTGGTCGCTTTCAGGTCGGGTATGAGTTCGGCCAGGCAATATTTTGACAGGTTATCTTGCATAGTTAAAATGTGTCGATTGCCGTGCGGAGAGGTTGGAAGGGGCCCTACTGTATCCAATGATACTTTGTTGAACGTGTCGACCGGCGTATCGGTAATGAGCATTGGCTCACGTGTTTTCGCACGAACGAGTTTTTGCTCCTGGCAAGACTTGCAGCGTCGAATAAAATCCTGAACCTCGTTTTTCAGGTGGGGCCAATAAAAAC
This sequence comes from Exephanes ischioxanthus, assembly GCA_958510785.1. Lineage (NCBI taxonomy): Eukaryota > Metazoa > Arthropoda > Insecta > Hymenoptera > Ichneumonidae > Exephanes > Exephanes ischioxanthus. The sequence goes on along the minus strand of OY294018.1, from coordinate 7,799,408 downwards.
GTTCCCGAATTTTTCGGTACGTTTTTGTGACCCCTTTATGGCCTCCTGCGAGGCTTTCATGGTACTCGGCGATAATTTCCTTCCTGTTTTCCGGTGCCGGTACTATGATTTTTCCATAACATAGGACGATGGTTATGTTTTCTTCGGAAAACAATTTTTGCAATCGGAGTGACCATTCATCTTTTTGCATTATATCCGTTAGGTCCCCGGCGCGTGAAATTCGAAGTGTTTTAATCTCGGTTCGGCGCAGTATATCCGTCAGATTAATTAATCCTAGGTCAATGTTTTCTATACACGTGTCGTGGAAGTATTTTTCTTTCACGACCACGCTGTATATATTATATTTCCCGTGTGGGGTAACCGCGATCTGACCGATGCGTACATTTTTTTCCTTTATCGACAAAGAATCAACCATTCCTAGATCGGATAGCAATTTTCCGATTACAGTGGTTAACTCTCCGTCCGCCGAAATAAAATGGGCATAGTTATCCCGCACGTAAGTCAGGTTTTCCCGGGTCCCAGTTATGGAGAATGTTTTTTTATCTTTGTTTACGTCCGGGGCGGCCGGAGTCATTTTCTCTCTCTCGCGCGCCCTTGTTCTCGCTGCTGGGTAATCGCACGTGGCTATGTCGTCCACCACGTCGGTGACGCAATGTCGTTCCCGGGCCACTCTCGAGATTTCTTGCTCTCGAAGCGCTGAGGGGGTACAGGGGGGCACGGATGGAGTACAACGCACGCTGCTGGCAGCCATGCTGCCTGCGGCAAGGACGCGTTATCTTCCTCCGGAATGTGGGAGAGAGACGGCCGATGATGACTCGGGGTTGAGCGTGCCATAGGCCTTGAGCCCGGCGCTGGTGTGGAGAATGAATAGCGGGGCTTGGAGACGATCGTCTCGTGTGCGGCGGGTGCCTCTCGCTCTCTCTCTTTCTCCTGGGGCTCCTCGCTCTCATCGTCTGCATCGTGTTCTTTTTCGGCGGCGCTAGCCTTGATGCTGGACAATTTCCCTTGTTCAAATCGGAGCTGCCTTTCCGTCGCTTTTTCGACCCGCTCGGCCAGCTCCTGAATTCGTCGCGATAATTCCAAATCTTGGGTGTCATCGTCATACGGGTCGAGTTCGTCGAGCACTTCTCTGGTTTGCTCGTCGATTTCCTCGCCGTCGGATATGGAGGCAGGCAACATGATTTCGGGTGTTCGATTGGAGGTTTCCAAATCACTTTGAAATTTTTCTTCGAGCTTAGCGATTGACTCATCGAATTTCGCGAAGGAATCCTGCAGGGATTTTGGCAACGTTGCAGGTAAAGCAGACGCTTCATTTTCAGACTTATCATCTTCGGAGTCGCTAATCCCCGGACTCGCGATTACCGCAATATTGTCGCCTCGCGGCGGGCCCTCGTCTCCCGACGTGAGAAGTTCAGGGGCCTCAGTCGCCGGCTTCTTTATCACCGGGGGGGGGGGGGTTTCCTACCGAGAATTGGCCCCTTGGGTGGTAGCGAGTGTGTCGGCAGCATACTGTGCCCTAACCGCTGTATAGGCGGAGCAGACACCTCGCCGGAGCTCGTGCCCGCGGCCTCGTCGTCGCCAGCGACGGCGGGTGACGTCACCGCCCTTGCCCTAGTGCGAGTCGCAATCGCGCTCTTATCTAGCGGCGAGGGTTTTCGAGCTCCACGCGTAGAGCTGCGCGCCAGCGTTGTCGGGAAATATGATGCGTCCAGCTGCGGAGCCGACGCCAACCTTGGTCTCCCTACGGCCCGAGGGGGCTTTGTACCCCTTTTTGGGCCGGTGGTTAACGGAAGAACCTTGGGAGTCGAAACATCTGAGTCCGAGTCGCTTGAAGTGGAACTTCCCGAGATGATCGGATTACGCGACAAGGCATCTGCGTTTGCGTTTAGTCGCCCGGGTTTGTAGATGAATTCGTAGTCATAATTACGGAGTCTCATTCGCCATCGTACGAGTCTCTTCCCTGGATCGTTCGTGGACCCGATCCATTTTAGAGGCTCGTGGTCGGAAACTAATTTGAATTTTCGCCCGTATAGATATGGTTGAAATTGTTCTATGGCATTGATGACAGCCAGGCATTCCTTCTCGGTCGTACTATAGTTTGCTTCTGCCTTATTTAGTACGTGTGAATAATATGCGATTGGCAGGTCGTGACCGTCGTATTCTTGACTCAGCACGGCTCCGATCGCTATATCGGAGGCGTCCGTTGTCAAGACGAAGGGATTAGAAAAATTGGGATATTGCAAGATTGGTTCTCTACAGAGAGCCCTGCGTAAATCCCGGAAGCTCCGATTTTCCGTCCGCCCCCACTCGAAATGAGTTCCCTTTTTGAGAAGGTCAGATAGGGGTTTCGCCCGTGCTGAAAAATTGGCGATAAATCGTCTGTAATACCCGGCGACTCCCAGGAACTGCCGAACATTTTTCTGATTTTTCGGGGTTGGGAATTTTTTTACGGCCTCGAGTTTCCGAGGGTCGGGTCGGACTCCGTCCCGCCCGATAACATGGCCTAAATATGCGACTTCCTTCCGCAAAAATTCGCATTTGTCGGGTTCCAAAACGAGGTTGGCCGCCTCGAGGCGCGCCATGAGACGTCGCACCTTCGTTCGATGCTCTTCGAGCGTCTTGGCGAACACAACGATGTCGTCCAGGTATATGAACATTTCTGTTCCCTGGAGCCCTCGCAGAACATTATCCATTAAACGCTGGAATGTCGCGGGAGCGTTTTTCAATCCCTCGGGCATACGTACGTACTCGTAGTGCCCGTTGGGAGTAGAAAACGCTGTTTTCGCGCGATCCTTGGGATCCATCGGGATTTGTTGGAAACCGCTCGCCAAATCGAAGGTGGAAAAATATTGCGCGCGCCCTAGCTGATCCAATATATCGACTATATTGGGCAGAGGGTAAGCGTCTGAGATGGTCTTTTCGTTAAGCTTGCGGAAATCTATTACCATGCGCATCCGCGGCCTACCTTGTGAATCGGGCTTTTTCGGCACGATCCACACGGGGGAGTTATACGGGGACTGCGACGGCACGATTACGCGATTTTCTATTTTTTTCTGAACCTGATTCTCAATTTCGTCGCGATGTACGATGGGAAATCTATATTGTCGCTTGTGAATTGGAAGCTCGTCCACCGTGGGGATGGTATGCGCAACTCTATCCGTACACGGTAATTTGTCTCCCGGTAGTTTAAATCGCGCGGGAAATTCCTCCACGAGTTGTGTAACCTCCTCTCGCTCGATCTTCGTTAGATCCGTTAACCGGAGTGCTTCCAATATTGCAGATACGCGATCTACTGGAGGGGGCGCGTCCTCCTCGGTCGTATCTTCCTCTTCTAAGCTTGCATTAAAGCCCGGTTCGCGAATGTCGAAGGGAATTAGCTCTTGCGGAACATCCCTGATATTTACATCTTCATCGAGGGTGTTTACGGCGAGCACATGACAAATCCCGTCCTTTTGAGATACTATAGCTTCCCCTATAAACAGCCCTTCGATCGTGTCTATTCTGGGAAGATAGCCTTCATTTGTGCCGGGGTTTGAGACCTGAATGGGAATCTGCTCCCGTGTGCGCGCTTTTATCCGAAACACTCTCGGCTCGGAGGGAGCACTAGTAGTGAGCACGCGGGTTTCGTTAGCAATTGTGCCCTCAACGAACGGCTTCGGTCGAATCGGATCGTTCGCGGTTACCAGCGTGTTGTGGTAGAAGGAAATTTCCGCCTGTTCCTGTCGCATGTATGGCTTTCCGAACACGCCGTTGCTTTCGGTAGGGAATTCGTAAACAACATGAAATATTGTTGGCACGTCTCTAAAATGAATTTCTATAGTGCCGAGAGTCATCGACCGTTCCTCGGTAGTCCCGCGGTATGGAACAGCTCGCGTCGTGTCGACGGTGAGATCTTCATTAAGCGCGTCTATTTTTATCAGATTTAAGTCGGAGCCCGTGTCGCAAAAGAAATTATCGGTTCCGTGTATAAGCTCCGGAGCAGACAGCCTTATTACAGGGGATTCCTCTTCCACCTTACCCTCCGGATCTAACGTCAAAATTACTTGAGGGATTTGAGTATTCGTATTGACGCTTGTTTCGGGTTCGCATTCGTGTCGTTGGCTAGGCTCGCCGCTGCCTCGGCGCGACGAGCCTGTGGGGAGTTTAAATGTTTCACTGGAGAACGCGATTCACGATTCCCGCGCGCATCTCGGGGGGCATTATCTTGCTGCTCGGGGGCTTGCCGCGGTGCCCAATAGCAATGGATTTTGCGCCGCACGCGTAGCAGTAGCTCGTCGTGGCGCCATCACTTCGAGGGAAGCAGCTGGATTCGGCTCCGCATGCGTAACAATATCCAGCTACGGCTCCTCGTGACCCGTTCGGGCTGCTGGGTCTGGGAGATCCCGGCCTGGCCGGCTTCAATATTCCCGTTCGCGGTTTTCCCGGCGGACCGGGGGATGCTAATCGCTCCCGTGGTCTCGCCGGTTGGAAGTAGGAGGGCGATGGGGACCGCGGTCGTGGGTCGTAAAAATCGACACGCGTCTGCCCGACGAAGGTGTCGTCGCCTCTTCGCCGCTCAGACCCGTGTAGATCGCCCGAGCTTTCCAACGCATATTTTTCGGCGATGTCAAAGGCTTCATCAAGATCGGCGGCGCCCTTAATGTAAACCACCTCCTTTATGCGGGTGGGTAGGGCGTTGATGAACCCTTGACGCGCGACCCCGGCCAGAGGATCCTCGGCTTCCGCTGGGGGATCTCTTCCTTTCTCCGCTTTCCAGGCAGATCGACTACCGTAATACAAAATGCGAACCCGATCATAGAACTGTCCGATCGATTCCTCCTGCCGCATGTGCAAATTCGCGAGCTGAGTGGTGTAATAATTGCAGTCTTTACCGCGTGTTAGTCTTTTACGCAAGATGTCTATCAGGTCCGCGATAGTTCCGATGGTTCGCCCGACAATGCATCTGCGCGCGTTGCCGCTAAGCTTAGCGATCACCGCGGCGACAAAATCGGCTTCTCTTCCCTCAGGAATAAGGGCTGCCGCGTTACGGACGTCCTGGACGAAATCGTTAAGCGGGATATTCCGCCCGTCAAACGCTGGGACTGTATCCCGTTGATCTCGGAGCGAAAGCCCCTCCACCATGTGGGACAAGGTGACAGATACATCGACCGCTCCCGCCACTGGGTCCGGCATGATTTATGAGATGATTTATATATAAAAAAAATATAAAATAAAAATAAAAATAGAAATTTGATCAGTTAACCTGAGTAACGAGCGGGTCGATGACTCCGTCGTAATCAATGGGTAAATCCGTTACAACGTGAAAAAGGCAGGATAACGAACTTCCCGGAAGATGAATCAAAATGGTTCCCGAGATCGGTGTTACCGATCCTGAGGCCAGCCCCGCGCTCGCTGTGCTAGCAGAGTAGTTTGCGGTCACAAGCGCGCTTGATTTAAGGCAGTAGTCTGCTTTACAGGCTTCAAAAAATCGATTTTTCGTTTTTGTCTTAAATCTATTCCAAAACTATCCAAGAATATGTGTTCAAAATTTTAGAGGCCAATTTGACATATTTTCGAAGCTAGATCAGTTTTAGTGGCCGAGCGTCGAGCAGGTGCGAATGCTCGGGCAGACCCGAGCGCGCGCGCTCCACCCCTTCGTGTATTCTATTGTTTGACTATACTCGTATATACCTGAAAGCATTGAACGGTCCTTTGAAATATTATTTGGAGGTTCTAGAAGGTCTGTGTTGAGTAGTTGTTGGGATAACGGTATACAATATAACGGTAAACTATAGCTCTCGGAATCGGCTTCTACACTGCTATTTGTAGCGTCAGCTTTCAGTTTCATTTTTGATTTTGCCGAGCGCACATCGAAATGTCAAGCTACCCGAAAGGTGATCGATGTAAAAGACAGCGTGCTGCGGAACCGCGAAAGCGAAAATTTCACGGCAATCGTTTTACCAGTGTATCATCGGACGACGGAGACTTACACACGAGTCGCAGTGAGCAAAAGTTGAAGGCAGCAAGCAGCGATCATTATTCATTCATCGCACTGCTACCGCATTATTGAATTCATATCGGTGTTTCTCGCTCTTTCGGAAATCGCAATTTGCAGATCATGCAAACAAAAATTAACGTTTGCAGAAAGCGGTCATCGAGGCCTAGGATTTAAAATTGTTGTTCAGTGTAGGTGTGGTCGACGCGAAATCCAGTCAGGACCATTTATAAATACCGGCTACGAAATCAACAGACGGATTGTTTTTGTTATGAGGCTTCTTGGTATCGGACGAGAAGGGATAAACGTATTCTGCGGCCTTATGGATATTTCTGCAGGTTTTGCAAAATCTACTTATCAACAAATCGTTGAGCATTTGTACGCAGCGTCGAAGACACTGTTCGAGAGTACCTGCGAAAAAGCCGTCACGGAAGAGAAAGAAAAAAACGTTGAACATGGAAGACCTGCGAATCATTTGAAGGTTTCGGGCGATGGATCGTGGAAAAAGCGCGGTTATACTTCTTTGTACGGTGTAACAACGCTCATCGGATACTACAGTGGCAAAGTAATCGATCTGATTGTAAAAAGTGGTTATTGTCATTCGTGTACCATACATAAAAATAGTTTGGATGAAGATGCATTTGAGGAGTGGTATGAGGATCATAAAGACTCATGCTCCTCAAATCATACAGGTTCGTCTGGGAAGATGGAGGTAGATTCCATAACAGAGATGTTTTCGAGATCCGTCGAGAAATTCGGAGTTATGTACAGTAATTATATCGGCGATGGCGACTCCAAAACTTTTACTGGAATCTTAAATAGCAATCCTTACGGGGACGAGTGCACAGTGACGAAAAATGAGTGTGTTGGACACGTGCAAAAGCGTATGGGTACTCGTTTACGGAATAAAAGAAAAACCGAGAAACTTGGAGGAAAGAACGGGCTAACGGAGAGTCTCATCAAGAAATTGACGATTTACTACGGTCTGGCAATTCGTCGAAACGTGAACTCAGTTGAAGGTATGAAGAGAGCTATTATGGCAACATTAGACCATTATTGTTCCACCGATAAAAATCCTCGGCATAAAAATTGTCCAGAAGGCCCGGAGAGTTGGTGCGAATGGCGCAAGGCTAAAGCGGCGAATAATCTGGCATCTTTCAAACACCCGGCAAGATTAATTAATGATAATGTAGAGAAGCACATTCGTCCAATTTACGATGATCTTTCAAATGACGATTTATTGACGCGGTGCTTAGGCGGACACACTCAAAATTCGAACAAATCGTTCAATTCGATTGTGTGGCGCCTAAATCCGAAACACGTAAATTCCGGCTATAAAATCGTCGAAATAGCAGCAAATATGGCTACAGGCATTTTCAACGAAGGTTATTCAGCTGTGCTTTCTACCATGCAGCTCCTCGATATTGTCATCGGGCAGCAATGCAAAAATTTTGCTGACACCGTCGATGCTGAGCGCATAACGCGGGAGAACCGGCGCGCATCACTTTCCAAGCAAGGAGGCTCGTACAGCTCGAAGATCGGAAAGCCTCCGCCAAAACGAGTTTTTTGAAGAAGAGGAAGGATTATTGTATGGCCCGGGGATAGCCGATTAACATCTAATTAGTGTAAGTATCCAAAAACTTACATTTTTTTGGACCGAAAACTTTACAGCCCGTTTTCTCGAGTTTTCATTTTCACAAGTTTTGGAAAACGGTGCCGGCGATAGTAAAAACAATATATGTCCGATCGAAAAAAACCAAAGTGATCTAGCTTCAGTATTGAATTATCTTCTATTTGAACTAAAAAAGTTGGACAAAAGTACTATTTAAATTACTTGTTTTGCAACTTAAAGTGAATTTTTTTTTTCAAAAAAGTGAATTTTTTTTTCAAACTTCGAAAAAATTTGGTATTTCGTCATTTCTTCGGTATTTTTTTAGTTCATATAGAAAAGGAACTTATAAAAACTAAAAAAAAATTTGGTTCCACTGTTTCAGATGCATCGCACGACCTCCATCACCGGCACCGATTTACGAGTGCACACTCCAGGCGCCCCAGAAAAATCGTTACAACTTTGGCAAATTTCAATAATTTGTAATAATAAAAATTGTTTTTTAAAGCTTGAATATAATATACTATCGTCTCAAAATTTCGTTTACCGCAATCATTTCCTTCCCTTTCAAAAAAATTGTTGAAAAAACGCTTTTTTTTCGGCTCTTAAAGCAGACTACTGCCTTTATCAGATTTAGACCAGCTCCCGGATTTAGCTTAAATTCTGCCGAGCCGCCTGTGAAATGAGGGCCGTACAGGGTACAGCTATTGAAATACCCGCCCAACGCCTCGCGCCGGACCATCAAACCTATTCCCCAATCAAACTGGTTCTTAAAACGCTCCGATAACTCCGTCCTGGATGATCGGGAACTGTTCAACGACGTGGAAGGGAGTGGTGGTGTGCCACAGGGTTATGGTACCAAGGGATTGGATAAAAACCCCGGGAGATGCCTCGATCGTAATGCTATGGCTTGCGTTAATTTCCACCCCTTCCGCGAGAGCGTGCAACTTTACAATGTTTAGTTCGTAGCCGAGATCGACGAGAAAATTTGCCGAGCCGCCCCCAAATTGCGGGGCCTGAAGGACCCAATTACCGTCCCACGCGGGCGAGGAATTTACCGGTCCGGACCGAGTCATCAGACCGCAATCACACCGCCAAGCAATTTGTTTTTTGAGAGTATATGAATATGACATATGGGAATATGAATAAGATATTTTACTAGATTATTAGTAGCCCCAAAAAAAAAAAAAAAAATGTTTGTGCTAAATTTAGTTTAAAGTACTCGGGGAACGCAAAGCAGATCCCACCGCTGCCACCAAATTACTTGTTACGTCTGAGGTAGAGCATAGCTCGTTCACAACGCAACAAGCAAGTATTTTATTTTTTATGTGGGGCCGCTTGGCTCCGTCCCGTACGGGCCCGGTCCCCGAGTACCGAGAAAAGGGGAGAAAACAGGAAGGTTCTCGCGGAGAAATAACCGAGAACGTAATATGGAAAACTCAAGATAAATGTATTACTAAAACTAAGTACACGGTACAGATTAAACTATTTTCGTCTCTCATCCGTCCATACCCGTACTCACTCCTTACGACAGAACGTCGGCTGCTTCCCCGACGGGGGGGTTCTTTGATTGTTGCACTAAGGTTGCACTAGCCTAAGGTTCCCGTACACGGGTCGTAGAACTGTATTGTCTCTAGTAAGAGTCTTTACACCTTCGTAGGTTGATTGGGTAATAATAGTAGGTAATAATAAGTTTATAGGCTTAATAAAACACAACGCGGTTTAACGCCGCTACGGAACACACTCGGAAGTATTACCGCGACCTTTTTGCACTCTAACTTTGAGGCTAAGTCGCGTGGCTTATTCCCGAGGTTTACAGACCTACGCGAGCTACGCTTTGTGGAGACACTCCGGACCGATCTAGCTTTAATCGTTGCTGTCAGGAGACTGATCTCCCTGCGCCGCTCAGGGATCCTCCCGGATCTGCGAACGGTCGCAGCGAGGCTCAGCTTCCGCAATTCAGCAACAGCGGGTACGAGTCTCCCGGCACGTACAGCGATTCAAAAATCGCTGAGGATGCACCGCGTGAGCACACCCGAGGTGCGAAATCACACCACGGATGATCTCAGCGATGCAACCCAACACCCGGCGTGTCACGTCGCGACTCCGAGACATTCACGAATCCCAGGGGATTCGAAAACATCCGTCGAAGTCGGGACGTAACATAATCACGCCCAACGGAACAATTACCTGTCCCGGATGCGATTTGAAAATACGACTAGTCTTCCCCAACGGGATCGCTTGTAACTTGACTTGCTTCTCGAAAAATTTCTCTGAAATTGCAGCCACATCCGACCCTGTGTCGACATCACACTCAACCTCGATACCCTTGATCGATAATTTTACTTTGATCGGCCTGATACTAAATATTGCTTCCGTAGACTGCACATTATTTTCGTTAACTTCGCCTTGCAAAAGGAAAAGGTCGTCAAAATCACCCCCATCGTTATCAGTTTCTCCGATGAAGTTATTTCTGTTATTATTCCGCTGTCCTTCGTTCCCGTGACCAGAACTAATCTGTTTATTTACTTTGCATACCTGCGCAAGGTGTCCCTCGGTCTTACAAATATTACATTTATATTGTCGATATCTACATACTGATGCCAGATGATTCGGTTTTCCGCAGCAAAAACAACGGTAATTCCCGTTGCCGCTTCCTCTCCTCGATGTTTGTCCTGGCTTCTTCGATGCTACGAAATTGATCGATTCCTCTTCACTCTTCTGCGCTGTTCCCATCTCCGCGGCATCGCGGCTCGCAGATTCCAACAATTGAGCCAACTCAATCGCTCTCGAACACGACAAATCCTTTTCTCCGAGCAATCGCTTTTGACACGATACATCGCGCAGGCCCCAAACAAATTGATCTCTGAGATTAGTTTCGAGATTAGTACCAAATTCACAGTATGTCGATAGCCTCTTGAGATTAGTCAAAAAAGTTTTTGTATCTTCGCCCACCCCCTGGCGGCACTGTTTGAATTTGAATCTTTCAGAAATTACGCTCGGCTTCGGTTGTAAATGATTAGTCATAGCGTCTGTCAACTGCTTGAAATTCTTGCTCGAAGGAATTTCTGGCGTGCAAATATTACGGAGTAGCGCATAGCCCTCACTTCCGAGCAATGTGATCAATAGTGGCACTTTCTTCGCTTCCGGAATGTCATTAACGAGAAGAAATTGATCTAACCTTTCTTTCCATAGGCTCCAATCCTCCCGAACGTCGAACTCCCTCAAATCGCCGATCCTCGCGGTGTCGATTTGCTGCACCTGACCACGTGCTGCACTTCCGCTCTGCGACTGCTCCAAAAGCTGCGCCATTTGCACCAACAATGTTTGTTGATCCACTGCCAGTTGTTTCCGCTGCTCCGTCAACTGTCTCTGCTTCTCCACAAGATCCGATTTGGCCTTCTCAAACTCCTTATACTGTTTCTCCGTCTCTTTCTCCGTCACCGACATCTCGATACACGCGTCACTTCGTAATCGTTAAAAATCTCGGCGATCCTTTATCGCACGAAAATACTTTTTATCTCGTCGCCACTGTAATGTTCTTGAAGAATGAAAAATACGTATATTACAGAGCGGAGAAACTATGTTTATTTATTGAGGAATGAATAATGTATATGGCCGCTCGGAGCACAAGTTCTCTCGGGGCGCCATGAGCGAAGACAGTTCATCGGAGCTTGACCGGATGCGCGTATGGCCGTATAGTACAGCACGAAGCCTACAGGTGTCGCTGATGAGCGAGTTCCCGGTTTATAAAAACACATTTAATATACTACAACACGTTTGTCAAGCCAAGTTCGAGACGAAGGGCCCAGTTGGGCGTGCCCCTGCTCAGTTGCAGTAATCGTTTAGAAAAGTCCGTTTGAGCCTTCACTATATAGTCCCTATATCTTAGTCCCCAGGCCGGAAATGCATACAACAGGGTGGACGCGACTAGGCTGTCGAAAAGCTTTTCGTACGCTGCCCATGAGTCACATTTCGCTCCTGCCAATATAGCGAGAGCCGTTCCTGTAGCGATCTTAGATTTAGCTAGTGTCGCGCGCGCGGCATTCCAGCCGAGGGAGGATGCGGACAAAGTTACGCCTAGGTAATTATAAGTGCTAACAACTTCCAGACACTCGTTTTTATATTGCGTGAGTCGGTTGCTTAGCTTCCTCATTCTACCGCCATTCCGGAATACCATAATTTTGGTCTTACTAATTGTAGCGAAATGATAGAATATTCGCCACGAATAAACACACGCAATAAATTGAACGAGGACCAAATGATAAAGTCAGTAATCGGGATGTTGTTTATAAAAGTGTTATTTCCATCGTTAAGTAGAGACGTTGAATTCACAAAGAGTAATTTCGCCGGAAGATTTTGTGACAATAAAAGTAATTGCGTACATTAGCCTCGTCCTTGGCGACACAACGGATGCTCGTTACATATACATATATGTGACACTTCGATAACAATACTTGATCTTCTTAGATTCACGCAATAGAAATAATAGGGGAAGATAAGTACCCAAATGATATAAATAATATGCAAAATAAAATAGTAACGGGGTCGAATTTCTAACAAGAGGACTTTAAATTCGATTGGCGTATGGTTTATGGTACGCCAAGTACTTAAAACGTTCAGAAAATGTGTTTATGGAAAAACCTCTTAAAAATTAAAAAATCTACCAAAACAGATGTTTATCCGAACAATAAAAAAAATATATATGTGTATCAAAATGTAAAAAAAAAAATCGAAAAAATCAAATCAAACCAGCCAAGTAGTATTACAAAAATCTAAAAAAAAAAAAATACAAGATGTAAAAAATCTTGAACAAAAAAAACTTGGCGTGCCAGTTTTTTTTAATATAATTTTTGAATGAACTACGTACGACAGTGATTGAAAAAAAACTGGCACGCCAAGTTTTTTTGTTCAAGATTTTTTACAACTTGTATTTTTTTTTTTTTTTTTACATTTTGATACACATATATTTTTTTTTTATTGTTCGGATAAACATCTGTTTTGGTAGATTTTTTAATTTTTAAGAGGTTTTTCCATAAACACATTTTCTGAACGTTTTAAGTACTTGGCGTACCATTTTTACTTTTTTGAAAAAAGTATTTTGTGGTTGATTTCACCTATTTTTTCCTGCAAATGCGATTTTCTTCTTAGTCTTAATCTCGAGGAGGAAAGCATTTTTTTTACCGAAACATTTTTCCATTGCTGCAATAACAATATTGACCAAACTTAGTGTCAATCAGTTTATATTTGATATAAAAATACTCCCCAGGTCCATCGTGAAGATTTCCGAAGAATCCGAAGAATTTTTGCGAATAGCACGTATCACCTCACACCCGTATTTCAGGTTCACCTCATCATATCTCGGGAACCGCTGGACGATTATGATCGTAATTAGGCCCATTGGAAAGCTTGGGTCCGAATTATATGATAAAAGTGTCCTTAAAAATTCGATCCGATGCTTCGTTGCCGATGTACTTTATCACCTCACACCCGTATTCAGGTTCACGCACAATCGAAACATTTTGGATCGATTCCTGATCGCGATCATCGTACACAAGAATCCACCGAACGAATGTGTTCGGAATTAAGCAAACTGGAAAGCTTGGATAGACATTCTATAGTAAAATTTTAATATCATTTCGATCCTATGATTTATTTGTGAGGTAACGTAGTGCAAAAATATACTTCCGGCATTTTGGAGTATAACTACTTCGTAGCGTCCTTCGCTCGCTTAAAATTTTTTTTGTAAGTACTTGGCGTCGAGACGCTACCGCGTCTCTTGATACTTTTTCAAGGCATCGATATACTTTTCCAAAAAAATATTGTGATTTTGTGACAAAATACCTGGGCGGCCACCTCGATTAGACCCGAGCGATATGCTTGAGTTACTGCGAAAGTATAAACATCAAATATTTCAAGAGAATAGCAAAGTCATTTCTAAATTCCACGATGTGTGGCATGAAATCTCGTCTGAAATGGCAAATACCGCATCTCTCAAAGAGTACCGTAAAACTGCAGGCGCTCCGTACACATATGTTGCCTATAACAAAAATGATGTCAGGGAGAAATTGACCTGCGAGATTAGGCCGCAAACCGATGACGAAGATTCCATAGTCGAGCTCGTATTTTATAACTATACCTTTTTCAAGGACAAACTTCTTACCGCATTAAGGTTTCTCCGATTGCAATATAATAACCGGAACACGATATAATAGGTGTTACCAGGAAGCTTAAAGCCTTAAATTGTTATTTTGTTTCCCTGGATACGATTCATTTGACTCTTTACTCTGACTATGAGTTTGTTCGTACTAAAGTTTATGTGAAGATTTACTCTCGCCAAACCCTCGCTCAGTCGATAATAGAACCCTCGCGGACCTGCACACCGTGAAACCACCGTGAAGCCCACCAGTGGGATTCTGCCGCGAGACCCACCGTTGATTTTGGCAGACCCACCGTGAAATCCACGGGGGTATGGCTCACGATTGACAGTGGGTTAATGACGACCGTCATTAACGAGCTATACCGCGGTGGGTTTCACGGTGGTTCCACGAAAATCGACGGTGAGTCTCGCGGCAGAATCCCACTGGTGGGTTTTACGGAGGGTTCACGGTGGGATTCTGCCCCGATACCCACCGTCGATTTTGCGGGCCCACCGTGAATCCCACAGAGGTATGGCTCGCTATTGACAGTGGGTTTGTAACGTGAACCCACCGTGCTCCCACCGCAAACCTACAATGTCCATAACTTTTATTGACAGTGGGTTCCGAGGGAACCCACTGTGCAACCACCGCAATATCCACCGGGCCATACCACTTATTAACAGCGGGTTCCGAACGGACCCACCGCGAGCCCTCCGTGAACCCACCCCAAACCTACGATGTCCGAACAGTGGGTTCCGAAGGAACCTACCGTGAACCCACCTCAAACCTACGATGTTTGAACAGTGCGTTTCGAAGAAACCCACTGTGCAACCAACGCAATATCCACCCGAGTCATACCACTTATTAACAGTGGATTCTGAACGGACCCACCGTGAACCCACCCCAAACCTACCATCTGCGAGCAGTCGGTTCCTTCGGAACCCACTGCAACCAACGCAGTATCCACCCGAGCCACACTTATTGACAGTGGATTCCGAACGGACCCACCGCGAACCCACCGTGAACCCACCGCTGCCCGCAGCATTTTGCGCTCGCGTATCGTGGATTGTTCAAACAGAACAACTATAATTTTATTATGGCGTATATGTAACTGAAGTTCGCAACGTTGTAGCAACGAAATGACCTCAACTGTCATTCGTATATTCAATGTAGATAACCTACAAACTGACCTGGTATTTTAATATGAATAGAAATGGATGTAGTTACAAGCCGTGTGCATGCTCCAAACAATTATTAAGCATCCTAAGCAATTCACAACTGGTTCCATACAAATGGTTGTGGTTCCATACAAATACATGGAACCACAACCTGGACTTGCGGTCCCAGCGGATTTTCAAAGCCCCTTAATTTTTTTTTGGCAAACATTTACGAGCTGGAATCGACTCGATAATTATTGTTGAACATCCTCGAAAATATTGACCAAGTTTTATGCGAGTCTGTCGTGGGGAAAACTTTCTAGGAGCCAACAACGATGGTGCTGCGGTTTCCATAAGATTTTCAAAGTCGATTAATTTTTTTTTGGCAAACATTTACGCGCTAGATTTGACTCGATAATTATTGTTGATCATCCTCGAAAATATTGACCAAGTTTTATGCGAGTCTATCGTGCGGAAAACTTTCTAGGAGCCAATAACGACAAGATTAAAAGTCAGCTGACCTTCGAAGCCTCTTAATTTTTGTTTGGCAAACATTTACGAGCTGGATTCGACTCGATAATTATTGTTGAACCTCCTCGAAAATATTGACCAAGTTTTATGCGAGTCTGTCGTGCGGAAAAGTTTCTATACGAAAACAACGATGGTCTTGCGGTTCCTATCATATTTTTAAAGTCGAGTAATTTTTTTTTTGGCAAACATTTACGAGCCGGATATTTTCGAGGATGATCAACAATAATTATCGAGTCAAATCTAGGTCGTAAATGTTTGCCAAAAAAAATTAATCGACTTTGAAAATCTTATGGAAACCGCCACACCATCGTTGTTGGCTCCTAGAAAGTTTTCCGAACAATAGACTCGGATAAAACTTGGTCAATATTTTCAAGGATGATCAACAATAACTATCGAGTCAAACCTAGCTCGTAAATGTTTGACAAAAAAAAATTAATTGCCTTTGAAAATCCGCTGGGACCGCGAGTCCATCGTTGCATTTGTATGGAACCAATTGTGAACTGCTTAGGCCAATTGTGAATTGCTTAGTTACATATGGCGTATAGGGTATTTATGGCAAACCCACCGTATTTCCAGTCCTCGAGATTCCACCGTGGGTGGGTAGAGTTATTTATTATTCGTTTAGTGGATATATATTGTAGCGTGGCAACATTTTCCGCCGTGCATGCCTGCCACGGACCTGGAAACCGGGAAAAGTCAAGGAATTTGTTGAGACCTGGAAAAAGTCAGGGAGAAGTCAGGGCATTTTTTTTTAAGCCCTGGAAGTTTTTCGAAACTCATGTTTTCGTTGAATTCCGTGCTGCACGACGTATACATTTTTGGTTGTAGCAAACTTGTCATTCGGTAAAAGAAAAATCCGTCTAAATTCGATACAAAGACAAGAAAAAACTGTTGATTATATTATCTTGCGGGACTGTTTAGTATGAGTGTACAAGTGGCGTTCAGAGTGACGACTGTCGGCTTCTACCTCCCAAGACTTCATCGAAGCTCGTTCCTTGCTCTTCAGCCGTAGATCGAGAAAGTTCGCTCGAATTCTATTGGACTCTTACAGTCGTTCGTTCGATTCGCTTCCCCTTCTCCTTTCTTCTGTTGCTGTTAGTCGGGAACACGCGTAGACTCGTCGTGCTGCCTAACAACCCTGGCAGATCCTGCGACCAACAAAACCGCCGAGAAAACGACCGGTCGTTTTCGGACAAAAATACGTCCGGTAAAACGACTGTTAAAACGACTTCATCCGCGTCAGAGAGCTTTCAGTCAGGTCGTTTTACATTTCAAGACTGGATGAACAACCGCGGAAACGACCGTTCAAAAGACCTTTTAGTCCGGTTGTCGTTATGCGGTCGTTTCTTCGGTTGAAAATAAAAAACGACCGGACTGAAAGGTGTTTTGAACAGTCGTTATCGCGGTAGTTCATTCGTTTATTAATTGTAAAACCACCTGACTGAAAGCCCTCCCTGGAAGCTGCTCGTATGCGGCTGGTACGGACACGGATAAAGTCGTTTTGACAGTCGTTTTCGAGGACGTATTTTTGTCCGAAAACGACCGGTCGTTTACTCGGTCGCTTTGAAGGTAGTTTGGTGGTGGTTTTTCAAGTCGCAGAACTTGCCAGGGAATACAACAGAGAATCTGCGTGCGCTTCATTTACGAACGTAGTTTTTAATAATATTATATTCCGGTCACATTAATGTCTCAACTCTGAGCATTCAGGTAATATTAGAAAGTTTTCTATTTATATTGACTTTTGAGAAACACTTTTAAAATTATATTATAAAGAAACGAATATACTGCTTTATTACGACTTTTTTTACCACGGAAAAAAATTAAAAAATGTTCTAAGTAGAGTATTCTGCATTGAATATGCTTATTTTTTTCGATTAACATCCCAAGCGATAATTGTATGATTTTTATAAATTCATACAAAGTTGTACAAATGTATATGATGTATGTATGTATGTATATAGCTGTAGTATTCCAAATGGGTCGGACAATACTCGTCACGGAAATATCATTAGGCCCATTCATTATTTTATTAAAAAAAAAAAAATTCCAGATAATATGTTACTATGTTGAAACATAAGAAAACCTCATACCAAGACAGTTGGTCAAACGATCCCGATTTTTATTGGGCATCGAAAGTCGAAAAGGATATTCTTTTATGCTATTGCTCGATCTACAAAAAACCTTTTCTTTGAGTAACATGGACAAACAGGCATTGGCCAGTCACATGAAAGGAAAGAAACATGTCAAGGCTATGTCGACAAAAAACAATCCTGATGGTTTGGAGACGGTAAAATCAAATCCCCCGGTTCCTCTCTCAGAAAATTTAAAAAAATCGTTGGCGAACTTGGGTAATTTCATCGTCAAAGCCGATGTTACGAGAGCCGAGATAATCTGATGTCTTACCACCGTGCACGTGCATCTGTCGATATAGGCAGCAGGTAAATGTGTCAACGCCATGAAGTGGACGTTTGGCGATAGTGCAATTGCTGCGGACATGAAACTTCAACGTACGAAGATCTCTTATATGATCGTTCACGGGTTAGGCCCATACTTCCGAGCAGCGCTGGAGCACGAGATCCTGCAGTGCCAGTTTGTCTTAGTTCCGTTCGCTGAGACACTCAATAAAATCAGCCAGAAAGGACAACTGGATATTATGATGAGGTTTTGGAGCAACTCGAACGACCAAGTCGTGTGCAGATACTTCGGTTCTGCGTTTCTCGGCCACACAACTGTTGATGATTTACTCTTGGCTTTCAAAAAGGCGTTCGCGGCACTCGATTTGAAAAAAATGCTCGAAATATCGATGGACGGACTCAATGGCAATATGAAATTTTGAAGAACATTAAACGAATAACTTTTGGGAGAAAATCCGCTTATTGCTTATTGGTACCAAACTAGCCTTCTTTCTATCCATTGCAAGTGAAGTGGAGCCTTTTTTGACGGACTTCCAATCAGAGGCCCCAATGGCACCGTTCATTTACACGGATCTCACGAACATCCTACACGTCTACATGCTGAAATTGGTCAAAAAGGACGTTCTGGAAAAAGTCGCGGTGCTCATGAAAATCGACGTCAACAAGTCAGACAACATTGTTTACACAAAGGATGTTGATATTGGGTACGGGGCACGTGACGCGTTGCGATAACTAACCGGAGTTTCGGAAAAAGATAAGATGCTTTTCAAGCGAGAGTGTCAAAAATCGCTGCAAATTTTGTGCTCCAGAATTATTGAGAAATCTGCTGTACAGCACAAATTGACGAAAGGAATTTCGTTTTTGCGATCCTTTCGTTATTGTCAAAACCCAGACTGTAAGTAGGTTGAAATCCACATTGGACATTTTTTTCAATAACAAGTGGATAACCGGCCAACGCGCAGTTAAGATCGATCGGCAATTCAAAGCGGTCTGCACCACTCCGGCGACTATTGAATGTCTAAAAGATTTCATGCATGCTAAATGGAGACTAGATGATTTCTGGAAACTCCAAACGTCGACCGGCGATATTGGAGAATTTTTGGAATTCCTCAAAATGATTTTCGTTCTCTCTCATGGAAATGCAAGCGTTGAACGCGGCTTTTCCATTATTAACCCTCACTCCATGTAGGGGGGTCGTTTTTGTCCTGTCCAAAAAACCCGAAAAGCGTTTTTTCCTTAATATTTGATGAAATATTTTTTGTTTAAATAACAATATCCGAAAAATTCCTGTTCGCACTTCAAAAGGACATTCTAAGGATCAACCATGCATTTATTCAGATTTTTCTATTAATAATTGTGGGTGTGGTAGCGCGCCGCCGAAAACGACCCTGGTTCATGGAATTAGGGTGCCGAAAACACATCAACTGGAACAATCTTTAATTTCTCAACGGTATACCTGCGATGCTTTGAACAATGCCGGAGGTATAGAGAACATTGAAATCGATACGAAGATGATCCACGCTGCGCGTAATGCTCGCTCTTAGTATATGGAAGCGTTGGAACGCCAGAACAACGAGCAATTGAACGAGAACAACGAGATGTTGCGACGAAAAAGGAAAGCGGAAGTGATACGAGAACTTACTGAGAAGAAAAGGCGAGTCATTTATTCATTTATTTATTTATTGCGGGCTGGGCCCAATTACAGGCGCAATACGTAAACGTACTGCCAAACGGACAATAGCAGATTGAGAGAGTACGCCACAGAAATGAGTAAATATACTTACCGAACAAAGTGAAGGAATAACAATATAAGAAGTCTTATAAAATTTCAAAATAACAAAAACTCGTCTCGTTACAAAATTTTAACAGTAATAATTGTCATAGCTGGCTCGACAACAATATCCGAATTGGGCAGAATAAATGTATATAAGACTCAGGTAGATAATTTTAAGTAATGAAAAATACACAAAAAGAAACGGAGCTGCTTGATGAGCAAATACGTTCGGCTGCTGCAAATTAAAGAACTGTAAAATCTTGTGTCTGAATATGTGATGTGATACAAGTCAGCACAATCCATATTATATACGAGCTGTTTGATTATATAGAGCATATATGTCGTGATAATATTTTCGTTGGAAACTCTTAATATTGTAAATCGTGTTTAATTTATCAATAATGATCATATATTATATTTTATGTTATTTTTAATTATCTTTCCCTACCTTGATCGATAGACTGGAAAAATAAAAATGTTGGTCTGGAAAACCGGGAAACGTCAGAGAATTCCAGTCGGAAAATTGTGTGGCAACGATGAAAAATCGGGATCCTAATGTACACAGATGGAATATGATCACCCGATGATCCCATTAAAATTTCACAAAAATCGGTCGAACCGTTTAAATTTTATGTCTTTTTGAATGTTTGAATTTCATGCAATTTTTTCTTTTTTTCGAGACGCATTTTTCCGTATTAAATATTCATCTATGAATAAAAAAAGTGTCAAAGTCGTGATCAGCGTGAAAAAATTCGTGGAATTACAGTGCCGGAGCGACAACTAGCGAAAAAGTTTATCGGGCATTTTTATAGAAAAAATTGCAAAAAAAAAAAAATTAAAAATTTTAAAAAACTCCCGACTGCAAAAACATTAATCCTCATTTAAAAAAAAATTGTAAAACAAAAAAAGTACCAAAAAAATGGTTCATGAAAAAGTAATTTCAAAAAAGATAAAATAATTCATGTATGTAACATTAATTAATATTGTCAGTAAATAACAATTCTAATAATTAATAATAAAGAATAATTGCAAAATTAATTAATGGTGATTATATCAATTCGTTACTAATTCGCTACAGTAGGGAGACGGCTTCTGAACGACAGATTTATATAAAATATGATAATATTCTGCTACCAAGTTTATTTGTGTGGATTATAGAACTGTGTTCGGAAGCCGTCTCCCGACTGTAGCGAATTAGTAACGAATTGATATAATCACCATTAATTAATTTTGCAATTATTCTTTATTATTAATTATTAGTATTGTTATTTACTGACAATATTAATTAATGTTACATACATGAATTATTTTATCTTTTTTGAAATTACTTTTTTATGAACCATTTTTTTGGTACTTTTTTTGTTTTACAATTTTTTTAAAAATGAGGACTAATGTTTTTGCAGTCGGGAGTTTTTTAAAAATTTTAATGTTTTTTTAATTTTATCCTTTTTGAATTCTATCGTCTATACAATTCTCCGATACTATTTTCTATGTGACTTTTTTTTCCACTACAATTGTTTAGGTGTCGTTCCTGTCCGATACCATTTCTTATGTGTCATTCTTCTCTGATAAAATGTTCGATGTGTTCCTCCTCCCCGATATAATTTCCTAAATGTTGTATCTCTCCGATACAATTTTCAATGTCTCATGCCTCTCCGATACAACATTTAGAAAGTAAACGAAGAAGAACGGTACATAGAAAAATGTTTCACAGAGGAACGACATAAAAAAAGTGAACGAAGAACAGCGATACATAGAAAATTGTATCGAAGAGAAACGACACATAGAATGTAGTAATAGAGAGCAATAACAAATAGCAAATTGTTTTGGAGAGCAACGATACATACACAAAATGTAATCGGAGAAACACAACATTAGATAATAACTAATAATAATTTTTAAGAACGACATATAAAAAAGTGAACGAAGAAGAGCGATACATGGAAAATTGTATCGCTGGAAGGAACGACACACAGAAAATAGTAATGGAGAGCAATGACAAATAGCAAGTTGTTTGGACAGCAGCACACATACCAAATCTTATCGGAAAAACACAACATTAGATACCTAATAATCATTTTAAAAAAAACACGTGAGTAACTTTTATATACACTGTAAAAAAAGTTTGGACTTTTTACCACAACTTATTGGCCACAAACGTCCACAATTTATTATTTGTTACTTTTCCAACCGCACCATCCGGTTCTAGTTATTTTACAAACGAAAGAACAAGCCAAAAATTGTTAATGGCACGGGATATAAAAGGACAGAATTGTATATTCAAGCGGCAACAAATTGAGTTTCACACTTATTTCACAAAATTATTTTTACGAAACTTAGTATTCCGATTTTACGAATTTATTTTTTAATGTATATATAAACAAATTAGCATAGACGCAGCGCAAAGCGTATTTGAGGTTATACTACACGTTGAGTGAATTCATCGCTCTACAGAACAGCACGCAGCGGCAACATTTTTATAGCAGACGACAAAAAAATAATCGCAAAGGCAGTCGTAGATAATGGCGGCCGCCTGTCGATATATCTGAATAGGCTTCTGGCCCGTTTTTTCGAAGTTAATTATCTCTGCCATTTCACATTTATTTTCTTATTCCTTTGCTACGAACACAGTCCCACATACACAGAACTAGTGTGCCAAATTCTGTCAAGAGACATTGTGCCGTTCCGACAAACACTGGAGACAACGAAAACAACAAAATTGGGGGGCCTCAGTGAAACGCATAACTCCCGTCTTTTTGCCCTAGCGGGCAGTCGGGAGTTAAAAATGAGTGATTTTGGTAATTTTTAAACGGCGATTTCTTTGCTTTCCGATGGCCTCGCGGAGAAACCCAGGCGCCTATTTTGATCTACAGCAAGACATACACAAGACTATTGATATGATGGGGTTGCAAAAGCTAGATAAAGAGTTATCACTTGGATTTCTTGAGCATAAATCGAAAGTCCAAAAAAAATCACGAGCACATACTTCCATGCATTTTTTCGCGCCAAGTGCAGATCCGACAAAATGAAGCGTGACGATGGAGTATTTTCACGCGCTGGAACTGAATCGGCCAGTCGTTTTGCATGAAAGTTTAACAAGACGTTGATGTTGAAAAAAGTTGAAAATTGAAATTGGCATATCGTTTTCTCATGATGTTCCTTTATTCGCGAAGCTTCCTCTATGAGGAAGCCAAAAATAAAGAAAATGCTTTCTCATAGACGAAGCTTCGAGAATAAAGGAACCTCATGAGAAAACGATATGACAATTTCAATTTCCAACTTTTATGAGAAAGCGATATGAAAATTTCAATTTTCAACTTTATGAGGAAGCGCTATCAAAATTTTAATTTTTTTCATAGAAAATAACATTTAATCTATTAAAATAAAAAGATTAAAAACAAGGTACCGAGATCTGGGGAGCGCGAAGCGAGGGATCACTGTTAGTGCATATGAGGCATCCCGTATGCACTATCCCATTCGGTTTTGAACGGTCAAAAATTTATCCACTCTCAAAAAAATTGAAATTTGGTCAAATTATGAAGCATTGTCTGTATTTTTTCTATGAGGAAGCTTTGCGAATAAAGGAACATTATGAGAAACGATATGAAAATTTCAATTTCCAACTTTTATTAGGAAGTGATATGAAAATTTAAATTTTCAAGTTTTTACAACGTCAACATCTTGTCAGTCTTTTATGCAAAACGGCTGGCCGATTCAGGTTCAGCGAGTAAAAAATACTCCAACTTCACGCTTCACTTTTTCGGATCTGCGCTTGGCGTGAAAAAATACGTGGAAGTAAGCGCTCGTGAATTTTTTCTTTTTTTTACACTTTTGATTTTTACTAAAGAAATCCAAGTGATTCCTCTTAATCTCGCTTTTTCAACTCCGTCATATCCATCGTCTTGTGTATGCCTTGCTGTAGATCACGATAGGCACCTAGGTTTTTCCGCGATGCCATCAGAAAGCAAAGAATCGCTATTAAAAATACCTAAACCCACTCATTTTGGCAATTTTGGCTATAAAAAGGCTCGGTAAACTTTTTCGTTAGTTGTCGCCCCGAAAGTGTAATCCCATGTATTTTTTCACGCTGATCTGACACTTTTTTATGCATAGATGAATATTTAATACGGAAAAATGCGCCGCGAAAAAAATGCATGAAATTCAAAAAAATTCAAAATGACATAAAATTTAAACGCTTCGATCGATTTTCGTGGAATTTTAATGGGATCATCGGGTGATCATATTGTATATGTGTACGCATTTTTAGCGCAAATAATTAACAAATTGCGAGCACTACAGTGCGTACAGACATTTTTGAAGAAATTAAAAATTGCGTACAAAAAAAATGACGCAACATTTTTGGATGAAATTGTGCAGAAACATTGACTATTAACCCCACACATGCCGTGTGTGAAATTTGAGCTTGATCGGTCGAGGCGTTCTCGAGTTATAGCGGTTTGAACTTTTCGCGTGCGATCCTCATATACGAAGCTTCGCGAATAACGGAACGTCATGAGAAAACGATATGACAATTTCAGTTTCAAATTTTTTCTTCAAATTTCACTGAAAACATGTTCGGAATGTTCCGAAACGTTGAGGAAAGTGATCCATGACAATGGATGGGATTGGATCGGAAAAGAATCCGTTGAGGAGTTCAAATTTTATGGTGCTTTCAATGTTGTGATACAAAATTCGTTTTCGCTCCAACTTACAAAACGTACACGACGAGCGACTTTTATGACCAATTTATGTAACAATTTAATTCCGCCGTCACTTTATTCGTTGATGCCATCATCAAAATAATTAATCATTAATTAATTTTGAATAATGCACTCCAGAAACCATCAAGAAAACTCAAAGGAAGCACGACTTTTCTGCTTGGCTCATCGTGTTTAGTGTGAAAAACTCTAAACACGATGAGAACTACAGTAGTATTTTGGCATGGAGGGAGAATGTTGACAAACTCAAGGATGTAGGATGCATTGGACGGTGAATGTTACTTTGTATAACAATTTTTACTTGGGCGATGAATGATACTTTATATCACAGAGTTAATTTTGTACACACATCTATCTTACTGATAATGTATGATTAAGCTTCATAACATTATTACTGTTATAGATGTTTCTTACCTAAAAATGTGAGAGAAAAATTTGGAAGAGTATAATTTCCATAATAATTGATTTTTCTTTAAAAAGCGATGATAATGAAACGAAGCATAGCTTCCGAATAAGTAATTGAGCCATCTAAAATGATAGTTATTATTAATAAATTCACAAAAATCACGCTTTCCGTTCCCATGAAGTGTGCGTAGAAAGGCACTTTTCCGCTGTAGTGCGGGAAAAAAGACCATATTGCGTTTGTACGCGTGCGCAGTATTTTTTCCGCACGCGATGCGAAAAAGTGCCTTTCTGCGCACACTTCGCAGGAACGGAAAGCGGTATTTTTTTTTAACTCAAAAAGCAAAAAGACGGGAGTTATGCGTTTCACTGAGGCTCCCCGATTTTGCTGTTTTCGTTGTCTCCAGTGTTTGGCACACTAGTTCTGTGTATGGGGAAGTGTGTTCGTAGCAAAGGAATAAGAAAATAAATGTGAAATGGCAGAGATAATTAACTTCGAAAAAACGGGCCAAAACCCTATTCAGATATATCGACAGGCGCCTGCCATTATCTACTATTGCCTTTGCGATTATTTGTCGTCTGCTATAAAAATGCTGTAGCTGTGTGCTATTCTACAGTGCATTGAATTCACTCAACGTGTAGTATAACCTCGAATACGTGTCGAGCTGCGTTGCGACGGAGCGACCCACCTGCAACAGAAAAATTATCAGATCAACCAAATTCAAAAAGATGCGCGGCACCGCATGAAAGACAATCACCAGCGATGCACGCGCGGGAAACGCAACGAGGGCGCCTCGGGCGCCACCAACGTCATAAGTGCGGTGCGAGCGAGACAGCGAGTGCACCGACGGGTATAAAAATCCGACCGAACGCACCACACGCATTCCGGATCGAGAGACGACGTCAGCTGCACCGCGCCGAAGAGCCTCAACATCGCCACGGACATCAAGGAAGCCTCGACGGCGGACGACACTCACGGCAGCCACCAGGGGACCGAACCCCTTGGCAAGCGGACCTCCAGCACACGGGACACGAGTTCCTGGAGAAAAATGCAATATTAACTTCCGAGCGCATCCACTACGGCGCACTAGACTCCCGACACCAACACCAACACACACACACGCGCGGCACATCACCGTACGTGACGACACTCGAGACGCTCGCCGGAGGCCCGCACACTGAGCGCAGCACACACCGTCCCGCACGGGAGCGCGTAACGGGACCCCGGCGAGAGCGCCCGACAAGGGTCGAACGGCATCGATCGGGGATCGAGACCCGGCGCTTATCAGCGATAGGCGGCCACCTACTGGGACGCGAGCGGCAGCGGCGCATATACCACACGAACCCAGAACAACAGCACAGGAACAGACGGCGAGATAAAAGTATCCATCGAACAATTGCGAAACCTACCGAAGAAAAACATGTACATAAGAAAAATCAGATAGTTGTTCAAACAAAAATAAAAGATGAAAACAAACTCTTCTATTAGTCTTCAGTAGGGTTACTTATCTAAATAAAAAGAAAAAGACATTAATTCAACTCCAGCAAACGAATTAATTAATTTACTCCTTCTGCCCTCCTCGGCACATCGTTTCCTCGGAGACTCGGAACCGGCATCCACGACAACTACAACGCCCAGCCACCAACAGGGGAAGATCGCTGGGCATCGGCGGCCCACAAATAGGCCGAAACGTAACAGCGTCTATGCTAATTTGTTATATATATTGTGACGTATTTTCCTGGATCTCAACGCGAAAAAAGAAACACAAAAAAACGAAACCGAAAACGCGAAAACCGAAGCTCAAACCGAACGGGAGCGGAGCGCGAAGTCGAGAACTCAGAAAACGTCACCTTCGGCCGCCCGCCTCCACGGATGCATCGACGTCCCGGTGGGCGCCAGTTAATTTTTGTACTGGATCTAAACTGGATCGTGACCAGCAACTTCGAACTTTACTTAGACGAGAGCTGGACGGTAACTGGACAGCCGAGGAGCAGTAAATCGGGAACTGTAACGGGCTAACCGAACTAAATCGATAGCCGTATCCGTAAAACTTTAATTTATTTGTGTTTTTGTGACGGTGATCGAAAAATCACGTCACAATATATATATATATATATATATATATATATATATATATATATATATATATACATTGTGACGTGGCACGTCACAAGTCCCTTCCGCTGCCTGGCTCGAAGGTCCACCACTCACCTAGGGAATAAACTGGAATTAGGACTACAATTTAAGCAACGATTAGTAACATTGTTAACTCCCTTCCCTTGACTGACCATCATCCCCTGCCACCCCGTCAGCCCTCATACTCACTCACCGAAGCCATCGCCAGCCCTCCAACGCACCCACCGAAGACCCACCGAAGACTCATCGCAGCCACCGAAGACCATCGAAGACCATCGAAGACCAACCTGGATGGGATTGAACCCCTGCGCAGCCTGACCGACCCCGAACAACTTAGACAGCCCAAAATTTGAGACACCGGCAGACCTCCCTGGCACTAACCTGCAAACCCATGACAGTCCAAAATGCCAGTCCGACGACGCCATCACCGGGAAAAATTCCGACGAGTCGGAGCATCCTTCCCGACTCGTCCACCGACACTGAAGAACCCGGCGACACCCTCTCGGCTCGAATTGCCGAGTGTAAACCGACGAGGTGTGTCGTACGGGCAAACGCTGAAATCCGGCACGCGATCTGTCAGATGCGACATTTCGCCAACGTGCAGCATGGAACCGCCACCTCTCGACACCAAGAGTTGCTCGTCGATCGATGGACGAATCGATGACGAGGATGCGCGCGCCGAACGTCACGATGAGTCTTCCGTCGCGACGAGATATTCGCACGATCGCGCGGCCAATCCCGACGCCCACCGACAGCCAGTCCCGAAATCAACCAATCAGAATTCGTCACCCGTACGCTCACTTGCAAGACCGACCCTAAGGTCGGAGAAGAAGCCGGAAGCAGCGAGGCTGTCTTCACTTCGAGCCCAGGCGTGTGAAAGACGAGAGTGTGTGACGAAAGAGCGAAAGTTTTAAGGATTATAAGGAATATTTAAGACGACTCGGCTATCCCCGTCGAGAGTAAGACTCCTTCCCGGAGAGTACAGACCAATAAGCCATTGCCCAAGGACACGATTTGGATTGAAAGGAATATCGACGACCCGGCAAATCGAGACAATTTATCGAGAGGAATATTGAGCGAAATATCGGACGGATTTGTAACCGATATTTTACGAGTGACCAGGTTGCGTGAGTAGCGCATAAGTTTTCTCCCGCCTGCCCTTTCTCGATTTTTCCCATCTTCCAGACCCCTGAAAATTTACCCGTGCCCCCTTTTGGTAATTCTAATCGTTTTTCTTTGTATAATTTTTCGACCGTCGAGTACCGGCCGCCACGTGCGCCGACATTTCTGAGTTATTCGAACACGTGCGCGTGAGTAGTGGTATTCGCGGGATTTTTCCGCGTGCGTTCATTTAAGTTATTATTATTCTTCCCTGTTCCCCGAGGCTCATTTTTGCGACTATTTTCCATTTTGATTATTGTAATTGTTACCAGTTTTTTTTGTGTGCCGAGGTAATTTATCAAGAAGCCCTGGACAGTACCCGCGGCCTGAGAAGTCTCATCCCTCTTCCCTTCCCCCTTTTCCCTGCTAGCCGTGTGCCGCGCAAACTAATAGATTTCTTTTCGTTTTTCTCCCTTTTTTGAGTTACGGTGCTACACCGAGAAAGTAGCTGGCGCCCAAGTAGAGATCGACATTTTTATGAGTTTTTATTCTTTTTGATTCCGATTTAGTCCGACCATTTTTTGTGTAGAGTTTTCACCGGCCAGTCCCCCCCCCCCCCCTTTCCGTGCGATAGACCCAGGCGAATGCCTTCCCAACCCTTATTATAGACCCCGTTCTTTCCATAAGTTTCTTTAAGTTTATTTTTCTGTTATCTCGCGAACTTTTCTTGATTATCATAATCAGTATTTTTCCCTGTGATTTTCGAATCCCTTCAACGTACCCGTACCGGCGTCGAAGCGGCAGTCATTTTCATTTTTCTTTGTTATTTGTTACTTATCATATGACGGAATATTAAAGGTTATAATATTATAGTTTTCTACACAAAACGTGGGTACGTTATTTCCCCCTTTTTCCCCTACCGTATATTCCCCGGATTGACCCGATTTTCGGAAAATAAAAGAATACCGCAACATCACAACATATATATATATAAGTTATTTATACGTGCTTTTAAAAATTATTATTAGTTTTTTTTAAATATATTTGTTCCATTTTTCCACCGTATACCTTTCTGGGTTTTTACGGAACCCCATCCCTATTCCCCCCTAGCACTTCCTACTCGCACTCAGCTAAGCTACCTAACTTCCAGTGCGTCCGTAGCCGACTTAGCTACACTGTACCGCAGTTGCCGGGGACATGGGGAAACTACGGAAAACCCGTGCCGGTACAGACGGCCATATTCTACTGATCCTCCGGTATTTTTGCACTTTGAGTAAAGTGCAGAAACACCAAAGTTTCAGAAGAAAGCGCCTCCCGCTTAACGGTTGATGCGCCAGCTAGCGCACGGCTAAGCGGTCAACCATCCAAGCACTGACCACGACCGATCTTGCTTGACTTGGGAGACCACCGGAGCCGTGCGCCAACCGCGCATCCAACGCTGTCGGTTAAATTATTATTAGTTTTGATTTATTTATTTATAATCCTAGTGTTTTCACTTGTTGGTTATACTATTTATTATACTTTAAAGAGGATGAAAAAAAAATGTTACTAAAATTTAAAAACTCCCAATTGCAAAAAGAGTTTAATAAACGAATTGAATTATACGGTTCTACAGTTCTAACTCAATCATCGCAGTGTAAAGTGATATTTGCAAAGTGATATATGTCAGCAATATAATTTCATAAATATTATATCTCAGATACAATTTTCTAATGTAGTGTTTCTCCGATAAGATTTTGTATGTGTCGTTGCTCTTCATTACTAGTTTCTATGTGTTGTTCCTCTTCGATACAATTTTCTATATATTGTTCTTCTGCGTTAACTTTTTTTTATATGTCATTCCTCTACGATACAATTATTTATGTGTTCGTCCACTTCGATATAATTATCTAAATGTATCTCTACGATACGATTTTTAATCTATCGTTCCTCTCCAATACAATTTTCTATATGTTGTTACTCTTCGTTCTACTTTTCAAATGTTCCATCGGAGAGGAACGATACATTAAAAATCGTATTGTAGAGATAGAACATTTAGAAAATTATATCGCAGAGGACGAACACATAGAAAACTGTATCCGATAGGAACGACACATAAAAACTTTCATCGACGAAGAAAGACACATAGATAATAGTATTGGAGACATACATGATTCAGAAAATTAAATCGGAGAGGAATGGAACTTAGAAAATTGTATAAGGGTAGAATTGTATAGACGGTAGAATTCAAAAAGCATAAAATTAAAAAAAATTAAAATTTTTAAAAAACTCCCGACTGCAAATTACTCGTTATTATTAAAAAATATTCGTAAAAAAAGTACAAAAAAATGTTTAATAAAGATAAAAATGGAAACGACTATAAAAAAAAATACAAAAATAATTAACGTTTAAAAAAATGGTTAATAAAAATGTAACTTCAAAAAAGGATGAAATAATGAATGCTATAACACTAACTAATATTGTCAATAAACAATAATAGCAGTAACTAACAATAAAGAATGATAACATAATTAATTAATCGTCAAAAAACTGCGAACCAAAAATTCTGAAAAAATGTACACTAAACCTTTTTATATGATTAAATAATTTGACAAAATTTACATTTTTCGGGAGTTTA
Source organism: Exephanes ischioxanthus (assembly GCA_958510785.1). Lineage (NCBI taxonomy): Eukaryota > Metazoa > Arthropoda > Insecta > Hymenoptera > Ichneumonidae > Exephanes > Exephanes ischioxanthus. The sequence goes on along the minus strand of OY294018.1, from coordinate 7,768,834 downwards.
ATGTTCAACTTTTTGACCGTTCGAAACGGGGTGAAATGCCTCATACACATTTGTAATGTAATGAAAACGGTTATTCTGCAAATAAAAAAAATAGAATAACAATATCTGAAGGCAACACGTTAGCCAAAGACTTAGTCGCGCATCTTCGTAGCAATAGCGAAAATATATTTTACCTCATAGTGATGTTAAAAAAATTGTGTACAGAAAAGTTTACGTTGTGATTCATCCGATTGATGGTGACCCCACACAAGAAACACTGCATGGATACGGTATGCAGATTAGTACGCTCGGTGGACGTAAGTATATTTAATTTCGTTTCATATTGAACCGCAGTCGATTCTGTCAACTTTGTCCACTGAGGTAGAAATTGTTCAGTGTGCCGCATTTGTTGTATTCTGCCACAGACAAAAGAAACTGAACGCTATAATCCCTTTCTCGAGAACAGCGGGAGTTCGATGTTGAGTTGTACTTTAGATTCACGGGTATTCGCAAACATAATACAAGTGTATGCTTCGAAGTGATACACATAGCTGTTTTACTTATAGTCAGGCACGCGCAGCGTCATCAGAACGCCGCCGGCCGGAGTGTTGTAGAAACCGAATGTAGCGAAAAAGTGTTCATGAAATATGCACGACAACCATGGGATCTCGCGCGGGTGGTGGTGAGTATGATAGGCGTCATAATTGCAGCCGCGTCAATCATTGTACGCTAGCGATACATATTACATGAAAATGCAAGGGTCCATCACCACCACTGTTGGCAAAGAAACTAGAGGCAGGTTTCTATCTTGGCTCATTCGCCATTCTCAAGCATTTGTCAGAGTTTTCTATCCTGAAAACTTTTTTGAAGGAGCCAGCAGGATAGTAGAAATAGTGAGCTGTAGCCATGAGTCTCTTCGATCGGCCGTTCTACGCCTTAACCAAGGCTCATATGTCCCGAATAGGCATTTGGCCGGAACAATCCAAATACGTGAGAATTATTCTGCCTTTGACGATGTTCGCCATAACATTAACACTCGTCGTACCTATGGTAACAGTCGTTATCTGAGTGAATTTAAAAGATTTTTCAAACTAAAAAGAAATTTACGACTTTTAACAGCTTATTCGATTGCATGACGCTTGGCGCGATATAGACATTCTGGCACGTACCACAACAATCTTTCTGATCGCAATAGGAATTTTCTTCGTGCTGTTCAGAATTATTCAACGTATTGACAGTGTACGGTTCCGGTATATTTACGAGTTTTACGAACCTGTTCATGTTTAATCGAAAAATTTTCAGATTCGCGCGTCGCTGAAGAATATAGAAGAGCATTGGGAAAGGTTTGAAAGTACACCTGCAGTGATAATCCTTCATAAGTACGCCGAACAAGGACACAACATCACCGTACTTTACTCGAGTAAATAATTATTTTTATTTTTTTACAATGCACAACATCAGCTTAAATTTATCATTGTTCATATTTTGCTTTTAATTTACCAGCATGTGTGTATGTTGCCATGACACTCTGCTACGTCTCATGTTTATCACCGACAATATGTGACTTTGTTGCTCCTGGCAATGGATCCCGGCCGAAAATTTATCCTGTCGAAGCAGAGTACGGTGTGGATGCAGATAAATACTATTGGTTCATAATCAGTCATACATATATCGTGGTGACGACGGAGATGGTCGTTCTGATTGGCATTGTATCAATGTGTATTTTAGGAGTCATTCATACTTTTGAACTTTTTGAAGTTGTTAGGTACGTATAATTGTCTCTTGAATAATTTGATCGATCCAGACCAATGCTTTCCCCCTGGATTTCTCCCTAATCCAGAGACAACCTACAAACCCACCGGTCAATCGGTGCACCAAACTAGCTGTTGTCCTAAACACCTTGGCAAAAATATTGACTGACAAACGGATGGAAAATAATTGCGTGGGTGTGTGCCGCTGAACCGACGGGCAAATCGACCACGAACCGACGGATTTTTATGACGCTGAATCTAGCGGGCAGAGCGCACCAGCGGGAGTATGTTCCGGACGTAATTGTACGCGCCAGCGCTCGCATCGTTGACATTAGCGGCGGCAACGAGCCCAGGACGTATTATAGCGTTTTCTCAAACAAATTGCTACTACGTCACTCGTACTGTGTCGCTTCTACGGTGTCACTCTTAGGCATGTGAGTCAGTAAATAACCGGTTAAGGGACTGCTTCGGTAAAACCTTCCTGTTTTACCGACGAAAATAGGCGATTTTTTAATTTTCACTGTTCATCGTAACTATGCGACGCGTATGCTTCAAATCTTGCAGGACTGTATTAATAACATAAACGATTCGGTGTGCAATCGAATTTTGGTCGAAATCTTCCGAAAAATAAAGAAAATCGAATATTACAAACTGTCGCGGAAACCAACATGGCCGCTGAAATGTTTACAGCATCTGTTCCATTGCATATGAAAAGTTCTAGATCTTGCATACGTCGAAAGGGCGTGCATGCCAATTCTGTCAAATTCTCCGAATATTCCAAATCCGTCGGAAAGTTTCTCACTCAAAAGATAATCACGGATAGTGTAAACTGCGATAATTTAGTCCATCGACTTGTGACGGGTGATCACAGCCGATGAAAACGGCACGGATGTAGTGTAGTGTAGGGCACGATGCAGAGCCACCTGTACGTCAATCGTGACACTACGTTCACGCACTTTCGCAAGCTATAATATTCGGTTTTCTTAATTCCTGGTAAGTTTTCAATCAAAATTCGACTGCACACCGAAGCGTTTATGTCAATATCATAATCCTGCATGATTTGACGCATATGTGTAGCATATTAACAATGCTAAGTCGGAACTAAAAAATTGTCTGGGTCCGGTCGGTATAACAGGTAAAGCAAGTTAAAAAAGAAAAAAACAGCTTCAGCAGCCCCTTATATAACCTGGCAAATAAACCGGTGCGGTGGCCTAGCGGATAGCGTGCTTGCCTCGAGAATGGCAGGGTCTGGATTCGAATGCCGGTGCCTCGCTTAGTCGAAAAATGAAAATATAGGCGAGACAAAGCTCCAGATATATATACGAGTCATCTACACGTACCTGTACGTGTACACGCCACGTATATGTTGCTGTAGTCCATGTTTACATTCTCGGCTTGGGCATGACGTAGCTCCGGCGCCGTGAAGCGAACTTGGGACCGATCGTACCGGCATATGGTTTTCCGCAATTTTCCTATGCCCGTGGTAAATATGCCATAGCAAATGCGATTCGGTGGGGAAAAACTGATACGGCCGCACTTTGGGGGAACTGGCTTACGGCAGTCCCACGAAAGTGCGGCTACTAACCTATTTTAACCGCGGCTACTAACGTATTTTACCGGCGGTAACTTACTCTGTGGTTGACACTGCCGAACCCGGCGAAAATTGCATGTGCAAGATTCTTTCTTACGCTGTTCCAGCTTCAATCACGCATCTTTACTCGACACCCTATACATGTATTTTGATTTAACCCGTTCGTTCTCCATAACATCGTTGCTATAAGCAGCGCAAACGCTATATTTAACGGTTGATCATATTACATTATTTTTGGTGAATAAAAAATGAACCCATTCTTAATAGCTTCCGAGCAATAAGGATTATTTAATAGTCACCAGGAATATTTGATTGAAGAAATAAAACGTTGATTAAGTCATTCGCAATAACGTAGACATCTTATCAAATAAAAATTAAAAGTTGGAGTGCGCTTGTTAGTAGCACGTCGTTACTTAAATAACCGGTAACTGTTCAGGTAAAAATGGTTACGAACATTATAAATCAGTAAATTCACAACACGAGTCACTTCTACAGGACCGACGGCACCGACTTGCAAGTTTACATGAATATTCTGTACGATCTTACGAATCGAATGGCCTAGGCTTCATCCTGGGGACGGCCCTCTGTCATTAACAACAAAAAATGATAATCGTCGAATTCTCGTAAGCACCATCGTAGATAAATAAGTCACTCGTGCAGAACCGACGTCCTGTATGAGTTTTTTTTTCGATCACGGCAACAGTCAACCGTCAATAGACTTTTTATCGCATGGTAATAGTAACCCACCATGACCCTAACGGACTCAGCCACCGACCAACCCAATGAAAAATCCACAGTGGTTTATTGTCAAAACGTAACCGACAGTAAGACCGACTGTGCAAACCACGGTCCCAGCGGACCCAAAAGTTCCGAGGAAAGCTTATAATGTGGTGGGTTTTAAAATAACCACCATTCAAACCAACGTATAAACCACCGTCCGAATAAACTCTAGCGAGCTTGCAACACGGTGCTATTGTCATCAAAACTACCACTGAAACCACCATACAAACCATTGAGTGTGCTTACAACGGTAGTATTGTCATCAAAACTACTACAGAAACCACCATATAAACCCTCGATTAATCTTACAACGGTGATATTGTCGTCAAAACTTAATGACGAATCATTTTGTTACCTCCTGAGATTGGTTGGGCTTGAAATAACCGATCGGAAATGATAAAAGATACAGGCATTTGAAAATAACTCTGTCTTCTAACATGTCGCATCGGAAATTTCAATTTGCGAGAGACAGCCCAAATCCGACGACAATTTCCACGGCGCTCTCAACGAAAAATTCAACAATGATTTCAAAGTGAAACCGTCTTTGATCTTATCCGCTTGAAACCGAACTTTGAACCAGAGCTGGGCAAAGTACTTGAAGTAAATGTACTTCAAGTACAAATATGTAAAAAGTACTTACATTACGTGTACTTCAAGTACCTAGTAACTTACGGTGCGTGTACTTCAAGTACCTAGTACTTCAGTAAACGTACTTCAAGTACCTAGTACTTACAATACATGTACTTCAAATACCTAGTACTTACAGTACTTGTACTTCAAGTACTTTATGCAAGTACTTTATGCAAGTACTTTATGCAAGTACTTTATGCAAGTACTTTATGCAAGTACTTTATGCAAGTACTTTATGCAAGTACTTTATGCAAGTACTTTATGCAAGTACTTTATGCAAGTACTTTATGCAAGTACTTTATGCAAGTACTTTATGCAAGTACTTTATGCAAGTACTTTATGCAAGTACTTTATGCAAGTACTTTATAAGTACTTTATGCAAGTACTTTATAAGTACTTTATGCAAGTACTTTATAAGTACTTTATGCAAGTACAAGTACTTGAAGTACATTTTCGGACGATGGACGATGGACGATGGACGATGGACGATGGACGATGGACGATGGACCCATAAACCCATGAACCCATGAACCCATGAACCCATGAACCCATGAACCCATGAACCCATGAACCGATGAACCCATGAACCCATGAACCCATGAACCCATGAACCCATGAACCCATGAACCCATGAACCCATGGACCCATGGACCCATAGACCTATGGACCCATTGGATTCAAAAAAATCGTGCAAAGTGATTTTCACAATTATTTCCTCATATTTTACGGTTTTTCTCATAACTTCCTCTATGATAATTTTGTTGTGCCATTTTAGCTTCCTAATAGATGGAGCTATACTTAAAACACAATAAAAAAGTTTTAAGGTAATTTTTAATGTAATCTTCAGCGCTGATTACGAAACTATAACTCATTTTACTCTTTGCGTGATGTTTGATTCAGAAACTTCTGTAAAAAAAATTTGAAAAATTCGAAATTTTCAAGATCCCATAACATTTAAACGGTTGGATCAATTTTTGCCAAATTTAATACGAAACATTGTATAGTGTTGGTCCATTCCTGTGTCCAATTTAAGCCCGACGCACCGACGCACCGACGCACCGACGCACCGACGCACCGACGCACCGACGCACCGACGCACCGACGCACCGACGCACCGACGCACCGACGCACCGACGCACCGACGCACCGACGCACCGACGCACCGACGCACCGACGCACCGACGCACCGACGCACCGACGCACCGACGCACCGACGCACCGACGCACCGACGCACCGACGCACCGACGCACCGACGCACCGACGCACCGACGCACCGACGCACCGACGCACCGACGCACCGACGCACCGACGCACCGACGCACCGACGCACCGACGCACCGACGCACCGACGCACCGACGCACCGACGCACCGACGCACCGACGCACCGACGCACCGACGCACCGACGCACCGACGCACCGACGCACCGACGCACCGACGCACCGACGCACCGACGCACCGACGCACCGACGCACCGACGCACCGACGCACCGACGCACCGACGCACCGACGCACCGACGCACCGACGCACCGACGCACCGACGCACCGACGCACCGACGCACCGACGCACCGACGCACCGACGCACCGACGCACCGACGCACCGACGCACCGACGCACCGACGCACCGACGCACCGACGCACCGACGCACCGACGCACCGACGCACCGACGCACCGACGCACCGACGCACCGACGCACCGACGCACCGACGCACCGACGCACCGACGCACCGACGCACCGACGCACCGACGCACCGACGCACCGACGCACCGACGCACCGACGCACCGACGCACCGACGCACCGACGCACCGACGCACCGACGCACCGACGCACCGACGCACCGACGCACCGACGCACCGACGCACCGACGCACCGACGCACCGACGCACCGACGCACCGACGCACCGACGCACCGACGCACCGACGCACCGACGCACCGACGCACCGACGCACCGACGCACCGACGCACCGGCGCACCGACGCACCGGCGCACCGGCGCACCGGCGCACCGACGCACCGACGCACCGACGCACCGACGCACCGACGCACCGACGCACCGACGCACCGACGCACCGACGCACCGACGCACCGACGCACCGACGCACCGACGCACCGACGCACCGACGCACCGACGCACCGACGCACCGACGCACCGACGCACCGACGCACCGACGCACCGACGCACCGACGCACCGACGCACCGACGCACCGACGCACCGACGCACCGACGCACCGACGCACCGACGCACCGACGCACCGACGCACCGACGCACCGACGCACCGACGCACCGACGCACCGACGCACCGACGCACCGACGCACCGACGCACCGACGCACCGACGCACCGACGCACCGACGCACCGACGCACCGACGCACCGACGCACCGACGCACCGACGCACCGACGCACCGACGCACCGACGCACCGACGCACCGACGCACCCTAAAAATCACATTTCTCGACGTTTTCGACCATTTCTAGTACACTGACATTAAAATCTCGAAAACAAAATTTTTCACGAAAACAGCTTCCTCTATGAGGAAGCAAAAAATCGAAAAAAGTCTAACTGTTCGAGAATCAGCGCGGTTACGTGCACCAGCTCGAGCGGCCGCTGTTCGGCAGCACCACCCGGCCGAGTCTGGCGAGGCCGACGCGCGCCGCCGACGCGGGCGCACCGGCGCTCATCCACCGCGGCACGGGTTATGTGCCGCGTGCAACAGGTTTCGCGCCCATCTACTAATGGCTGACACGGGTCACCATGCGCTCGGGTAGATCGCCGATTTGTTCGGTTTCTCATCATTGTTCAGCTCACGGGTCTGCTCAGTTTATTGGTACATCAACACGGGAACTAGGTATCATCGGTTTCGAGATATCGTTCGGTTCATCCGGAGCATAGCGCGAGTGTAAGGTCAGTTACGCGACACACGTCGGTACACTGGAACGACTCGCGTTCTCAACGGTCACCTTGCGGCGTTGCAGTAAGCCGCTGGTTCTCTCTCGATCGACTCAGGCGATTAATATAATTTAACGGGCTCATCGGGATGTGCTCAACACGAACGGCTCGTTATTCTTATCATTGTTATTCGTTACCGCTCGCTTTCGACCTACTCATTGTACAGTGTTTTTCGCGCGCTTTTTAACATCTTTGTTGTTACTGAATAAATAGTTTATTTTCACAGTTAACATCGGCAGTGCTAATTTATTTATCCCCGTTCCGCTATAACTCATCCCGGCAAATTCTCAAACACCTACATTTTTTTTAATCTCAACAATTAAAAAAAAAAAGTCCAAAAGATTTTTAAAAATCAAAAGAAAATTCCAAAAAATAAAAAAACGATCAAAATAAAAAAAAAATCTAAAAAGTTGTGGCGTAAGAACATATTTTTTGTAATTGTTTATTTCTTTTCTAAAGTTTTTTTTTGAATTTTTTTGGTGCTCCCTCTACACCTCCTGGCCAGGACTCCACCGGGTTTCGCCCTTGGACCCCAAATGGTCATGAGTGCACTTTTTCTGCATTTGTTACAGCGTGCGTACGAAGTTCTCTTTACGGCACGAGTATCGCAATGTACTATTTTATAGCTTCCTCACAAAAAAAGCTCTAATTTATTTTATTTTTTTCAATTTTCTAGATTTTGTCACCTTTTTTTTTTTGCAATTTTTGGATTTTCTTTGGATATAAAAAATATTTTACTGACAAGGATAATCTATTGATCTCGGTTTCGGTTTTAAAAAATAGTAAAAAGTTGAAAATTTACATTTTCATATGGCTTCCTCATATAAGTTGCAAATTTAAATTTTCATATGGCCTTCTCATAATGTTCCTTTATTTGCGAAGCTTCTTCTACGAGGAAGCATTTTCTGTATTGTTGGCTTCCTCATAGAGGAAGCTCCGCAAACAAAGGAACATTATGAGAAGGCCATATGAAAATTTCAATTTGCAACTTATATGAGGAAGCCATATGAAAATTTCAATTTTCAACTTTTATGAAGAAGCCATATGAAGATTTCAATTTTCAACTTTTATGAGAAAGCGATATGAAAAAATGTTCAACTTGTTTTAACGTCAACGACGTGTTTGCCTTTTATGCATATGACTGGCCGATTCAGGTTCAGCGCGAAAAAATACATCGATGTCTTTGCTTTGTTAGATCCGTGCACCTACTCCAATTAACGAAAATACAGGGTTTTGGAAAACATTTTTTTTCAAATTATTAAGTCACTTATCCAATATTCACCGTTTTGTGGCCACGTCTAATGTATTATTCACCCACCGATGACGAGTCTCCGAATTATTTTACTCCTAGGGCGACACTTGATACATAAACTCGTGTCGGACAAAAAATACAACTTTTCAAAAAAATTCAAAAATTTCAAAATCCCATAAAATTTTAACGTTTCGATCCATTTTCGCCAAATTTAATACGAAACATTGTACAGTGTTACTCCATTCCCATGTCAAATTTCCTATCGATACCTCCATATTTACTCGAATTAAACCGTTTTTAGTCATTTTTCAGAAAACTCAGATAAACTCAAAATCCCATAAAATTGCACGGAGGGAAGAGACATGACCACTCTACTAGTTCACCAAATTTCATCTGGCTATCTCGAACCGTTTCCGAGTTATAGTCGTTTTAAACGACGCAAGTCTGTCACACACATACACACACACACACACACACACATACGTCCGGACGCCAGCTAAAAATCACATTTCTCGACGTTTCGGACTATTTTAAGTACTGTGACACTAAAATCTCGAAATCATTTTTTTTCACGAAAACAAAGCTTCCTCTATGAGGAAGCAAAAATTGACTTTTTTTATTAAAAAGAAAAAATGTTTGACTTTTTTTTATTTTTGCAATTTTATTTTTTCAAATTTCTTTGGTTTTTTTCATTTTTTTTTGGACTTTTTAAAGATATTTTCTGATTTTTTTTTATTCCTTCAATTTCTTTTTCAAATTTTTTTGCACTTAAAAAAAAATTAGAATTTTTCCATGGCTCCATGAGTCCACGGGTTCATGGGTTCATGGATCTAGACATGCACCCACGCATCCATCTACCCATCCATCCATCCATCCATCAGCCGGCTTGGCCGGCCGGACCGTACATCCAGTAGTTTGTAGTTAGTTAGTACCTGATTAGGTACTTGAAGTATATGAGTACTTCAAGTACTCGAAAAAATACATGTACTTGAAGTACAACTGTACTTGAAGTACCGTACTGCAAGTACGAAACAACATGGTGTCCAGCGGGCCTTGAAGTCCTTGCTGTCCTGGAATTGTCTTTGAATTTTGCCTGTCCTTGAAAATGTCCTGGAATGTCCTTGAATTTCACCTAATGTCCTTGAATTTTTTATTTCACCAGAAATTTGATTTTTTTCAAAATTTTCATTACTAGCGGTCATCAAAAAAAAAAAATGTGTATCAGTTTCGCTGAGAATTATACATATATACATTCGTGCATAGTGAGTTGTTTTTTTTTCTGAACCGATTGCAACGTAAACGAAAACGGTTATCGAATTAAATGTTATTTCGTACATCGCGCGCGATATTCATGGTGCCCTCTGCCGGCGCGGCAGACACCAACTCTTTACTTGTGCTGTACGCTTCAACGTGCCGCACTGAAGCTCGAGCACGGACTAGTGAGGTGATCCGTACATTGTTATACTTTTTCCAACCACAAAGCAGATATGTGTAGTCAGTACCTCTGCCTAGAAAATTATTCTTTTTTTTCGAGAGATTGGAAGGCCGCGAGATTTTATATAGTGGAATATCAATTACGAAATGTAATATTTAGATATTCAACCTTCGGATCAAAAATATTACGAGGTAAGCAAAGTTCAACAAGATATTAGTATATTCTAAATAGTGATAACCGTGTAAACAAATGACAATTGACATAGATTCTTGGATAAAAAAATTCTCTGCGCGATATCGAAGAGAACATCTTGATTTCCAAAGTAGCATTTTTGGATAGCCAAATCGCGGCCAAAATGAATCTGGGTAAAACGAACGTAGCCTTTACAAGTGTATATATGGCATAGCCAAGTACTTTGAAAACGAAATGGCGAACTTGATGGCGACCACTACAAAGGTTGTATTAGGATTCGATGAGAGTCTCAATAAAACCAGCCAAAAGAAACAGATGGACATCGTATTCCGGTTTTGGGACAAAACTAAAAACGAAGTCGCTGCTCGATATTATACATCCGCGTTATTGGGGAAATCGTCAGCCCTTGATCTACTCGAAGCAGTGAAGAGCAGCGTCTCTACAGATATTGGCAAAAGTGATACAAATCTCGATGGACGGCCCAAACGTTAACATAAATTTCGCCAACGATTTTCAATCCGATTTAAACGAAGTGTAGAAAAACAAAACGGTGCTCGATCTCGGGTCGTGTGGCTTGCACACCGTGCATGGAGCTTTCAAAACCGGTTTTCAAAAGACAGAGTGGAAAGTCATTGATTTCTTGCGATCTTCGTACAATGTATTCAAAGACGTTCCATCTCGTAGAGCCGATTACACCGCTGCATCAGGTTCCACAAGATTTCCAAAAAAGTTTTGTGCTATATGGTAGCTCGAAAACGTTCCACTGGTAGAAACTGCACGTCGTATTTGCCAAATCTGCAAAAATACGTTTATAGCGCGAAGAAAGGTAAAACGGTACCAACGTGCAACAGCTTTAAAATTGTTGCTGATTTAATCAATGACAAGCTCCTGCCTGCAAAACTGGCCTCTTCGAATCACTAGCGATCCAGTTTGAACCGTTTTTAAAAGAATTTCGATCTAATGATCCTTTGACGCCTTTTCTGTATGAAGATCCATTGTCGCCCATGCACAATATTACACAGAACTTTGTCAAGCCAGAAATGTTAAGCAAACACAGCGTTACGATTCTGGACTTGAATGACAAAAATAATCTTCTATCACCGCAACACGTCAAGATCGGGTATGCTAAGGAGGATGCTCTCAATGGTTTAAAGGATCTGACGAGCCTCGAGAAATTGAAATTAAAAAACCAATGTCGTTAGTGTTACCAAGCGGTTAAGTTGCTCAAAAGGTCGCCACTCAAATTTTCGTTGGTGAAAGGTCTTTCATGCTTGAGTCCCTCGACTATCCTTTTTGAAAAAGATAAAGCACAGGAGAGGCTCACAATCGTTCTACGTAAACTTGTAGAAAACAAACAAGTTTCAGGTTCTGTCGCGGATCAAGTAGAACTTGAATTCCAACGGATTTGTTCGAAAGAATCGACGAAAGAGCAAATGAGGTCGTTCAAACGAACGTCAGAGGGCTTAGATCATTTCTGGATGAAACAAATTTCTGCTCACGGTTCGGAGAACTATCGCAATTTGTTACTGATTGTCAAAAAAATACTTATTTTATCGCACGGTAATGCAGCTTTAGAACGAGGTTTCTCCGTCAATAAGGAGTGCTTGGTTGATAACCAGCACGAAGAGTCTTTGATAGCTCAGAAAACTATTATTGATGCAATTATTAACACAGGAGGTTTCAAAAACTTCTCAGTAACAAAACGGTTGATACAATACGCGCGAAATGCCCATTCGCGGTACAAAGAAGCTTGCATCCAGCGGAAAAAAGATAAAGATGACATGGACAAGGCTCACGCAGCAAAAAAACGATCTGCAGCTGTTATTACAGAACTGGAGACGAAGAGAGCGAAGATCATGGACGAAGCCTTAAAAGAATCGGGCCGGATCGAAGAAGAAATAATTAAAGAAAAGAATGCAAAGCGTTAATTTAAGAAACAAATCGCTTATACTAAATATTTGTTGCCAAAAAAACTGTTATTTATGACGAAACTGTGATGCTCAGGTTAAGCAAATCGTATTATTCATTGCTTATGTTATAAAAGATAAATATATACTGTTTATAAACATTGTGTCTGTTTATTGTGTTTATGTTCATTTTTTATTAATGTGCCGACACAACCAGGAAATGTCCTGGAAATGTCCTGGAAACGTCCTGGAAATTGTCCTTGAATGTCCTTGAATTTCGTACGGACGGTTTACTGGACACCATGAACAAGTACCGGGTAGTTCCAGTACTGCCCAGCTCTGCTTTGAACTCACCCGAATAGCCGTTGTACGGTGATTCCGACAGTAAAACAACCGTTCCACAAGTTCCCTACAGTTTACTTAGGTAGTGGTTGCAGCGATAGTTTCTTCGACGAACACCACCGTATTGCAACATTATCCGAATTTAATCCGACGGTGGTTTATACGGTGGTCTGGATGGTGGTGATTTTAAAAGCCACTAGGTTGCAAGCGCTCCTCCGAATTTGGCCACAGGCCCGCTCAGCCTGTGGTTTTCACAGTAGTTTGTGCGGTTGCATTTTGACAATAAATCACTTTGGTGTTTAATGTAATGTGGTGTGTGTGTGGTAATGTATTTGGTAGTTACCTCCGTGGCTTTCCACGGCGGCCGAACATATATGCTAGTGTTACGTCCTGTGAATTTTCCCAGTATATTTTGGACATTTATGACAGGAAGTTGGTTAATTAACCAATAATTGGGATATATTAAGTCGCTAAAAATAAACATTGGAAAAAATTGCCATTGTTTAATTTGTCGATTTCAAAGTATCAATAAATAAATAAAATACCAAATGGAGAAATCATCCATTTGGTAAAAATAATTAGTCTTCAGGTGAGATAGGTTGATGTACAGAGGTGACTGTACGAAGCAAGTCAACCGTATGAGAGTCGGTAACCTGAGGCGCAAAAATGCAGATAAGGATATCGGCGGAGTGCTCCTCACAGTTGTCGAACATAGGCCTGCTTGTACGGCGCGTGTCACGATGGGCACGATGCTGAGAGCGACCGTCGGGCGTAAGGAGTGCAGCACCTCCTGGACAGCGAAGATCTATGAATGCTAGATCATCGTTACAGTCTAGGAGTATCATAATTGAAATAATAAAGGCAAGAATAAATGGAAATCAAGTTTAAGGGACGAATGCACGGGATTGACATAGCATTTTCGGAAATAATTGATAATAGATTCGGGAAATAAAATAGAGTCAAGAAGTACGGGAAGAAAATTAAGTCATATCGTCATGATAACATTCAATATAGATGTTAAATAAAATAATAAGGAAAAGGAATAAATATAAAAACAATAAATAATCAATAAATAATCACATAGCAAATAATGAGGAAAATATAGAAAATTACGAAAAATAGGGAAGAAATGTAAAACCATTAACGCCGAAATTCAGGAAAATAATTAGAGGTAATAATTTGTGTCAACTAATGTTAACTTCGAAATGAAAGGTCGTACAGCTTTCATTCAAATTTGTATGTTCATAAAATCCGCGATAAAATTTAAGTAATAACAAATTAAGATTTCAAAATACGAAAAAAATCGGAAATCGGAAATCGTACGAATACGATTTAAAACTACGAAATTAGTAATATTTAATTAGTGAATCAAAGAAAGGAATCAGGTGATGAGAGTGGGGAGACGAGGCGCGGGTGTGACAGCGGTGACGCGGGGGTGTCCGGCACCGAGGTTATTTATTCGCGCGCCCACCGCCCATTCGGCACTTCTTCGCGACCGGGGGACAGACCTCAATCTTGTTTTGTACTTACAATCGTTGACAAAGGAATTAGCGAATTATCGACTTGTAAAACTTTTGAAATCAGTATTCAGTTTAACTTGGTTCAATAAATCATTCATATCTTTCCAAATCATTCCATCGAATTTGAGTATACTCCTCCTGGAAATCATTTAATCATCGAAATCATCAATCTACATCGTTGAAATCTGGGAAGGACGTTCATTTCTGGAGTCGATCGTCATCATTCGATTCTGATTCGAATATTCATCCAGATTGGGAAGGACGTTCTATTCCGATATCGACATTCATCATTCATCAATCGATTCATTTGACCATTCATTCCGAGGTAAAACCATTTAAATTACATCGTAAGTTGGGAAAATTTATCATCTACATCTCAAACATTCATTTCTTCTGGATGTTCAATTGTCAATGTTTAGCTATCAACGTTTGTTCGTTCTCCTGGAAGGTTAGAATATTTCCTTGGACAATATATATTCGTGTTGGTCAATTTTATTTCAGCTATATCAGTGCGCGTTAAAATATTAGGATAGGTCGGGAGAAAACAGTGAGTGAGCGTGATAGCGAATCGTCGCGAATCGTGCGTCGAGGGTGACGCACGAGACAGTGAGATAGCCGCGTATCGTGTTCCATTCTATAGAAAGAGTTAGCATCCAGAATTTTCATTTCCAGTTTAAAATCGTCACTTAAAGTCTAGTAAATTCCAAATTTTAACCGCGAATAAAATTTCCTCAATATCAAATATATACACTCTAGGCCCTATCCCGAATTATTTTCCGAAAGGTTAGGTTCAAAACAGGGCCAAAACCTCGACAAAGCGTCATCTCCGAATAACGTGTAAAGGGAGGGTGTAAATTCTCCTTGACCGAGATGGAGTGAAAATTGCTGATCGGGACGTAACAATAGGATAGATAGATGTTTTTCGTGTTTTTTTACATATTTGTGACCCCGAACAAAAATGACGGTCATGACACAACTAACATTTTCTGCAATAAAAAGACGGTCATTTTTGGACAATTGACGCTTACAAAAAATGACCGTTATGGCACATGTCTAATGCTAAGGCAGGGCCGGTTCCGGCAGGACAGGGTTTTGCTGGACATGAAACGAATCGATGTAAAATTACTGAAATAATAAATATATCGAAACCATACATGAACGTATAGAGAACTATAGAATCGGATCGAAAATATGATGCGGAAACATTCGAATAGCAATATATACAGAAATCATACACGAACGGATAGAGAACGATCGAAACGAAATGAAATATGGATGCGGAAACGTTCGGATACCGATATATTACGAAAACATACATGATCGGATACAGAATGATAGAATCGGAACGAACATATGATGCGGAAACATTCGGATAGCAATATATACGGAAATCATATACGAACGGATAGAGACCGATTGAAACTATACGAAATATTGATGAGGAAACATTCGGATAGCGATATACAATTAACGAAACCATGCATGAACTTAAAGAGAACGATAGAAACGGAACAAAATGTTCATACTAAAAGATTCGGATGGCGATATGTAACGAAATCATGCATGAACGGATAGAAAACGATACAAATTGCATAAGTGTATACGGATCAACACGGATACATAAATTGTGATGTTGCGGTATTCTTTTATCTTCCAAAATCGGATCAATCCGGGGAATATACGGTAGGGGAAAAGGGGGAAATAACGTACCCACGTTTTGTGTAGAAAACTATAATATTTTAACCTTTAATGCTCAATAACTCGAAGAAATAACAAAAGAGAAAGAATAGGAACTTGAAGATAACAACCGCTTCAACGCCGGTACGGGTACGTTGAAGAGGTTCGAAAATCACGATAAAATACTGATAATAATAACAAAGAATAGTTCGCGAGATAACAGAAAAATAAACTTAAAGAAAACTTATGGAACAAACGAAATCTATAATAAGGGTTGGGAAGGCATTCGCCTGGGTCAATCGCACGGAAAGGGGGGGCTGGCCGGTGAAAACTCTACACAAAAAATGGTCGGACTAAATCGGAATCAAAAAGAATAAAAACTCATAAAAATGTCAATCTCTACTTGGGCGCCAGCTACTTTCTCGGTGTAGCACCGTAACTCATAAGAAAAAAAAGGAAGAAAATCGGCCAATTTGCGCAGCACGCGGCTAGCAAGGAACGGGAGGGGGGGGGGGGGGGGGGGGTGAGACTTCTCAGGCCGTGGACACTGTTCCAGGGCTTCTTGACCTATTACCTCGGCACACACAAAAACTCGTAAAAATTACAATTATAATGTCGATAAATGTCTCGATAACGTGTCTCGGGAACGGGGGAAAATTATTGATAACGCACGCTGAAAAATTCCGCGAATACCACCATTCACGCGCACGTGTTCGAATAACTCAAGAATGTCGGCGCACGTGGCGGCCGGTACTCGACGGTCGAAAAGTTTCACAATAAAAAACGCTTAGAATTACGAAAAAGGGGGCACGGGTAAATTTTCAGGGGTCAGGGAGATGGGAAAAATCGAGAAAGGGCAGGCGGGGGAAAACTTATGCGCTACTCACGCAACCTGGTCACTCGTAAAATATCGGTTACAAATCCTCCGATATTCCTCGCAATATTCCTCTCGTTAATATGTTTCGATTTGCCGGGTCGTCAATATTCCTTTCAATCCAAATCGTGTCCTTGGGCAATGGCTTATTGGTCTGTACTCTCCGGGAAGGAGTCTTACTCTCGACGGGGATAGCCGAGTCGTCTTAAATAGTCCTGATAATTTGTCAATTTCACGCTCGCCTGTCACACACACTCTAATATCTCACACGCCTGGGCTCGAAGTGAAGATAGCCTCGCTGCTTCCGGCTTCTTCTCCGACCTTAGGGTCGGTCCTGCAAGTGAGCGTACGGGTGACGGGTTCCGATTGGTTGATTTCGGGACTGGCTGTCGGTGGGCGTCGGGATTGGCCGCGCGATCGAGTGAATATCTCGTCGCGACGGAAGACTCATCGTGACGTTCGGCGCGCGCATCCTCGTCATCGATTCGTCTATCGATCGACGAGCAGTTCTTGGTGTCGAGAGGTTGCGGTTCCATGCGGCGCGTTGGCGAAATGTCGCATCTGACAGATCGCGTGCCGAATTTTAGTGTTTGCCCGTACGACACACCTCGTCGGTTTACACTCGGCAATTCGAGCCGAGAGGGTGTCGCCGGATTCTTCAGTGTCGGTGGACGAGTCGGGAAGGATGCTCTGACTCGTCGGGATTTTTCCCGGTGATGGCGACGTCGGACTGGCTTTTTTGACTCTCATGGGTTTGCAGGTTAGTGCTAGGGAGGTCTGCCGGTGTCTAACTTTTTGGGCTGTCTAGTTTGTTCGGGGTCGGTCAGGCTGCGCAGGGGTTAAATCCCATCCAGGTTGGTCTTCGATGGTCTTCGATGGCTGCGATGAGTCTTCGGTGGCTGCGATGGGTCTTCGGTGGGTCTTCGGTGGGTGCGTCGGAGGGCTGACGATGACTTCGGTGAGTGAGTATGAGGGCTGACGGAGTGACAAAGGATGAGGGTCAGTCAAGGGAAGGGGGTTAACAATGTTTAATGTCGTTGCTTAAATTGTAGTCGTAATTCTAGTTTGTCCCTAGGTGAGTGGTGGGCCTTCGAGCCAGGCAGCGGAAGGAACTTGTGACGTGCCACGTCACAAAATATAATTCACATTATACCTTCCGTATCTATCCGCGTTGAATCCGGGAAAACGTGCAGAAAATACATCATCGACGAATAAAAGTTTCTTTTATTCGCATCTATCCGGAATTTCAACCAGGGTTATATCATTAAAGAACTGGAAAAATGGCTCATCAAAGTTAACACCGAGAAAACCGAAGCTATACTCTTCTCTTCTGTAAAAAGCGTTCCGCCTAATATCAATTATACTTAACGCCAAGTACTTAAAAAAAGATTTTTAAGCGAGTTGACGAGACGCTACCAAGTGTATATACTCCAAAAGGCCGGAAGTGGATTTTTGCTCCTCCATTTTCTCGAAAACGAAGCATCGAATCGGAATTCCAACGACACTTTTATTATATATATAGGACTCAAGCTTTCCAACGCGCCTAGTTACGATCATGTTAGGCAGATGCTAAGATACGGGCACCGTGACCCTCACGAGAACCGCAAATATTATAAAAATGTCCTGTGATGTGATGTGAGTCCTCGCGTCTACTGCGCATGCGTCCGCCAGCTGACTCATCTTCCATCTCTCTCGGATGCTCGCATCAGCGCGGCACTTTCTCTCTACCCGTCTCTGTTTTACCATCTCTCTTGGATTTTGTCCTATATCAGCGCAGCGCACTTCGCGCTTCGGTTAATCGCTCGGCAAAACAAATTCTTCTTTGCTAAGAAAATAAGTGTGATATATGGGATGTTCGGTTCGGAATGAAAAAAAGGTGAATGTGTCCACTCGTATCGTGAATGAAAAATAAAAATAACTCGTGTAAAAAAATGGATTCATATTATAAAAAATAAATAATTAATAATGTGTTGGATGTGTCTTTTTTTTAAGTTAATTCCTCGATCTTTTTATGACTAACCTATTTTTGAAGTTTCGTTTTAATTTTGCTTTTGTCAAAAAATGATATTTTTAAATATATTTGACAGAAAGATGGTTCAGGTTTTAAAATGGAATCTACGCTCCGTCAGGAAAACATGAACTTATTTACCTCTGTTCGTATAGGTATCTCAACCGAGGAATAAATCTTTTACTGACGGAACTGGCAAACCATGGCCTTCGATATAAGTCCAAATAATACAGAGAGATGTTTTTTTTTTAAGAATTGAAGGTTCGCAGTGAAAATTTAAATTATTTATATTTTTATATATACTTGTTGCATATAGGGGCGAAAGGTATATACAACTCCACATACAGATGCCCTAGATGCTTTGGAACTTCAGACGCACTCTGACACACTGCGTCAAAATCAAAAGATGTCTTTATCCATTATGCGAGCGAGATAAGTTTTTTTTCAGCTACACAGGATGAAAACCACCTTCTGATCCTCCAGGTTTTTTTTTACAATTGCAGTTACTGCAGTTATTACAGTTACTTTCCCTCTCCCTCGATTATTTGAATGAACCATGTACAACATCTATTGGAAAAAAAACTGGCACGTCAAGTTTTTTTTTGTCAAGATTTTTTGCATCTTGTATTTTTTTTTAGATTGTTTTGATAAACATATTTTTTGAAGAATTTTTTTGTATGTACTACTACTTGGCTGGTTTGATTTGATTTCTTTTCAATTTTTTTTTTTTATTTTTTGTTGAGATTTTGATACACATATATTTTGTTTAATGCTTGGATGAACGTCTTTTTGGAAGATTTTTTTTGTTCAGAAACTGGTTTGATAAACATCTGTTTTTGCAGACTTTTTCTTTTTAAGAGGTTTTTTTTATAAGCATATTTTCTGAACGACCATACAATTTTTAAGTACTTGGCGTGCCTTTTTACTTTTAAGATTAGAGGTAAAGAAATACCGTTAGCTCCTCATGTTAAGTACTTAGGTCTGACGATCGACAAAATACTATTGTGGAATCCTCACATATACTTAACGACCATCAAAGCCAAAATCTTTCTCAGTCGCTTATATTTACTCCTAAGGCCGAGCTCCCTAAGCCTTCAAGTCAAATTGAGAATTTTTACTGGGGTCATTCGGCCAGCTCTCACCTATGCGTGCCCTAAATGGCATGACGCTGCTAATACGCACCTTAATAAACTCCAAGTAATCCAAAACAAATGCCTTCGCATAGCCTCAGCTGCTCCTTTCCGCACTTCAAACGTCCCTCTACACCGCACCCTCAATCTCCCCTTCCTTTCAATGTCTGTGAAGTTAGCATAACAACTATTAGCATCTCAATAAAAAAAAACTTCAGATTTACTTGCATCCAGCATAGTTTTACAGTTCCTGATAGGTTTCAACAATAGTTCCATTTATTACCCTCAAAATCGCGATTTAAAGGAATGAGATGCCAACTTCGCATACGAAATCATAGCATCTCATCGTATTTGGAATACTTGAACATGGAGAAGTTGCATTCAGTACAGTTCTACAGTCCCTGATAGATTTCAAAAACAGTTCTGTAGAATTATTTTTAAAATTGCGATTTGAAGCTACACCAATTTTGCACACGAGTAGTCGACCAGAACGCAGCTCAAAACATTTTAATCAGTCTTGAACTGCCATGGGTAACCGAAACCAATAGCCAAACTCGTGTTAAGAAAACAAAATGCCGCTACAAAAACCGAAAATTATTTTTCATTCCATTCACTTTTTTCACCGTTTTACAAGAAAATTATTATTGTTTTCCATAGAAAACTAAAGAGTTTATCGAAATACACCAGATAATTTTTTTTTTTTATGATCTGCTAAGGGAGCTTGGCGGATTCAGCATTTTCCGAAGTCTGATTCAGAGGTGAAATCGAAAAACTATCGTTAAAAAGTGTGGAGAACTACAGAACTTGGGTGTATGTGAAGGGAATTCCAATTTATTTTCGATCTGCTGGAAAGAGGTATAACTTTTCACGCATATGTCAGATACAAAATCATGGTATGCTGTTCATCTAATGGCAGTTTTGGCCTCAATGGGAATCCAAATGAAAGTTACAATCATATTACAATACTTTGAGCAGACTTCTGGCCACTAGCTCACAGAGGAATAATTTTGAAAAATAATTTTCGGCATCTCAGACATAAAATCGTGAGATACTGTTTGCGGACGAGAGTCGAGAACTCGCGCTCGAGTATCAGCATTTCAATATCGCATACAAATGGTCATAGACAATTATTTAGGGGTGGTTAGAGGCTCTAACTTCTTCGTGTCTTCGTATCGGCATTCCAGTATCATATAACGGCGATCATGATAAACCATCGTTAACAATTATTTAGAGGTGAGTAAAGGCTGGAAATCTTGCTCCAGCCTCCAGCCACGGAACATTGTAATATAACTAGGACTGTCATTTGGAACTGCTGTCGAAGCAAGAACTGACGTCAGATAATCAGCATCTCACGATTTTATGTCCAAGGTTCCGAAAATTATTTTTCAAAATTATTTCTCTGTAAGATGGTGGCCAGAACTCTACTCAAAACATTATAGTATGACTAGAACTTTCATTTGGAACTACTATTGAGGCCAAAACTGCCGTTAGATAAACAGCAGCCCACGATTTTGTGTCTGAGATGCCGAAAATTATTTTTCAAAATGTTTTCTCTGTGAGCTGGTGGCCAGAACTCTGCTTAAAACATTATAGCATAACTAGAACTTTAATTTTGAAATGTCATTGAGGCCAGAATTGCTGTTAGATAAACATGATCTCACGATTTTGTCTCTGAGATGCCGAAAATAGGTTTTCAAAATAATTCCTCTGTGAGCTGGTGGCCAAAACTCTGCTCAAAGCATTGTAATATGACTAGAACCGTCATTTGGAACTGCTTTCGAGGCCAGAACTACCGTTAGATAAACAGCTTCTCACGATTTTGTGTCTAAGATGCTGAAAATTATTTTTCAAAATTATTCCTCTGTTAGTTGGTGGCCAGAACTCTGCTCAAAACATTATAGTATAACTAGAACTTTAATTTGGAACTACCGTTGAGGCCAGAACTGCCGTTAGATAAACAGCATCTCACGATTTTGTGTCCGAGATGCCAAAAGTTATTTTGCAAAATTATTCCTCTGTTAGTTGGTGGCCAGAACTCTGCTCAAAACATTATAGTATGAGTAGTACTTTAATTTGGAACTGTCCTTGAGGCCAGAACTGCCGTTAGATAAACAGCAGCTCACGATTTTGTATCTGAGATGCCGGAAATTATTTTTCAAAATTATTCCTCTGTTAGTTGGTGGCCAGAACACTGCTCAAAACATTAAAGTATGACCGGAACTTTCATTTGGAACTACTATTGAGGCCAGAACTACTGTTAGATAAACAGCTTCTCACGATTTTGTGTCTGAGATGCTGAACATTATTTTGCAAAATTATTCCTCTTGTTACGTCCTGTGCATTTTTAGTTAAATTCACTGACGCAACTGGTCAAAAATCGATAAATATTCGATAATAAAATAATAAATTTACAAGGAATTTAGAGACAATTTTCGAGTCAAGTCATAGTAAAAATCATATTAACTTAGTAACCACTGGAAGGTGATTGCACGATAAATAATTAATAATAGCCCATTTAAATCGCTGGATGATTCTATCCAGTGATCGGCATAAGAACAATCAGATGGGTAAAAATATTAAAACAATGAAGCTATTGGACCCGCTAGCAAGGGTCATCGACAATGAGAATACCTTGGGTCCATACCCATTGTCTTAATCGAAACGCAAAAGTAATGTGAATCTTTCTTATGCGCCGGCGACATGAAAGAGACGACACCTTATCGCTCTAACATGCGGAGCGAGGCGATGCACGTACGCACACAGCGGTGCAGCCAAAGAATCGGTGTAACTGTCTCGAAGCGATTGATTGGGAGAATTACCGTCAGCGCTAGCGAGTACAGCACCTCTCGGAGGATAATTATTCAAATCATTAGAAGAGAATATAATAATTAATTATTTATAATAAATTCATTCGATTTAAATATTTGAGGAGAAATTACCAGTAAATAAATAATTAAAAATGATCTCAGTAGAATCAAGTTTGGTAAATGATTTGGGTCACATCGCCGATATTAATTATTATAAACGAAGGATAAATCGTTAATATTATAATCGGGGGAATTACTTTATAATACATAAAAACAGTAGTTAATAGCGAGGAATTAGTTATTATCATCCGAGGTAAATATTTACGGTGTATTATAGTTTAGGAGAAGTAAAATAATTATTCGTTAAAACTCCGAAATTTAGAAGGAAAATTCAAACAAATTAAATTAATCAAGGGAATAACTTCTGATAGAAACAACATAGAAATTCTGTTCAAATTTCTAAATTCTTCTAATTTAAAATGAAAATTAAGAAAATAAATTGTTAATTCTCGAAATTATTATAAAAGTCAATATTGTAAAGTTATTAAAAGTAAGCTGCGGAAGACTCCCAAAACCGATCGATAATCCTCACGGAAGGGGTTCAGCCGATCTGCCGATAGCTCACTGGACATCAGCGGATGCGACGGGGAGCTGAGTGAGAAGGGGTCCCCCTGGAGAAGACAATAAAAGAAGCTCCACCGAGGGTGGCATGGCTCACTCATCAAGATATTAGCACCTTGGATTGTCACTATTAAGTATCGCGAGCAAACAGACATACACGTCTAATTGTCATCCGAAGTCTTGATTTTTAAAAATAATTAAAGTTCGAAAATTTGAATTTTAAACTCAGTACTTAAAAATAAATATTTCCAAATATTTTAACGGCTTTTTTAACGAATATCCCGGAGTTTCGTCGATAAATTATTTCTCTACCTACATTACAACGTCATCAACATTTACTCGTCATCCTCAACATCTATTGTTGATTCCAACGGTTACTTCTGAAATATTGAAGGAAGGAAGGACGAGGAATTCTAAATTCGACATATTCATCCATTTCAACCCATCTGACATATTCGACCAATCGATTCATTTTTCGAATCATCGTGAGTCATTGGAACTTTAAATTTTTCCATTCTCGTCTATCTTCAAAGAATATTCTATTTTGCTTATTTTTCCAACCTTTAATTAATTATTTTTATAACTCAAAGATAAATAATATTCGATCCGGGAGGTGATTATATTAATGGAAGATTGCCTAGAAATTAAAAGTTCAGTTCCTCGATTTTTCATTGAGGCCATTGAGAAAGCCTCTAATTTTCAAAGCCTACACCTGCCGCGGCCGGGGTCCGTCGGCTGACAGGGCTCTTTGACAATAATAATTTGACTCAAATGATTGGGCGCGAACTAGCTTCGGTAACTAGTAACCTCGTAATTATAGTAAATCTTATTCAATGAGACAGCACAGGGTGGATTTCGTTGGGGACCCAAGGGAAAGAAATTGCCGAAATAAAGAACGAAGAGAATTGTTCGGAGCGAGAAATAAAGATTTATTTCGACTTACGTGAGTTATTCCACTCTATTTGTTACGGCTCACAATGACACTATTTTGACAATTCAAACTTATTTTGACACTTGACTTTATTATTTTCTGGCGAGACTCCTCGAAGGCTGACTTGACTATCGCGCTACCCGTTAGCAAGTGAAGTCCCTCGTTCGCTCGCGCCCGTACCGGCCCACTTGTTGCCCGCTACATTCGGCTCTCCCCTCCAGGGTCGCCGGTCGATGGAAGACCGATATTTCGGCGACTGCGGCGTAGGTTTCGATGCTTTTACTTTTGACGAAATTTCATATAAGTGGCGTCGCTACTCCTTCTTTCAAGGCTCGGCAGATCACAATGATTTTGACGATTATCTCTAAGATTTTAGTGATTAATAATTAGTTATTAACGACGACAAATGAACTTAAAATTATATGATGATAGATTGGGATGACCTTTCTAGCGAGATTGCCCTACCAATAGCCCTTGAGGAGTCAGGTCGAGCGCACGACGTCGGGGAAGGGATTCGATTTTATATTTCCTGGCACACCATCCAAGGTAGAGTAACGAACCCGACAGTTCGCGATAACGTTAGCCTTGACTCAGTGTCGCGCAGCGCACCGCGAGCCATCAGGGATCTTATTTTAGTACGGTACTACGGTATGTCAGGGCCACGCGGAGTGTCATATCAGTTCGACGTAGTAAACATCGTAGTACGCATCGAGTAGAATTAAATACCGAGCCATAGTAAACACCACATAGTGATCATCGACATATATTCTTTTGGCATGCATTCTCAGCCCATCCCTGAATAAATTTCCGAAAGGTTAGATTCAAAACGGGCACTGTTCTGATAAAGCGTCACATGCGATAAACGCGTAATAGGGAGAGAAATCTCCTTTACCGTAGATGCAGGAAAAAGCTGATCAGGACGTAAGACTCTGTTAGTTGGTGGCCAGAACTCTGCTCCAAACATTATAGTATGATTAGAACTTTAATTCAGAACTGCCATTGAGGCCAGAAATGCCGTTAGATAAACAGCTTTTCACGATTTTGTGTCTGAGATGCTGAAAATTATTTTTAAAAATTATTCCTGTGTTAGTTGGTATGTTACGTCCCGATTTCGTGTCATTTTCGATCCCCTCTGGGATTCGTGAGTGCCTCGGAGTCGCGACGTGGCGCGCCGAGTGTTGGTTTGCGCCGCTGAGCTCATCCGCGGTGTGATTTCACACCTCGGGTGTGCTCACGTGGTGCATCCTCAGCATCACCCGATATGAATTTCTGCCCTTTATAATATTAAGTGTCGCTGCCGAGCTGGGTTTTCGCGGACCAGCGGGTCCGAAGTTCGCGACACGCGCGGCGATTTTGAATCGCTGTACGTGCCGGGAGACTCACACCCCGTTGTTCCTAAATTGCGGAGACCGAGCTTCGCTGCGACCGCTCGCGGATCCGAAGAGGATCTCCGATCGGCGCAGTGAAATCAGTCTCCTGACAGCAACGATCAAAGCGAGATTGGTCTGGAGTATCTCCGCAAATCGTGGCTCGCACAGGTCTATAAATCTCGGAAATAAACCACGCCACGCCACGCTCTAGCTTAGCCTCAAAGCTAGAGTGCAAAGAGGTCGCGGTCTGTACTTCCGAGTGTGTTCCGTAGCGGCATTAAAACGTGTTGTGTTAAATATTAGTATTAGCTTATCTGCCTGTGAAGGTGTAAAAACCTTTTAGAGACTATAAGGTTCTACGACCCATGTTCGGGAACTTAACTAGTGTTAGGACAAAGAACCCCGCCGGGGAATATTGTAATCATCTTAAATTAATCATCGACTAACGTAAGTACTGTG
Organism: Exephanes ischioxanthus; assembly: GCA_958510785.1. Lineage (NCBI taxonomy): Eukaryota > Metazoa > Arthropoda > Insecta > Hymenoptera > Ichneumonidae > Exephanes > Exephanes ischioxanthus. The sequence goes on along the minus strand of OY294018.1, from coordinate 7,742,623 downwards.
TGGAAGAATGAGTGGGATTCGCCGGTAGTATTGAAACCCCATTAACGGAGTTGTAACCTAGTATTTAGCAATATATATATTATTCATCCTTGTTTTCACTCTAATTATCGCATTATTATTTGCACGAGAGCCTTCCATTTTCCCCCTTACAGGTATTCGGGAACCGGGCCCGTACGGGACGAAGCGAAGCGATCCGCGCAAAATAAAAATTAAAGGATTTGCTACGCCCGAGAACGAGCCATGCTCTACCTCGGACGTAACAGGTGGCCAGAACTCTGCTCAAAACATTAAAGTATGACTAGAACTGTCATTTGGAACTACCATTGAGGCCAGAACTGCCGTTAGATAAACACCATACCACGTTATACCTATTACCAGCAGATCGAAAAAAATTGGAATTCCCTTCACGTACACTCAAGTTCGGTAGTTCTCCACACTTTTTAACGATAGTTTTATCGATTTCACCTCTGTACCAGACTTCGGAAAATGCTGAATCCGCCAAGCTCCCTTAGCAGGTCATTAAAGAAAATTTATCTGGTGTATTTCGATGAACTCTTTAGTTTTCTATGGAAAACAATAATAATTTTCTTGTAAAACGGAGAAAAAAGTAAATGGAATGAAAAATAATTTTCAGTTTTTGTAGCGGCATTGTGTTTTCTTAACAAGAGTTTGGGTATTGGTATCGGTTACCCATGGCAGTTCAAGACTGATTAAAATGTTTTGAGCTGAGTTCTGGTCGACAACTACTCGTGTGCAAAATTGGTGTACCATCAAATCGCAATTTTAAGAATATTTTACAGAACTGTTGTTGAAATCTATCAGGGACTGTAGAACTGTGCTTAATACAACTTCTCCATGCTCAAATATTCCAAATGCGATGAGATGCTATGATTTCGTATGCGAAGTTGGCATCTCATTCCTTTAAATCGCGATTTTGAAGGTAAATAAATGAAACTATTGTTGAAACCTATCAGGAACTGTAAAACTATACTGGATGCAAGTAAATCTTAAGTTTTTTTATTGAGATGCTAATAGTTATTATGCTAACTTCACAGACATCCGCCGATGCCGAAAACACCTCGTAATTCAGTTTCAGCGTGCCGACTGTGGCCTTGAGTTCCGCAAAGTCTGCTGCGCTTAGCAGATTTTGTATTTGCTCCTTAATTTCCTGCTTCAACTCAGCGTAGTCTACTGCGCTGGGCAGGTCGAGTTTTTTACTTCCTCATAGAGGAAGCTTTGTTTTCGTGAAAAAATTAGTTTTCGAGATTTTTATGTGAACGTGTTCAGAATGTTCCCAAACATCCAAAAAACACCTTTAGAAAAAATGTCTATATATATGTGCGTGCGTGTGTGTGCAAATCATTTAACGTTCATAATTTGAAAACGGCTTGAGATATCGAGGTGAAATTTATCACACAGTTGAGGGGTCGATCCTCATTATTCGTTCCAATTTTTGGCCAAATCTATGCAGTCGTTCAGATTTTACGCGGTTTTGAATTTTTTCGCAAATGTCTGTGCGCGCTCTAGCGCCCTCAATTTTTGACATATCGGACTAAAAACTTGCACATAAATGGACTGTTATCAACCAACGATCGGTATTGAATTTGGGAATAATCGGTTGAACCGTTTAAATTCTATGACATTTTGAATTTTTTGAATTTTATGCAATTTGTTTTGTCGCCACATTTTTTGGTATTAAATATTCATCTATGAATTTAAAAAAGTGTCCGATTCGTGATCAGCGTGATAAATTACATGGAATTACAGTCCCGGAGCGACAATTGACGAAAAAGTTTACTGGATATTTTTATAGCTAAAATTGCAAAAATGAGTGATTTTGGGTATTTTTAAACTGATTTTTTTGCTTTCCGATGGGATCGCAGAAAAACCCAGGCGCCTATTGTTATCTGCAGCAAGGCATATACAAGACGATGGATATGACGGGGTTAAAAAAGCTAGATAAAGAGGGATCACTTGGATTTCTTGAGTAAAAATCGAAAGTGCAAAAAAAAATTCGGGAGCGCATAATTCCATGCATTTTTTCGCGCCAAGCACAGATCCGACAAAGTGAAGAGCGACGTTATTTTAACCAAATTTGTTATGAAGTTGAAAATTGAAATTTTTATATGGCTTCTTCATAAAAGTTGAAAATTGACATTTTCATATGGCTTCCTCGTAAAAGTTGAAAATTGAAATTTTCATATGGCTTCCTCATTAAAGTTGAAAAGTGACAGTTAAAAGGTGAAAATTGAAAGATGAAAGTTGAAAGTTGAAAGTTGAAAGTTGAAATTTTTATATCAATTCCTCATAATGTCCCGTTATTCGCAAAGCTTCCTCTATGAGGAAGCCAAAAATGTAGTACATGCTTCCTCATAGAAGAAGCTTTGCGAATAAAGGGACATTATGAGGAATTGATATAAAAATTTCAACTTTTAACTTTCATCTTTCAATTTTCACCTTTTAACTTTCAATTTTCAACTTTTATGAGGAAGCCATATGAAAATTTCAATTTTGAACTTTTTAAAGTTGCAACGTATGGCGAGCGTTACAATGATGAAATGGTGTAAACTTATAAATGTGTTATACATTGAATACGTAAACTTTTTGTGGTGTAGGAAAATGGCGGTGTACAGTTGTTGATCCAATAATTAAGCAAGTGGCAGATATTTGTGATAAACACTTGAACGAATTTCTAAACGTTTGTGATACTTTTTGCGGTGTACGATTGATTTCCGTAATAATTAACGAATGCGCGGTTAAGGCGCCGCTTAGTTTGGCGTAACAACTCGGTTGGTTGGGTTAGTAGGGTCTATTGTATCGAAGCAACCCTAAACCAATCCAAAGTTCTGATTGGGTAGTCCGCGAGGAGATCTTTCAAGTTAACTACCTCTGCCGATTAACCTTTAAAAATGGGGAGAACCGTTCAGTCTTTGAACTGGGTATTTACTATGAATCACCCTCGACCAGCCCGGAACAATTTCGGAAGCCAAATTCAATTTCCTCTAAGACTTAGTGGTCGAAATAAATTAAAAAGTCGAAGAAAACGACCCTGTTCTTGATTAACCCCATTTCGTCCAGACTCTGCTTCTCATAATATTTATTTCAGTCAGTAGAGGGATAATGTTATTCGATTATTAATAAATTGATAATAGCTTTACCATTGCCCATGCAGATTCAATTTAGAGCTGATCGCAAATGAATACACTGTGAATAAGGAAAACGCTATTACTCTTCGCAATGATTGGCATTACAGAAAAATCTGTGACTGCATCATACTTCACGCAGAGGCGATAAGGTAAGCGGGATACACGAATTACCGTGCATAGCTAGGCTGTCCGCGTTCAAAGTGGATCCGTATATTTATGTGTAACGTAGTTTTGCCGATCGGATCGAGGACATATCATCCGGAAACATGGGAGTGGCATTAGGCATTATTACGATTGTTACAGTCATCTCAGCAGTACAAGTAAATAAAAACAATTCAATATCAAAACATATTTTGCAATGCAGAAAAAATATTGTGGATTGATGATTGTTTGTCATTGCAGGCTTTAATTAATTTGGAAAATCCTGAAGTGCTGATGCTACAAGGAACCTTGATAATTGCTCAAGTATTTCATCTTTATATAATTAGCATACCCGGACAGGAATTGATGAATTGTAGTAGGAAGATTCACACAACTGCGTGTGTATAAACGAGTTACTTGGCGAAAAAGTCTACTAAGTCATAATACGATTCGCTTTTGTACCCGTTAGTTACAATTTGGGCTGGCAGGATATGCCAGTAATTAGTCAAAATCTTCTCATACTAATTCTGGCGCGAAGTAACAAACCTTGTTATTTTACGGCCGGAAAAGTTTACGTTCTGTCGATGGAAACCTTTGGCTCGGTTTGTAAAAATGATCGCGTTTCGATTATCAATCTCGATGTATCGTAACGATCATTAGTATAATCGACGCTGTGATTATAACAATATATTTTGAAACGGTTTTTGAAGGCAATGCGGACAGTAATATCGTACTTCACGATATTTGCGCAAATGATGTAATCGTTCTACTGGAAGCCGAACATTACTTCATCCGAATATTCAAATATCCGACACTTTATTTTTCCGAATAGTCGAACTGCCGAATCGTTATTTTTCCGAATCGTCATTTTATCGAATAATAATTTTACCGAACGTCATTTTTCCGAATCGTTAACCTTCTAAACGTCAAGTCAGTGCGAATCGATTCGGATAAATGACTTTTCGGATAAATGACTTTTCGGATAAATGACTTTTCGGGTAAAGGACTTTTCGGATAAATGACTTTCGGCCGATTGTAGTTTCGGCGAAATGGTGTGGCTCCGTTCTACTCATCACGATGCCGAACATATTCTTTTTCTTGTATTGTGCAATAAAAAATTAATAATCTATTATATGACTGTACGCTGTACTGTGCGGAGTGAAAAAAAATATGTCTATAGAATTTTTTCGGTAAAATCGTAATGCATTGGTTTCTCAAGAGATTAAAAATCCCAAAAAAACCAGAACTGATCCAAAAAAACTTGATGTACTGCAACGGTTCAAACGCCGCGCCGAACTTCGACGCGCACGTTCCGAGGACAGACAAGGCTCCTGGAGACGCCGCGACCGACACCAGCGCGGGGGCGCGCCCCTCCACCATCGAGCCGCCAGCCGTGATATAGGAGAGTATAAGCTACGGAACGACATTCGCATCCGGGAAGCCGGAAAGCGCGGGACTCTCAATCCTAAAAAAGGGCTTGTAATAATATTAAAATAAAACACTTTCTTTCTTAGAAAAAAAGTGTTTTATTTTACAGTGACTTCCTTGGAAGTCGTCTCTGAGTTGGGGAAAACCGTTCCCCAAATCAATCCTTTCCGGCCTTTAGTGCAACCGCATCCGACAGCCACACGGCCTGGAAGGGGAACGGGCAACGGGCGTTAAACCCAACGCTGAGCTGCAGGGGGGTAAAGGAAACGGCGTTGATACACGCCTGCTCCAGCACACCCCCCAGGAACTATAGGGACGCACAACGGGCAACGGCCAACGATCTGTACTCAGCGTGTGGAGAAACGGAGAACGGTCCCAGACCTGCCCCCCGCTCTGAGGGTAGGATAGTGGTTCTAAGAAACGAAGCAGGAGCTCTATCGTTGCAGTACATAGATGTTGTTCCTACTTTGCCAAAAGTAGACAAATATTCAAATCGATCTTCACATGTATTGCCAAGTACATTCAGTTTTTAAGTATTCAACAAAATAAGAAATCTAAAACAAAAAAAAATGTTGTTTAAAAACATAAAAAAAAATAAAACAAAATAATTAAAAAAATTATTTAACAAAAACAACAATAAAAAACGGCTTGTCCGGCCATAGGTGATGAGCTAACTTCACGAGTTAACATATGGTTATGGTTATGGTTTTGTTACGTCCAAACAGCGAGTGCCCGATGCATGAATCGGACGACAGAAATGAACGAAATCCAAAGGCTCGGAAACAGTGTTACGACAATCGGAGGCAACTGTGATGCCATCGGCCCGATTTGTGCGTCAGTAACACTGCTTACGTTAGGCCTCGGGTCGAACACATAACGCCGAACGTGCACCAGCAATATATAGCCTCTGTCCCGTTTGGAATTGCCACGGATCGGAACGCTTTTTGATTTAACACGCTCTAATCAAGTCGATGAAATCGACCTATACTACACCAGATGTCAATCGCGTTTACGATAGCCCCTTTTCTAGTCTAATCCTTGCGGAAAGTTACTAAGGACGGTGCAGAGAATGCTTGCTTTGCAGGAAAGATGAAATCGAGGAAGTGAGGAGAGTTCTTTTGTCTAACTATGGGAGAATACGGATTCGTTGAGATTCTACCATTATTCTACCTCAACAGTTCTATGGGTTTTTACAGGAGGAGGTACAATGGATAATCGATTCGTTGAAGTCACATTTTAAAAATTCGGGGAGCAGGATCGCTCTGTACATAATAGAAATATTCACGACATATTATTTTAAACTAAATTTGAAGAATAATGAAAATGTACTTACGTTGAAATCGTTGGTGTCGAAGGATCAGGGGGATGTTATTGGGCCAATATTTTCGAAAGAAAATGTTGGTCCAATTAAGTGGTTTATTAAACAAAAGGAATAATTATCGCGGTTGATACAAAATCGCAAATTATTGTTATTGGTCTACTTCGGACGTCGCTTCTGTTCTCTATCTCTGCTTCTACTTCTAGCGCTTGAGGGGGACTCGTCCCAGAGCGCAAAATAAATATCGCTTTCTCTCTCTACTTCTACCTGTTCTGTTTCCTCTCTGCCCGTTCGAGTATCGGCTTTTATCAACTTGGCCCTTTCACTTCTTATCAAAAATAGGGGGATAGCGGGTGGGCTTTTAGAGTCGTTACGTTTTGAAGGTGTTATCTGCGTGCAATTTTGTTACCCGGCTGGTTGCAGGTGTGAAGGAATCTCGGGCTGGTAGTTGGTTCAAGAAGAGGCCCCGTATTAGCGAATCACGATCGGAGATCTGAGTTCATTCATGGATGGTATCGCAAGAGGTGGTCGAGGAGAGGGGATTTCTCGGAATTGCAGCGTGGTCTATTTTGTTTCTTTATCCGGGTCTTCCTCGCCGCAACGGCGATGTTACAACATTCACGACGGCTGACCAGGTGTTCTCCTTGAGATTCTCTCTCTCCCTCTCTATTTTTAGTGTATTCTGTCTTCGCTGGAATGCGGCTCTCTCAGGGGAATTCGGTCCTAGCGAATGAAACAAATATCTCTCTCACTCTCTTCTTCATGACTTCCTCTCGATCGCAACCGAGCGCTTCTTAACCGCCTTCATGCAATATCGCGGTGGGCTCGATCTTTTACAAGGTAGCGGCCGTGAGCGAATTCAGATTTCGCGATCTCTACTGAGCGTCAGGCATTGGTACATATTTGGCTTTCATGGCTTCAAAAAAATCGAATACAACTCGTATAGAAATTCACGTTTCAATTTCCAAAACCGTTCTGTTTGAAACTGCGGTGTGATCTGAAAGCGCCCGCGTTGTTAATTCGATAGTTAGAAATTATTCGTTATAACAATCGACTTTTCTTCAAATGATTTGCTTACTTGATAATTACTTTAATTATTTAATTCATTTGTGTATTGAAAACTTTTCCAAGAGAGAACGAAATTTGATCTTAACTCGATGTTCCTATAATTGGTAATTTTCCCGAGTAGTAATGATTGAACCAAGTTGATTTAAGGGGCTGCTGGACCTTCCTGTTTTACCGACGAAAATAGGCGATTTCTTAGTTTTCACTATTCATCGTAACTATGCGACGCGTATGCTTCAAATCTTGCAGGACCGTATCAATAACAACAACGATTCGGCGTGCACTCGAATTTTGGTCGAAATCTTCCCAAAAATAAAGAAAATCGAATATTACAAACGGTCGCGGAAACCAACATGGCCGCTGAAATGTTTACAGCATCTGTTCTGTTGGATATAAAAAGTTCTAGACCTTGCATACGTCAAAAGGGCGTGCATGCCAATTCTGTGAAGTTCTCCGAATATTTCAAAACCGTCGGAAAGTTTCTCACTCAAAAGATAATCACGCATAGTGTAAACTGCAATAATTTAGTCTATCGACTTGCGACGGGTGATCAGAGCCGATGAACACGGCACGAATGTAGGGCACGATGCAGAGCCACCTGTACGTCAATCGTGACACTACGTTCACGCACTTTCGCAAACTATAATATTCGGTTTTCTTAATTCCTGGTAAGTTTTCAATCAAAATTCGATTGCACACCGAAGCGTTTATGTCAATATCATAATCCTGCATGATTTGACGCATATGTGTAGCATATTAACAATGCAAAGTAGGAACTAAAAAATTGTCTAGGTCCCGTCGGTAAAACAGGTAAAGCAAGTTAAAAAAGAAAAAAAAACAGCTCCAACAGCCCCTTAATATTTTTCCTGCTTTGTTCCGGTTCTAAAGGAACGAGGGGGGTGGGGCTCGATGCCCAATACGTCTCGAAATCATAGTACTGGCAGGATGAAGGTTCATGCAAAAGTTGTACTTTAACGTTAACTTGCAATTTTCGGGATTCGCTAGTCCGAGTAGTACTCGGTTTCTCTGCGCTTTGGTGACTCGAATGCCTCCTAATCTATGCTGGCCTCATCGTAAGATAGATTCAGGTCCCATCGAGATCCACGAGTGGAGGTCGAAAATTGACTTGCTTTGACCGTCATGGGTTAAGTAGGGACTTTAAAGTTCTCGAGACTTTCCTGAATGCAAAGGTCCCGAAGACTTTCATGATCACTCTTTCTCGTGGCAATGCGTGATAGGGCTGCAATGCAGCTGTGTGTCCGCTCGGACCTCACCTCGATCGAGTCGAGGGCCCTGAGCGCTGCACGGCTATCACAGCAGATATAAATGTGCCGGCCCTCGTATCCCCTCTGCAGAATCTCTTTCGCGCAGGTTCTGATAAAAAGCACCTCAGCATGAAGTATAGTGGTACGGGTCGCCAGTGCCAAAGATAGCCTGGTCCTGGGCCCGCAGTCCACACTCCGGCGCCTGTCGCCGTTGGGGTTTTGAATCCAGACGTGTTGAATCCAGCCGAGTCCCCCCAGTGACAGTAGCCCGACACGGTCCTCTTCCCACTCTTGTCTGCTCGGGAAGGTAACCGCGTAATTACGGCGGATGTGGTAGCTACATGCGCCGCAGTCTCCGCCTCGGGCGAGGACCTCCTCGAGATCCCTGTTGCCGTTCAGCAGAGACGCGTTCAGCAGAGACTGCTAGCTCTCTTCCACTTCCCTCCAAACTTTAGTCTACGGCTGCACCCATCGCTTTGGCCTTAGCCGTGATGTCTTGAGGCGCTATATCCAAAAGTGCCCCCAGTGCCAAGTCAGTAGTTGTCCGAAGCCCTTGTGTGATCCCCAGCAGTGCAAGCCTATAGACCTTGTTAAGCGTCTTCCTGTTGGTTTCCCGCTGCAGCGCAGGCCATCAGACTACCGACGCGTAAGTCACCTGAGGCTCTATGATGGCTGTATAAATTCATTTCACTACAGCCGGGCTAAGTCCCCAAGTCGAGCTAAACATCCTACGACAAGCCTAGAAAGTTGCAGTGGGCTTCCGGGTCTGTCTATCGATGTGGGTTCTTCAAAGGAGCTTGCTATCTAGGGTGAGGTAAAGGTAACGCAACTCTGTAGAGAAACTAAGCTTCGTGCCAAAAATGGAAGGGGCCCTCACCCTGAGTTTCCTTCTATTCGTAAATAGCGACATCTCCGTTTTGCTCGGGTTAACCTTCAAGCACTTCAATGTGCACCATGCCTGTACGTGGTCCAATGTTCGTTGCATTTTCCACGACATCTCCCACGGGTGGGTACAGATGTCTAGCATCACCACGTCATCCGCGTAGCCCACCACCATCACCCCTCGCCTTTCGAGCTCCGCAAGGAGCCCGTCAATGACCATCACCCACAGGATAGGAGAGGTTACTCCCCACTGCGGGCAGCCCTTTTTGAAGAGCGCACTGGCGGTTGACTCCCTAAGGACTGCGATGACAGACCTAGAGCTAAACATGCAGTGGATCTAGTCGATGACAGAGTCCTCTACCCCGAATCCCCTGGCTGCTTCACAAATAGAAACGAAGGAAGTATTATCAAACGCTCTCCCAATGTCAATAAACACGCCCAGATCAGATCTGCCCGTTTGCACGGCCCCCTCTAATACTCTAACGGTATGGTGGAGCGCTGTTTCCATGGATTTGCCCACCCGGTATGCGTGCTGGGAATGGTGCACCGGTCTTTCGACGAGCGCAGTTTCCCTTGTATACCTATCAACGAGTCTTTCCAGCGTTTTCAGGAGGAAAGATGGAACGTACCATAGCGCGAGACACGAGCGATAGATACGTTGAAGATGTTTATTGAAGCCCTCCCCAGCCTCGTGCATGAGGGCGGGGAAGATCCCGTCCACGCCGGGACTTTCATATCGGTCGAAGGTACCTATCAACGAGTCTTTCCAGCGTTTTCAGGAAGAAAAATGGAACGAACCATAGCGCGAGACACGAGCGATAGATACGTTGAAGATGTTTAATGAAGCCCTCCCCAGCCTCGTGCATGAGGGCGGGGAAGATCCCGTCCACGCCGGGACTTTCATATCGGTCGAAGGTACCTATCATCGAGTCTTTCCAGCGTTTTCAGGAGGAAAAATGGAACGTACCATAGCGCGAGACACGAGCGATAGATACGTTGAAGATGTTTAATGAAGCCCTCCCCAGCCTCGTGCATGAGGGCGGGGAAGATCCCGTCCACGCCGGGACTTTTATATCGGTCGAAGGTATCTATCTATCTATCTATCTATCTAGGGTATGGGTATGGCCCATCTGATCCTTGCGGACGTGACAACTTCCGTTGCCGTAAGCCAGTCCCGGGCGACCGCCTCTATAGGCGGATCCGCTGTACCTGTGGGTCGCCCCTGTTCAGTAATCAGCATCGATCCAGGGAAATGAACCTGAAACAGGACGGCCAGGGTCTCCTCCGGACTCGACGTTGTTCTCTCGTCGGGGAGAACGATCGAGACCGTCGAGCCGAGTCGAAGGCCCCGACGCAAAGATTCTGCGTGGTCTGGTCACTAAAGGTAGGGCCTCGATCTCACTGCAGAACTCTCGCCAGGAGGCCGTTTTGGATCTCCTGATTAGCTTTTTGTAAGCCTGTTGGGCCTCCCGGTAGGAGTCCCAATCGGAGCCCGTGTTTGTTTTTAAAGCTTTGTTCAGCAGATTCCGGGAGCGAGCCCGTGCGTAGGTTAGGCCACAGTTCCACCACGTCACCTTCTTTCTGCTGGACCTGCTTTTAAGGGGGCATGCCGCCTCATAGGAGTCGATCATAACGTTCCATAAGAATCTCACTTCCCGCTCGATCCTCCCTTTCGTCCACGGCCTCTCACAGCCCCCCGCAAGCTTCCCGTTCAGCTCTGTCCTGTAGGCAGTCCAGTCGGTAGCTTTAAGTAGGAAAGTTTTTCGATCAAAAAAACTTTCTGATTGAGCCTCTTCCACTGTAGTTGAATGCCGGAGACCCGTCGCGCATGAGCACCCCTACTTTCACGTCGAATTGCTCGAAGTTCTACCTTACCCACGCGAGATATGGCATAAGTCGATATCGACGGCGGGAATCGTGTAGTACTGAAATGTGTTGGAAAAATTTGTGTAGTATCGAAATGCGTTGGAAAACTTTGTAGTGGATCATATGTGACGGATTAAGAAGCACCGTAATGATATCGTATACAATCGGGTTGTGTTGTCAAAATTCTGTGCAATTTACAAGCATGTGTGGAAACAAAAGTGTATGATTGATTTGAGGTTAAATAAACACAGCCTATTAAAACATAGCGAATAATCGTTCTGTGCCGTAATCGCGCTGTGAGGAATCAAGTTTGTCTGGCAAGCAATGTGTATGGGCGACACGTGTACTGTCGAAACGTCGTGAATAAAACGCGTGAATTAAAAGGATGTAAAGGAAAATAGTGTGCAGTCGGAGGGGGGGTATGGTACAGTTTGTGGGGGAACGAATGTTATGCTTCGCCACTGTCGTGTATCGCGTGTTGAAAGTTACGTCACTACACAACATGTGTAGTATCGATACGTCGTGGAAAAAAGCAGGTGAGTATTACAAATGTGAAGGAATAATTCTGTGTAAGATACAGTTTGCGGTTTAAAGAATGTGTTGGTTGGGACTGTCGTGCATCTAATCGCGCAGCAATTTCAGTGTATTCAAACGATTTCTGCGGAATGAAATGTGTAAAATACAATTGTGTACCATCGAAGTTAGATGGAAAAGATGTATCTCGGCGGGGTTGGGTTCGCAGGTCTGGGCCGCTTCGGGCCCCGTCCCACCGCCCCCCCCCCCTTTCGTCCTCGCCACCTGCCAAACTGTTGCCAGTTAACCCGTGAGGTCCAACTGGTGCAGCGCCGCGGTCGTCCTCCGCCGGCTGGACGGCGACCCGGCTTGGAGAGGGCCAGAATTGTATGACGGTTCTTCCAGGCCCTCCTCCTCGCCGCGCCGCTACGCCCGGCTTTGCGACGTTTCTCCTGTGAGGGCTCGGAGGTCTCGGCTGACGCATGCATGGTTCCAGCAATTGCATCCCTCGAGTAAACAGGAAAGGCTAGTCGACCTACGCAGAGCCTGTTGCGTAGGCAAGGCGACTTAAATAGAAGTGGGTGGCGCCTGGTACCCACAGAGCATCGTTCGAGATACTCCCAAGTGCCATACATCCCGTCGGCACGATGAGGTTACAAGTTAAGATTCGAGAAGTTGGTCCGCGGCAGGGCCTTAGTTCCCCTGGTCGACTTTTACCCCGACCGGGTTCTTTATATCACCCGCAGACCAGTTCCCTTGAGATCTTCAGCCTCGGTCACCGGTCGTCACACGGCGCCCCAGTCCCCCAGGCTACAGAGAGCCCTGGTCCCTCCTATCCGCCACCTGGAGACGCGCTCGGTTGGCACTGACCCGAGGTACCCACTACCCTTTACGGGTGTTAGGTAACATCCGAGACAAATTAACATAGTCGAAAAACTGTTGTATACCGACGAGAGTGCAGGAGCAGACCGAGGGCAGCAGCTCTCGACTCTGTTTTGCACCTCCCGAACGGGAGCGTGTGATGCAACATTTCAGGTGTCTTGTCGGGCCGTTCCGTCTGCCTCTACGCGCTTATTGGCCATTGTAATATAAAGAGATTAAAGTATATATTAAACAAGGTTACGGTGTACTATTCTTTCTTATCGCAGTTACCGGTACGACAGCTGGCAACGATGATTCGAGCGAAAAAAATCGCTAGAAAAGAAGAAAAACATGCGAAAAAATCCGGAATAAAAATCAGGCCACGTGCTCACCGGTGCTCCGAATAACGAGCACGTCTGTCGCACTCCGGCGTGCAAAAGAAGAAGTGTAAACGGTCGGACAATCCGGGCGACGAAAGTGAAAGTGAGGAAGGAAATCCCGCAGCAGTCTCGGAGGAAAAAAATATCGTGAAGGACGGCTCGGGGAACTCAGAAAACACCGAACCGTAAACCGAAGAAATAGCACAATTCCGAAACATGGCTACCATCGGAAAATTGTCGGAATTCGAGCCAAGTAAGGAAAATTGGGCAAGTTATATAGAACGATTCGAATTTTTCACAGAGGCTAACAAGATCACAGACGAGAGCGGGAAGTGTTGTACGTTATTGACAGCGTTAGGAGCAAAGAGGTATGAGCCGATAAAAAATCTTATCGCTCCAGAGACCCCGAGTTCAGTCACATACACGCAAATTAACGAAAAGTGTTAAGCGCACTTTTGCAAACCCGTGAACGAATTGTTAGCACGGGCTCGATTCCAAAAACGAGACCAAAGCCAAGGGGAATCCATGCGGGATTTTGAGCGTGAGTTCAGGAAACTCGCTCGAGATTGTAAATTCGGTGGCGCAGAGGAAAGGCTCCCCACCGATGTGATGTTACGAGATCGTTTCGTTGCAGGGATCCGCGACGAAGAACTGCAGCGACACCTCTGTCGGAGACACGAGGAAACCTTTCACACACCAACCGGATCGGCTTAATGTTGGAGCGTGCGATCGAAATCGGCGGCAGCATTGAGGGTACGGAGCTTCTCCAAAGAATGTTGAAAAACGGAGACAATCCGAATATAAAAATATTGGACTCCGAAAATCGGAAAATCCCAAGAAAAAGGCAGACAGCGGAGCAGAAAAGGGTCGGAAGCTTTGCTTCCGATACGACAAGGGTAATCACGTGCCTGATAAATGCTTTTATAAACACTCCAACTGCAATTTCTGCACAAAGCCAGGACACATTGAACGGGTATACTTAGCAAAGAGAAGGCCGGTAATTACCGGACGTTTTCTTTTTCTTTCGAATGATTCGAACGAATCATGATTTGCGGTTTCATCTGCTAGATCACAGGGACATAACTCCTCAATCGATTAATCATTACAATAGGCTTCCTATTCAAGGCCCCTTTAAAAAACCACGGTTCAGATTTTCGTACACAATAATTCGCAAAGCATTGTTTGGCGTTTTCTCGACCTGAATCAACACAACATTCATGGAATTCTTCTCGCATCCGAGGCTTCCCAAGATTCTTGAAGTCCCACACAGGAACACCAAGTTGCGCGTCACAGCCACTGACGATGGCTAGCTTAGCAATCTGGTCCGCTAATTCGTTATCAATAAGAACCGTTATGGGCAGATATCCTCAACCTCCTTTCCTTCCTCCTGAAGCCTTCGGAGATAATCTTTACTGTAGTCTATTAGATATGAGATCCTTTGCAAATTCGGCCATAAGAGCCATAAGAATGCTACAAGAGTCTCAAACAGTTGTAAAGTTATTCCCCTGTATTGAAATTGGAACACAGTTACGATTTACGTTACGTGAGATATCGATCGTGTTCTAATTCACTTGTTTTACCAATGTACTTCTACTGTCTAAGAGGCTTTTTCATCTCCTCGACAACAGATCAATAAAGAACGTGCCTTTGACGAGGCCTATGTATTACAAGCTGTGGTTATAAATTATAACAGGTTATGGGCCCAGGATGGTTGTAACTGAGCAAATTGTGTAATATTAACGTTAACGAAATGGCTACGTTGGATTTCAAAGCGCAAATAGATCAATTGCGCGGGGTTGAAAATTGGACGAAGTGGAAAAGGCAAATTGGTTTGCTGCTTCGTCATCATGAAGTCCAGGCGATAGTAACTGGCGAGAAAACAGCACCGGAGATTCCCGCTGATGATGCAACAGCGGCGGTTCGTCAAGTATATGAAACGGAGAAAAGGGCGTTCGAAAAAGGTGATGCTTTGGCACAACTAATTCTCGTCGGAAGTTTGAACGACGCAAATATAGAAGTAACAGCAACGTGCGATACGGCCATGGCAACGTGGGAAAAGTTAACTTCAATTTACGAGCAAAGTTCGGGTCAGCGTGTAGATCGATTAATGGAGCAATTTTTCAATCTCGAGAAAACGTCGACGGAAGACATTGCAACTCATATTGGGCGACTTCAGTGAAATTTTCGTGAGTTAAACGACGAACTAAAACGATTAATAAACAAGGAATTGCCTGAGTTGTTGTTAACGAGTCGTGGCATATTAACTTTACCGGATGAATATTTCGAGTTTCAGAGTGTCTGGGAATCAGTGCCGGTGGAAGAACGAACAGTCAATAAATTGACAGAACGTCTCCGGCCGATTGAAATGGGACTACCTAATAAACAAAACGAATCTACGGCACTTCTGGCTAAATCGAATCTCAAAAAGGGAACTCATGCGAAAAAAAAGCGAATGTGTTTCAAATGCCACAAGCCGGGTCATTTCGCAAATAAATGTCCTGAAAAATCAGCTGAAAAGGGAAGCTCGAAAAATGTACTACCGGATGGTGATGCGTTCGTTTGCACGATGGAGGGTGTTGATGAAAGGGAGCTCTGGTTAGCTGATTCAGGGGCATCAGCGCATATGACGGGAAGAAAATAATTTTTTCTAACCTACGAAGCATTTACAACACCGAAGCCGGTGCGAGTTGGAAATGAAGAGATCATCCTAGCATATGGTAGTGGAATAATAAATGTAGAGATACGTATCAACGGTCACTGGCAACGCAATCATCTAGAAGCAGTATGGTATGTTCCAAAAGTCGGCTGAAACCTGTTTTCAATAAGTCAAAACATCGATAAAGGATTCAAGTTCCAAGCAGATGAATCAGGATGTATTTTTATAAAAAACGGGGTCCTGAAAATGCACGGACGAAGGACACAGAAAGGATTGTATACCTTAGATATGAATGTACGAATGTCAGAGGTTGTAGCAGAAGTTTGTATCGCGTCGGTAGAGGATACCGTACAACTGTGGCACGAACGATTATATCATCAAAATAAAGCTCACATCAAGAAAATTCTGGCAATACAAGGCATTAAAGTAATCAGTAGCGAAGAATTTTGTGACGGGTGTATGTTTGGAAAACAACACAGGAAAAGTTTTGGTACAAGAAGTCTACCAAAAATCGTCGGAGAGTTGATTCACGTGGATGTCTGCGGAAGAATGCAAGAAGAATCAATTGGTGGCGCGAATTATTTCGTGTGCTTCAAAGACGATTTTTCAAAGTATCGTCGTGTTTTCTTCTTGAAATCGAAATCAGAAGTCGCAAATTGTTTAAAAACGTTCCTTAACGAAGCGACTGCTGCTGGTCACACTATCAAAGAATTTTTGAGTGACGGAGGAAAAGAATTTGATAACACTCAAGTGAGGAGCCTTCTCGAGTCTAAAGGTATATTTTTTCGAAAGTCAATGCCTTACACGCCGGAGCAAAATGGAGCCGCAGAGCCCGAGAAACGCACATCGGTTGAAAGTGCGCGTTCTATGATTCATGCAAAGGATTTACCAATAGAATTGTGGGCTGAAGCAGTTGATACGGCAACGTATACTTTGAATCGGACCGGCTCTACATTGGTAAAAGATAAAACACCATTTGAATTGTGGTTTAAAAGAGACGTGGTAAGCATTGACCATCTCCGGATATTCGGTACGGAGGTTTTTGTACACATTCCAAAGCAGAAACGACAAAAGTGGGACAAGAAAAGTGTCTTGGGTTGTTTTGTTGGGTATTGTGGTGAAAAAGATGGATATCGTATATGGATTCCGAACAAAAATCAAATCACGTTAAGTCGTCATGTTATCTTCAAGCGTGAAGATCTGATACGAAAGAAAGTGCAACCGACTGTACAGACAGAAAAAGATTCAAATACTGTATCTCTGAGTTATCACATCATTGCAAATGTTGAGCATCAAGCGCAAGAATTCGAGCAACGTCGTTAAGATCGAGCGGAAGAGTTCGAACAACGTTGTGAAGATCGTAATGGAGATGCAGAAGGAGAACTTGAAGATGCAGAGGAAGGATTTGAGGACGCAGAAGATGGACGCCAGAAAGATCCTGATAGTAATCGAGAAGAGCGCGAAGGAGCAGATGGAAATGAAGGCAGAAACGGAATCATCGAAACACCTGCAATGCCGCGAGCTCGGCGATCAATTCGGACACGTACATATCTGAATGATTATGTGATATTTGCTGAGCATGCGGTTCCAGATTGATACAATTCGGCTGTGCGATCCGATGATGCGAAACAATGGAAGAATGCCATGGATGATGAGATGGCGTCGTTGTTAGAAAATAAAACGTGGGATTTGGTAACGTTACCAAACAACAAGAAGATAATTGATAATCGATGGGTCTTGCGGATAAAAACAAAAGCTGATGGAAGCATAGATCGATTTAAAGCAAGGTTAGTCGCAAAAGGCTACACTCAAAGGCCGGGAATCGATTCCGATGAGACTTTTAGTCCCGTGGCGCGTTTCGATACTGTAAGAACAGTCCTGAGTGTTGCGGCATCAGCAAATCTCAAACTCGTAGAGTTTGACGTCAAGACCGCGTTCCTGTACGGTGAACTTCAAGAGGAAGTACTTATGAAACAGCCTGAGGGTTACGAGGACAAGACTGGACGAGGGTGCAAATTGAACAGAAGTTTATATGGACTGAAACAAGCTTCGCAAAAATGGAACGAGCGGTTTGTCACGTTCATGAAAAAACAAAAAATGACGAAGAGTGATGCGGATTCATGTCTATTCATCCGCAAGAAAAACGGACAGAAATTGTTAATCACGATATATGTTGATGACGGTCTGGTAGCAGGCACTGACAATCAAGAAATATCTCAGTTCTTGCATAGTTTGAAGCATGAATTAAGATTGAAAATTAAGATTGGATCGTTGGATAGCTTTCTTGGTATGCAAATAATGCGTTTTGACGAGGGTTCTGTGTTTTTGCATCAGAGTAGCTACACAACTAGAATCTTGGAAAAATTCAAGATGGCTGAGTCGAATGCTGTAAAAACACCTTGCGAGAGAATCGACGTAGACACAGTGACAAAACTCGACTCTTTGAGGGACGGCCTGTCGTGGTGGGGGTTTCCGAATGCCCGTTTGAGGCGTATGTTTGTGTGGTTTTATTGGCCCTGATAAGGGCCGTTTTAACCCGGGTGTTACCCCGCTCCTTTTTTCTCGCTCAGTTTCGCATCTTCTGGGTGCGCGGTCGTTCGCGACCGGAAGTCGGTGTCCGGACTTCGCGGGGCTTTAACCCGCCCTGGCCTCGATCAGTTTCGCTGTCGCGTGGTCGTACGTGACCGGAAGTCGGTGCCCCGACTTCGCGGGATTCGAACCCGCTTACTCTCGCCCCTGTTGTATTGACGAGGCTACTCCTGTTTTATTGACGGGGCTGCGCCTGTTTTATTGACGGGGCTGCTCCTGTTCCGACGACGACGAGCCGGCCTCGGCGGGAATTATCGGGGTGGGGACGTATTCCGGGACCGGGAGGGTTCGGTGGAATATCCCTGGATGGGTGCCTACCTCGTCGTATATTGAATATAAGTCGATTGAGGGGTCGTACGTCGGCGGGACGTTTTCCGCGGCGTCGGCGAGGCGGTCCAGTGGGTCGTTCACCCCGTACTCGGCACGGGCGACGTATGCGGCGGCCGCGGAGAGGAGACTCAGGGAACTGCTCGAGGAAAGGTTACTCTCGGGTGACCACAAATGCCTCGTGGGGGGAGCGATTTTTTCGTCCGGCGTCTCGCCGAACCCGGGCACTGGTCGAAGATCCTCGCTGGGGTTCCCTTCTCGCGGAGGGATGGTAGTTTCCCCTATGTAGACCGGAGGTGCTTCGCGGTCTTGTGTGCCGGATGCGCCGGGAGTCGCGGTAACCGTCGGGATAGGAGGCAGCCACTTTCCCTCGACGTGGCGGACTTCGCGATTCGCGGGGGATGTCTCGAATAGTTTTTCCCAGAGGGTCCTTTGTCGTGCGGTAACCGGCCCTTGCGTTCGAGGGAGGACGTGCGCGTTGTCGTCCCGAGGCGAGGGGCGGACAAACGCGGTGGGGCGAGCTTCTGGCGCTGCCAGCGGTGGCGCCACTCTTCGCGGATCGCGGTTCACCCTCGGCGCCGTGTCGATTTCGCGGGGGAGCGTCGGCGCGCGGCTACGAGGTGGCTGGCCCGGAGCTCGATTGCGCCATCCCGGGGGAGGACTCAGTAGGCCTGGATCTACCACGAGACCGGCTTCGATCAGCCGGTACAGAGGCACGGGTCGTGTGACCTCGGGAGACCGTGGTGGGTACGACCTGAAGCTCGGCGGGTGCAACGTCGGGCGTCGACCCGGTCCCCGAGGGCTGTCGTCGCGGGTTACCCGATGTACTTGTCTGCGTCCGCGCCTTAGATTCCGTGCGTACGGCCAGGGTCTCGGATCTATTGTCACGACGGAGGTGACGTGATTATGGGCAGCTCGAGTCCCTCCGCTACGGCTCGCCGGAGCTGGCGGCGGAGGTAGGACCCGCTGTTTCGGGATCGCGGCATGCGAGGCTACTTCGATGTCCACCTGTAGGGGGAGAGGTACAAAAAGTTATCTCCGGTCTCCTCTTACCGCCCGGTAGGTGTCGCCGGCGTTGTTCTCCCGCGGTCCGAGTGCGGTTTTCCAGTGGAACCGATCTTCGTCGGCCGCTTGATCAGCTGAGCGAAGAGTGTTGGCCGGCTTGATCAGCGGAATTTTTTCGCTTTGAAAAAAGCGGTAGATTTATTTCGCTTTCTAAAAGGAAGCGTGTGGGTTTCTCCGTCTTGAAAAAGACAAAAGAAGTTAAAAAAAGAGAATTTTCGCCCTCTTGCTCGAGGGAAGGTAGGGTCGGGTAAGCGTGGAAGCTTGGACGCCGTTTGCTACGGTTCGAAAATCTGATTTTATTGGAAAAAATCTCGCCTAGTTATAGGCGTTCAAGTGCCCTTTCGCCTGCGAGAAACAAGTCTTGAATCTCCCTCTAGCGGCTAGTTTTACAGTCAAGATCTAGCGTAGAGGCTCGAGCGTACCGTCGCGGCGTTCAGCTATTTCCGTGGATGCTCGTGTTCTCGAGCCTCGGCCAAGTGTCGAGCGTGTGCGCGGCGACGGTACGCTCTAACCTCGGTCGGTGCTACGCGAGTGATTTTTTTATAATTAATATAATTTTAAAACGGTTTTTACCGCAAAGTGTAGTGAGATATGTGTCGACAAAAAAATAATATACCGTGGTGAACGGAGTTGTATACGTGTCAGTGTGAGGTGATGTGTTTTTTACAGGTGTTTTATCGAGTGTTTACAGGAGCAACAAGTGTCTACGGCAGTTTCGGATTTTTCTTATTGTAAGTATTTTTTCATTTTAATATTCGCGGGTCTCTCTCCGAGCGAGAGTATTTTTTATCCTTTCTTTTTTCCTAAACTGATTTTTTATATTGTACATTTTTTTCTCAGTTTCAGGGTCCACGGCGTGGATTCTCCAGGAGCTCCGGACAGATGGTCCGGCGTCGAGGGACGTGGGCAGAGGGTCCATGCCCGTCTACCATAGGTAAGTGTTTATTCTAAGCTTAAGTACTGATTAGGATTAATTTCGAGTATTAATTAATATGTTCTTTTTTTTGTTTCAGGTTACGGCGAGGTAGCAGGTAAGCCGCTACCTCGCTCGGCGTCGTCGAGGGAGCCGGAGAGTCCATCGTCGACTGGCATAGGCGGAAGGCCCATGTCAGAGAATCACAGGTGAGTTTCCATTCTAGGCTTAAATTCTAATTAGGATTAATCTATATTTTCTAGTGTTAAATAATATGTATATTTTTTGGTTTCAGGTTACGGCGAGGTAGCGGGTAGGCCGCTACTCGCTCGGCGTCGTCGGAGGAGTCCGGGCCGTCGTGTCGCCGTCGAGGCTTCGTCGCCCAGGTGAGTTTATTTCAATGTGTATTACGTGTTTAAATATTATTAATATTTTTATTTCTTTTTCAGGTTTTGTCTGGGTAGTGGGTAAGCCGCTACCCGGCTCGACGTCGACGTGGATTTCCCGGGACGAGCCCCGACGGCGACGCCGCAGGTTTCGACGAGGTGAGTTTTTTCTACAATCCTTTTCGAGAACTAGTTTAGAAGGCATCCGTAATCTAGTAATTATTTGTTTTTTCCTTTTTATGTATTTTTCAGGTTACGGCGAGGCAGCGGGGAAGCCGCCACCTGGCTCGACGTCGCCCGAAGTTCGTCTGGGGAAACCTCGTGGCCTCGTCGATGGATCTGCACGACATTGTGAGTAGTATTTCAATGTATCGGTTTTCTCTTCCAGCATACTAATTTTTTCTGCTTTCTTTTTCAGGTGCCGGGTCCAGGACGAAGCGACGAGGGAATTGTCCCGGAACCATTTCGGATCATTCCATTCATAGATACCGAAACAATTAACGTCCCGGCCAGAACGAAAAAACTAATGAAAATAAAAATTACAAACGACCTTCCTGTCGGCTACGTCGAGAAAATCGACTTCGCCGAAGGAATTTACTGTGGTAACGCACTAGTCGAGAATCGCAACGGCTGTGCATACCTCTATGTCATCAATACCATGGACACAGAGATTACTCTCGTGGTGCCTCGCGTTGAGCTCGAGCCGTTCGAGGAATACGCCGAGCAATCCTCGGAAAAGTTCGAGCATTTCGGAGAATCCTCCGAGACGCTCGACGAACATCCAGAGCCCGAGTGCGACGGTGTCAGTTGCCACGCGGCACGCGCCGATAGCAAGAGCAGTCACCGCGGCATGATGGCCGACTTACTGCCTCTGTTACGACTGGATCACCTGACACCGCCGGAGCGCGAGCACGTTATCTCCCTGATAAGCGAGCGGCCATACTTATTTCATATACCTGGTCAGCCGCTCGGGAAAACAAACGTGGTGTCGCACAAAATATACACCACCGACGATTTACCGATTAACACAAAACAATATCGGTTCCCCCAAAACATGAAGGGAGAAATCAGCAAACAGGTCAATGACCTCTTAGAAAAGGATATTATCCAGCTATCCACCTCTCCTTTCAACTCGCCAATTTGGATCGTCCCCAAAAAGGCCGACTCTCATGGCATGAAGAAATGGCGAATGGTCATCGATTTTCGTAAATTGAACGAAAAAACGGTCGCCGACGCGTATCCGTTGCCAAATATTACTGACATTTTAGACCAACTGGGTAGGGCTCGATATTTCTCAATTTTCGACCTCGCGTCAGGGTTCCATCAAATACCAATGGACCCCGACGATCGACCGAAAACGGCATTTTCCACACCCCACGGTCACTACGAGTTTAATCGTATGCCCTTCGGTTTAAAAAATGCCCCAGCCACGTTCCAACGGCTCATGGACCAAGTCCTCACGGGTCTACAGGGCGTAGAGATGTTCGTGTACCTAGACGATATCGTTATCTACGCCGACTCGTTGGAGGAGCATGCGAGAAAATTCAGACGCCTCGCTGGGCGCCTATCCAAGGCTCACCTTTCTCTTCAACCTGACAAATGTGAGTTCCTTCGGCCGGAAGTAGTTTACCTCGGCCACATAATTAGTCGCGAAGGGGTCAGACCCAACCCTCAAAAGTTGGTCGCTGTAAAAAATTTTCCAGTCCCGAAGAACGTTAAAAACATTAAACAATTTTTGGGACTCGTCGGATACTATCGACGCTTCATTGAAAATTTTGCTCTAATCGCGAAACCAATGACAATCTTACTAAAGAAAAACACGCCCTTCGAATGGAAGGACGAACAACAACAAGCCTTCGAGACCTTGCGAGATAAATTGTGCGAGGAGCCCATTCTCCAGTACCCTGACTATAATAAGCCCTTCATCGTCACGACCGACGCGTCGAATTACGCGCTCGGCGCGGTGCTGAGTCAGGGTGAGGTGGGCAAAGACCTCCCTATCGCTTACCTCTCGCGGACGCTCACCGACACCGAAACAAGGTACGATGCGACAAAGAAGGAAATGCTAGGAATAATATACGCATTGGAAAATTTCCGATCGTATATTTACGGTAGAAAATTTATCCTAGTAACGGACAACAAACCCCTTACGTGGATTAAGGGCCTAAAAGATCCAAATTCGCAACTACGTCGATGGGCAGAAATCTTGGACGGTTGCGACTACGAAATAAAATATAAACCCGGGCGCATTAACACTAACGCCGACGCCCTTTCTCGCAACCCTCCCATAGGAACCGCGGAAGTCCGCGCTGCTTCAGTGCGGCCCGTAGAAACAAAACGTAGCCGAAAAACCGACTCATCTTCGGACACACCTACTTCAGATAAGCCTCCGGAGGAGTCTCGTAGACCCCCCAAAAGGACCTGCATTCGCAAACCCAACGTTTCGTCTGGCTCGGACGAAGGTATAGGGAGAAGGGTGCGTAGAAGGAAAAGGAAACGGAATCATCCTCCATCTGATGACTCTGACCTTCAAAAACGACCCCAGCCGAAAAAGCAAATGGTCGAACTCGAAGAGGAAGCACACGAACTTTGGTGGGACGACGACGGTACAAGCTGGGACGATCCATACGAAGATCTCCTTACGGCTACCGATCAAACCTCCGAAGGAGCTCCCGAACACCAGATACTGCCGATACCAGACGAGCCCAGCAGCATTTGCGACTCGTCCGAAAACGAAAACGAAAAATCTACAAATAAAAAACGATTACTATCAATCCCGGACGAACTCAGCAGCATTTGCGACTCTTCCGAAGATGAAAACAAAAGGTCTAAGAATAAAAAACGCCGAGTGCTGCCGATTCCAGACGAACTCAGCAGCATCCTCGACTCATCCGAGAGCGAGGAGGAGCGAATGAGGGACTTTACTGAAGGAATGACCTCTACTCCCCTCGCGTCGAAACAACAGGGTATGGCACTTAGACCCCGAGTTCCTCCCCTCCCGTCGGAATCAAACAGCTATATGCCTTCCTCGGACGGAGGGATGACGGTCACAGAAATTCCTGGTTCGGTATACGAACCATTAACCGACTCATCAACACCAGAAACGACCTCGTCGGGTACCTCAGAACGAGACGGTCCACAAACTGAGATAGAGAACTCGTCGCCGGGTAGCCTAGGGTCTACCATCAAAGGGACCCCCGAACCGGCACGGAGCCCTCGTTCGCCGGAAACAACGAACCCCGGGGCTACAACCTCGCCACCGACCTCCAAAAAGCCTCAGGAGCCTCGTTTGCCCGACGCCATGGAAGTCGAGCCGATGGGTCCCGGGTCTACAACACCCTTACCGACCATTAGACCGTCCGACAGCTGTGACGAGCCCGAGCTTATGGATATGGACGAAGACCCTCCAGAAGAGAGCTCGGTACAGATCATCAACGAACACCTGCTTCAACGGACGGCGAGCGTCGCGTATTGGTACCCCCGAGATCTAACCTTCACATCTCGCGCCACCAGACTGCTCGTCGAAAAAGAGAGGATAAATTGGGAGAAAATTGCTCGCGAAAATGCTGCAACGAGCGAAGTAGTGACGCAGAAAAAGGGAGGCCTATATTCTTACGGCCTCGTATACGGAGAACGATTCGCCTCAAGGCTAGACAACGACATCACCCGATCTAGCCTATTCACTCTACGCGAATTAATGAGAAAACACGACGTCAACATTCTCCGCATCTCTCTGGATAACGACTCGTTCGATACAATGGACCGCAAATCCATCATCGAGACGTTAATATCGATATTTAGGGGAACAGACGCTAAAATCTTTGTCTGTACGGGTTCATTAATAGTACCCGGCCCTTTAGAACGCGACGAAATACTCCTAGAAAACCACAGCTCTACCATAGGAGGACACAAGGGAGTGACGAAAACATATCAACGCATATCCCAATTGTACTATTGGAAGCGAATGAAAAAAGATGTCGAACGCTTCGTCAAACATTGCGTTCATTGCCAGCGTCGGAAGCTGGTGCGCGTGAAACACCGCGAACCGATGGTAATCACCGACACCCCGACGGATTCATTTGAGAAAATCTCCATCGACATTTACGGTCCACTACCGATCACCCGATCCGGCTACAAAAACATCCTTACGATCCAGGACAACCTTACGAAATATTCGGTGGCAATACCTCTAGCCGAAACAACATCCAAAAATGTTGCGTCAGCGCTCGCTACCAAGTATATTTGTGTATACGGAGCACCGAAAATCATCATCTCCGACCAGGGAAGAAATTTCATCAGCGAGATCTTCAAAGAATTCGCGAAAATATTCCGTATCAAACATTACACTACTACTGCGTATCACCCGCAGTCCAATGGATCGTTGGAACGGAGTCATCACGTGCTCACCGAATATTTAAAACAATATATCGGTCTACACCGTGAATGGGACTACTGGGTACCATCGGCGATGCTATCTTACAACACAAGCACGCACGAGGGTACGAAGTTCTCCCCCTTCCAACTCGTGTTCGGGAAAACCGCCCGAATACCTTCGCAATTTAATTATGAGCCCAAAGATCGTACGTACGACGATTATTTCATCGATCTAACTAAAAGATTGAGAGCATGGAACGATGCTGCGAGGAGCAATTTAATTGCTGCTAAACATCGTTCGAAAAAATATTACGACCGCAGAGTCAAACGGCACTCCTATCAGGTCAACGACTACGTATGGTTAGAAAAATCGGTGAAAACCGGAAAATTCGACGACGAATACGTAGGGCCATACCGTGTCTTAGAAATATTGCCGCGAAATAATATTAGGCTAAGAATCAAGCCTGGCAGAAAAAGAACGGTGCATGCGGATAAGGTAAAACCGTACTACGGCTAAGACGATAGTAAACCTCAGCTGACAACGGGCGAGGCGAACGCTCGCCAGCGCATTCATATCAGGTTACAACCGCCTGATAGTCACCGGCAGCGACCTTCGCGTCAAGCCATACACATAAACGTACGTAGGCATAATAAATACTGCGTTAATATAGAAACACAGAATACATATTCAAAAAAAAAAAAAAAAAAAAAACAAATATATATATATATATACAATATACTATGACGAAAATATACATAGCAAAACTGGGGAGGCGAATACTCGCCTCCGAATCCGCGGAAAACCGTCATAGGTTCGTGAATATTCCACAAGTTAAGATAAATAGGCTCACAGTAATAAACAAATAAATAAAAGTAGGGTAATAACCAAAATAAAAGTAAGGTAATAACCAAAATAAAAGTAAAGTAATAAACAAATAAATAAAAGTAAGGTAATAAACGAAATAAATAAACGCGTGTAAAAAGGGGTAGGCACGAATACTCGCAAGAGAAACACTAGCACGGACTGTATATTGCCTTACTCGCACATAGTCCGAGCTACAACAGCTATGCTCGAGCGACCGCGGCACAAAATATAGAATAGCCGCTTTGGCTATACTCAGTGCTCAGAGGGTGAGACTAGTTGTCTCTCTCTTTCGCATGGGAATAAAGGCGCGTTTCACACCTATCGATAGTAATCGAAGAGAAACAACCCCCGAACCTCCGCAGAGACTGGGGAGGCGATCGCTCGCCCACAAAATGATAAAAAGGAAAAAAAATAGATATAAAAAAAAAAAAAATAATAATAATAATATACATGTATATATATATATTTAAAGGATATATATATACACATATATAGTAATAATAATTATAAACGTAAATACCTTTCTGCAGCCCAGCCGTGCGGGTAATCCCGGCGGAAAACAACACTTCGCACTATTATCAACTACTTCTAAGATTATTGTACCGTCCCCATTATTATCGCTATCAACACTACTATTATTATTGGGATTTTTATTATTATCACTAACGCTATTATTGCTTATTATCACGTGATCGAATGCGAAACTAAGCAGCCCCAGCCCCCTCTGCCGCCCCACGTGGGCGAACATGGAAAGGAAACAGCGACTCGAGACGCCTCAAACAACGCTCGGCGTGCCATTCCAGGGCAACCTGGTGGACATCCGAACCACACAAATAGCACGTAACATAACAATCGTTCTCGAATTCGGTCATTTGTACGACCCACGCACGATAGCAAGATGCCCACCCGAGGCACCTACCAGTGCCATCAGGGACTCGGCACCAAGGACACAACCCCCGGAACAAATACTCGCGAAGAACGAAATTGAAATCGGCTTGCTGCTCCATGCTACGATTCCGCGCTTTGACTGGCAGGACTCCCTCATTCGCACCAACTCCGAGGAAGTCATCCGAAACCCTTTATCACACTCTCGGTGCTGACCCACATCCGCTGAACACCTTCGTCGAGCATTCCGCTACGAGCGAAACCCCGACGAGGGGGGGAGGGGAGTCAGCGGCTCTCCGAAGGACCTCCGCGCTTATCACGAATATGAATTCTTAACAACTAGGGAAGAAAAGGGTGCAACTCAATACGTCAATTTAAAACATATAATTTCAAATTAATAATAATTCAAATACAAACAATATATAATTTTAAATACAAAATAATAATAATTCAAATACGAACAATATATAATTTCAAATACAAATAATAATAATTCAAATACAAACAATATATAATTTCAAATACAAATAATAATAATTCAAATACAAACAATATATAATTTCGAATACAAAATAATAATAATTCAAAATAATAATAATCCAAATACGAACAATAACAATAATAATAATCATAAAAATAATAATAGTTCAAATACAGACAATATATAATTTTGAAAACAATAATAATTCAGACACAAATTTAACTGTAGGAATTTGAGAAATAATGTGTAATGCGTAACAATACGCATATTGTACCCTCAGAAGAAATCATTAAGGGCCATCCCAAGGCAACGCCCTGTAGCCCGGGAAAGGCCTAGACGGCCGATGCGGGACGACGTAGTCCCAAACCTCGTCCTCCGAGTCCGTATCGCTCTCCCCGGCCGGACGCGGGTTGGGACCCGGCGGAAGCCATCGCCCCGACGCCAATAAATACCCCGCGATGCGGTAGCCGGGGTGCTGAGCCCGCTCGACCATCTCCCGCACCCCCAGACCCCATCCGGAACGCCATACGTCTCGTACGACGGAGTCGATTTCCCGCAGGAACAACCGTCGGGACCGTACGACCGCTTGGCGGTACGCACGTTCGGCGCGAAGACGCACCCGTCGACGGTCGTCCAACCACTCCTGCCCAAAAACAATCAAGGGAATTAGAAAAAAAAAAAACAAACAAACAAACGAAAAAAAAAAAAAAAAAAAAAAACAAACAAACGAATTTAAAAATATATATATATATATATATATATATATATATATATATATATATATATATATATATATATATATATATATATATATATATATATATATATTCCTTCCTCATATATATAAATGAAATACATACACACGTTAAAATAAATCAATAAAAATCACCCACTTACCAAAAAAATCGCGAAAGCAAAGCTCATCCGGTCTGAGTCCATTTTTCTATAAACCGCTCCTCGATGTTCACGCTTTGGCTTCGGAATAATTAATGACTGCTCCCGTCGACGGTCCAGCGCGACGAATCCCATAAGAAGGAAACGTAAGCAAAACTGCATCCGCTCGCTGGACTCGTGTTCTCATGCAAAAATGCTGATTACAGGTCGGCACAAGAGGATGGCGGATACGCGGTAACCCCGATAACAAACAACCCGGGCATATATTCCGATCAATGGGGATCACTGAGGACCCACCAAACGGCCTGGAATCTCGTCACCCATATTGACCTGTCTGAATTCCTACATAGAAGGATCGCCCTCGACGCTGAGTGGACTAAATTGTCCCGAGAATGTCACTTCCTGCAGGATGCTTGCACCGTCAGGAACCAGTTAACTTCCATAATGGATTCCATACAGACCCTGACGGAGGAACAGAGGGATATAGAAGACCTCACCCAAGACTACCAGGAACCCGAAGAGTATCGTCAAAAACGAGCACCACTAGGTTTCATCGGCACGATAAGCCGAGCTCTTTTCGGCACATTGGACGCCGAGGATGCAGCGTTTTTTAGTGAGCGAATCGAAACGCTTGAAAACGACACTCACTCAATTATCGAATTGATAGCAAATCAAACCCACATCATAAAATCAAAATTTAACCAGGACCGAATAAAGATCGGAAACCTCTCTTTAAACTTTTCATACAAATTCGCGAACGTATCACGTTCCCTGACGCTAATCGCAAACAAAATCGAGTCTCTACGGCATAACGAAAAATTAGCCGACGCCGTCGCGACACTTGAACACTACGTCGCCGAGAGCGAACTCGACACCGCGATAATAACGGATGCCATCCTATTTGCCAAACAAGGACAGCTACACCCCAGGCTCCTCGCACCTCAACAAATAATACGAGGAGCCAAAGCCATCCAGCGGGCAAGGCCAAACTCGGAATTCCCGGTATCGGTGCAAGCCAGGAATACCCCTGATTTATTAAAATTATCGGATATTACCATATACCACTCCCGCGGGAAACTTATCTATATCATCTCGGTGCCCTTGTTGGACTTGAAGGTGTATGCACTCTTCAGGAACACACCCTTGCCGATTTACCAACACTCCAACCAGCGAGGCGCGAGTTTCGCGTACATTAAACCCAACTCGCCGTTCACGGCAATCAGCGACGATATGGAATCGTACTTCCGCCTAACCAACGAGGACATCAATAAATGTAAAAACGTCGAACAAAAATACATCTGCGGGAAATTGAACATCCACTACAAAATCGACTCTCACAGCGACTGTGAAGTAAGAATCATCGCAGAACCTCACTTTCAAGATTTCGAAAGGTGCGACGTGAGAGTTAGAAATAGTAAGCGAACACACTGGTCGCGCGTACACACAGCTAACCAGTGGGTATTCTCCGGAGCGACACCCGAAACCCTTCGCATCAGATGCGAAGATCGGCTGATGCATACCGTCAACATTAACGGAACCGGAATCCTCCAACTACGGCCACGTTGCGAGGCCAGATCCAAATCGGTGATCCTCACCTCCTCGGACGTAATAACAACAGCAATCGCTACGGAATTCGCCCCCAGAGTCGCTCTAAACATTTCCTCCCTCTATCAAAAAAGCATGAACACTACTAACTTCCCGGAGCTATCCGATCTTCTTTCGGCAATCGACACTCCCACTCCCGAAAAATCCAGTAAAAATCAGGATCCCGACCTATCCGACGGAGACACGGAATTCCAGTCGATAATAAACCGCGCTAACGAACTATTGAAACATAGGGCCGTCAACGGGAGAATTCACCGTCTAGAGACGATCACCGGCTATACCGGGCTAGGGCTCGGAACCCTACTAATAATACTAGGCTTGGCCTGGAAGCTTTCTATCATTTCAAGACTCAACAGACTGTGCACCACGAAGGGTTGCTCGAGACAGGGACGCCGCCATTCGATCGGACGCAGGGCAAGATTCGATGACCGACCACCAATCGAAATCATCGAACTAAGGGAACCTCCGCCTCTCCCGGAAGCTGCCCCCTGGACTCAGCCGGCACCAGCCCTGACGGCGGTACCGACCGTCCGCCCGACTACTCACCCTGCCATCCTCGCTCCTCCGCGGGGCCAACTCAGGGCCTTGCCACCAGCACGGGATGCGCGCCGAGCACGCATCCCATACTCGGAACGGCTTAACTCTGGAATGGTCTAATAAAAAAAAAAAAAAAAAAAAAAAAAAAAAAAATTACGATAAAAATTCCTAAGTATAAAACCTCGGCTCCAGGTAAGCAAAGGTTCAACAAATCTCGTACCCCCATCCCACGCTACAGAGACTTTTCGATAGTTCCAGATCCGAAACCATAGGCCGGAGACGATCACCACCACGACGCCCTAATAATGCTACGCATCATCCCTACCATCATCCATCCACGACCTGGACCCGCCAGCGCTCAGACAACGAAGCGTACCCATCAACCGACAGAACTTCATCGGACCACCGAAACAAAACAAAAATTTAAATTATACGAAACAAAATTATATATATATATATGTCAATGTATTAATACATTCACGGGATTATTTTTTTTTTTTTTTTGAACATTGGCAGGACTAGCTTCGCCATAAGTTCTTCTTAATAGTCGAGGCATTGTGTAGCTTCGACTAATTATCAGAAGGGGAGGTGTCACGTCCTGCCCCTCGGATAATACTATTTTTATTAACAAGCAGTAATTTAGTTTTTTAAATTGATAGTTTCTCACGAAGTTTGCCTCCGTCAAAGCCTGAATTTAAGTATTTTCTTTTCCATTTCCGTTCACACGCTCGAATTATGTATATTCGATTTTTGTCGTCCGGTCTTTCGATTTTCTCTCTCTCGACCGGACGCTAATATCAAATTTCTGCAATCCATATCCGCTCGCGCTAGACGCGAGCGATCGCTTTATTTTATTCAACTTTTTTGGAGTCTTCTCGGTGCTCGCGCGTGGCGTGCGAGCTCAGCAATTTTGGCCGCTTCACGGCAACTATCGCCATCGAAATTAATCAGTCTCAATTCCAACTTCGAAGCGAACAGTCGGACTGGTCTTCCACCAGTCCACGATAACAGTCAACGGACTTAGAATAAACCTAAAGAAACTTCATCTCGAACCGACTTGAAATAAATTCAAAGTGTCAATATCGAGGCAAGCTCGATTAAAATTAACTTTATTAAATACCATTTACGCACGGTAATGTTAAATCTTCGAGTGTAAAACCGCAAGTGTCATCTAATAAATCTGCACATTTAATCATCATCTGTTGACGGAACAGAATAGTTATTCCGTACGGAGAACGGACCCGTCTCAAATCACGTTACGTACACGTCCTTCCTTTTCCTCGACCTCTGAGGCTCACGATCCGGCTCTCACCTCTGAGCTGCGCGCGATAACGTTTAAAGGTACCTCTTATCGCTACAGACAAGTATCTCGTTCGCCGCGACTCGACGAGCACATGTCTCGTTCATAAATAGACCGCTGAGACGTAACATTCCTTTCAAAGTGCAAAAAAATTCACACCTTGTGATAATGAGAGATTTATTTGAAGCGCTCTGTAATATAATTTGTTTCGTCTTCCAAAATAATCAATGGGCTAGTCAGCGGTGAGAATAAGAATCAGTAATAAAAAATTCTTTTTTTTTTTATCTTCGTGTTTCAGTGCGAGGAACCCGCGCCGGCTGGCGGGTACACGAGGAGAGGCGTCAACGTATGCATACGCTATTCAACTTTATGGTAGCGGAATTATATATCCACCACCAAAATTGGATTCGGGCACTGCGCCGAGGAAGAGGTGGCCGCGATCGGGGCCAATAATATGTACAAAGGTAAAAAAAAACATAATATTTACATTTTATTATAAAATTTTTGCAAAATGAATGAAATTTTTTCATATCTATTTTCGAATAAGATTTTCGAATTTCTTTCATTTTAAAAGACTTGTTTTATTATTGTCGAGCACTGTGTCACTCTCCCGGTTCCCCGTGAGCCGAGCGAATGTCGATCGCGGGTATCGAGCTTCGCACTGCTTCGGGCCCCTCTGTTCTCGGTCGTCTTCCGAGCCTCGCTTCCCGAACGCATCCTCGTGTGGCGCGCGTGTTGCGGGTCCGATCGGGAGCGTCAGAGTCTACGGTGTCACAACGACAAGCGAGCGAGCCAGACCTCCGGCATCAATTTTTCTTTGTTCATTTCTCCTGTTTGTATTATAAGTATAGCAATAAAGTTAATTTTTTTATCATCGTAAACCAGCGCTCACAGTTCACCCAGAACATTGGTCCGTTAGAGCCGGATAGTGTAAAAATACAGTCCACGAAACAACGGCATCGCGAAGTGCAGGGATTCAAGATGGACGCTCTACGCAAGCAACGCGGTACGGTGAAAGGCAAAGTGACAAAGCTCGAAAGGAAAGTCAACAATGAGCGAAATTCTGGGCAGAAAATCTCAAGAGAAAAAATCGAGGTATATTTATCAAGGCTGGAAGAGATACACTGTGAATTCGAGGACGTGCAACGTCAAATACTCGCCGGCCAAGATGGCGAGTCGTCAGTCGTCGATGCAACAGAGGAGGAGGGCTTCACGGACAGATATCTTAATCTAAAGATCCTATTGAAAGAAATTTTGTCAGCCGTGGCAGCGATACAAACCGAAGGGCGTTCACTGCAGAGCGAAGATGTGTTGATTCGCTTACTACAGTAACAATCTGAGCTCATGCAACGGTTTGGCGATAATGGCGGCGGTTCTCAGGCACCAGCAACGAGCTCAGAAGCCATTACACAGCTCGTGTCGCAGCAGACCGAGTTACTACGACGATTTACCGACGGAGGTGGCGCTGCACGCAACGAGTCGAACGTGAAGCTACCAATCGTCACCCTTCCTACATTCGATGGCCGCACAGAGGACTGGAAACGTTTTTCGGAAACATTTCAATCGCTGATACACACAAACACGGCAGTGTCCAAGGTTCAGAAATTCTAGTATCTGATTTCGTCACTCTCATGCGCTGCTGCAAAAGTTATCGAGGCGATCGAGTTGACAAGCGATAATTATACGGTCGCCAGGGAGCTGTTGAAGAAACGTTATGAAGATCCACGGGCCATAAGAAAGAAACACATCCAGTGCCTTTTCGCTATGCCACGAGTAGAAAAGGAATCGTCGAGTGCCATCCGAGAATTTGTCGACTATACGACGAAACATCTGAGAATCCTGCAATCAATGGATTTACCGACAGATACTTGAAACGAGTTGATCATCCATATGATTGAATCGAAGCTCGACATCGTGACACTTCGAGCA
Organism: Exephanes ischioxanthus; assembly: GCA_958510785.1. Classification (NCBI taxonomy): domain Eukaryota; kingdom Metazoa; phylum Arthropoda; class Insecta; order Hymenoptera; family Ichneumonidae; genus Exephanes; species Exephanes ischioxanthus. Next base: position 7,708,952 of record OY294018.1, on the reverse strand, counting down.
TGGGAGCAGAACGGAACAGCAGCCACTGCAACGTTGGACAACCTGACTGACTTCTTGGAATCGCGATGTCAAACTCTCGAACGCATCGAGGCCAGAGCCCAGCAGAAGGACGTCACGAACAAGAGTGAGTCCGAGAAGAAACAATCGAAGCCTCGCGGCAAAGGGAAAACAACACAGAACGAGAAACCCGCAGCGCTCGCGACTTCGGCTCGCGACTTCGGATCCAACGTCGCAATACGTATCCTTTTAGATCGCGCAAGCGAAGCGAACTTCGTAACGCAGTCGGCGTGCAATAAATTAGGCGTTAAAAGGGATAAGATTTCGGAAATCGTCACGGGGTTGAATGAGATGGAGAGTAGAATCTCTCAGAGCTGCGATATTATCGTACAGTCGAGACATTCGAATTATCGAGTAAACGTGCGATGCTTTGTCGTACCGACGATCACGGAAAACTTGCCATCGGTCGAGATAGAACGAAACGCGATACAAGTTCCGTCAAACATTAAGCTCGCGGATATCGAGTTTCATAAGCCAAGCGCGATCGATATGCTGGTGGGCGCGGAATTCTTTTTCGATCTGTTGGAAGCCGAGAAAATCGATCTTGGGGAAGATCGTCCGATATTGCAAAATACGAAACTCGGGTAAGTAATCGCGGGATCTATCGCGCGCGATCACACAAGTCTAACTTGCACGCGCAGCAGAATCGCGACATTGAATTGCTCACTAGAGCATTGCGAAACATTAAACAAGAATCTCGAGAGATTCTGGGACGTCGAAATCGTGCAGTCCGAGACGAAGCGGGTTTTTTCGGCGGACGAACAGCAATGCGAAAGATTCTTCGATCAGACGACGTTTCGTAATGACGAGGGACGTTTCGTCGTGCGACTGCCATTTCGTGAAAATGCGAGTCAACTAGGGCAATCGCGAGAAGTTGCGCGCAGGCGATTGGCTCAACTAGAGCGTCGTTTCGCGAAAAACCAAATTTTACAAGAACGGTACATAGAGTTTATGCGTGAATATCAGGAGCTCGGTCATATGTCTCCGGCAAACGAAGCCTCACGAGATACCGAACGTACAGTCGTTTACCTACCGCATCACGGCGTGATCAAAGAGTCTAGTAGTAGCACGAAACTTCGCACAGTTTTCGACGCGTCGAGTAAGACCGATTCCGGGGTAGCGCTAAATGACATTCTGCATGTAGGGCCTACATTGCAGAGTAGTCTGATCGAGGTGGTCATGCGTTTTCGATTCCACAATATCACGTTGACGGGAGACTTGCGAAAAATGTATCGGCAAATTATCGTGCATCCCGACGATCGCGATTATCAACGTATTTTGTGGAGAGAATCTCCCGACGAACGCGTAAAGGAAGTTCGATTGAACACTGTTACATCCGGAGAAGCGAGTTCGGCTTATCTAGCTATCAAATGTGTTCGTCGACTTGCGGAACAGGCACATGAATATCTTATCGCCGCACGAGTCATACTCGATGAAATGTACGTTGATTATATCATGACTGGGGCCGACGACGTCCAAGGCATCATCGCAGTACAACAGCAGCTCACAGCATTGCTACAAACTGGCGGATTCGAGGTCCACAAATGGTGTTCGAATCGCTCGGAAAGTCTGCTCCCGTACCTCAAGAACGACGAGAGGACGTTTCTACGCACCGCATCGATTCGAACGACACTATAAAAACTCTCGGTCGCGAGTGGAGTCCACGCGACGACAATTTCCAATTTTCCGTGCAGCAAGCGGAAGCTGCCACTACGAAACGTCAAATCTTATCGGCGATCAGCAAGTTCTTTGATCCTCTCGGATTAATTGGACCGATCTTGACCTCCGCTAAGCTACTGATGCAAGAGACATGGCGCATCGACAGCAACTGGGACGAGACCCTTCCGGGGACGTTCGTCGAAAAATGGGAACTCTTTTGGCAGGAGTTGAACGCTGTGAAGACGCTGCTTCTCCCAAGACGAGTCATCTCGTTAGACAAACCAACGGGACTGTTTCTCCAAGGATTCTGTGACGCCGCAGAGGGAGCGTATGGCGCTTGCCTATACATTCAGGCCGAAGACGAGAACGGATTGCTCACGTCCCGACTGTTGTGTTCCAAACCACGAGTCGCGCCAATCAAGACAATGTCGATACCTAGACTGGAGTTATGCATCGCGGTCCTGCTGGCACGATTAATCGCCGGCGTTCAGCAGGGTCTGCGAGTGCGAATTGACGGTTTGCAAGCCTGGACGGACTCAACGGTCGCACTCTGTTGGATTCGCGGCGACGTATCTCGTTGGAAAACATTCGTTTCGAATCGAGTTTCCGAAATTATCCAAACAGTTCCAGCAAAGTATTGGGACCATGTCAGAGGCGAAGAAAACCCAGCGGATTTGATCTCTCGCGGGACGAGTCCGCACAAGCTTAAGGACTCCGAGATGTGGTGGGCAGGGCCTCCATGGCTTAAAGAAAAACGCCCAGCGCTGCAGAACGTCACTGGGTACGAGCCTTCACACGAAATTATCGAGATAATCGAGACAGAAGCGCGCAACACGGCTTCGACGTGCAATCTCATCAGCGAGGAGCCTCAGATAATTCAAGAGATCATCGACAAATTTTCTTCGCTTACAAGAATCGAGCGAGTGTTGGCATATTGTCTGAGATTCATCTGCAATCTCAAAAAACGACCGACGGAACGCTCTCTCAGTCGACTATCGGTAGAGGAGCTGGAAGATTCCCACCGACGCATCGTTAAGCACACGCAAGCATCTCACTTCGACGGAGAGCTTTTAACTTTGAAGAACGAGAGAAGGTTGAAGAATCCAGCAAACTCATTCAGCTGCATCCGTTTCTCGACGCAGACGGCGTCTCAGGGTGGGCGGGCGCTTGCAACACGCTTCGTTGCCCTTCGAACGTAAGCATCCAATCGTTTTACCGACGGGAAATCGTTTTTCAAAACTACTATTCGAACGAGAGCATCGACGTTTACTCCACGCGAGTCAGCTGTTGCTGTTGTCCTCAATCCAGGAAATTTATTCGCCTCTCAAGGGTCGCTCCTTAGCACGACAAGTGTGCCGCGCCTGCGTTTGGTGCTCAAGAAGCAAGTCTCGAGACTCATCACAAATCATGGGATCGTTGCCGAGCGACAGAGTTCAGCCGAGTCGCGCCTTCACCATCACCGGCGTCGACTTCGCAGGTCCAATCACAACATTGGTCAACAAAGGTCGCGGCCGCAAAACAAATAAATCGTACATTGCTCTATTTGTTTGTTTTTTAACGTACAATATGCAGCGACAACGGGACCAATTTTGTCGGCGCGAATCGCGAATCGCGAATTGAAGGAGGTCTACCAATTCGTTCGAGCCCAAGTAGATGAAACCATCGGCGATCTGTTCGCAAGCGAAAACATCGAGTGGAAATTCATTCCTCCTAGCTCTCCGCACATGGGAGGCTTGTGGGTAGCAGGGGTGAAGTCCTGCAAGTATCATCTCAAGCGAGTCATGATCAACTCACTCTTCACGTTTGAAGAATTGTCTACTGTTCTAACGCAAATTGAGGCTTGCCTGAATTCAAGGCCCCTCTCGTCAATGTCTTCCGACCCCAGCGATCTCCAGCCTCTCACACCGGCACATTTTCTAATCGGAGAATCGATAACGAGTCTTCCCGGTATAGATGTAACCGAAATTCCGACGAATCGACTGGATCGCTGGCAATCTATTCAGCGAACGCTCCAAGATTTTTGGAAACGAGGGGCGGCAGAGTATATTAACACTCTCCAAAGCCGCACCAAATGACAAACCCCTCAAGACTACTTCAAGATCGACGATTTGGTGATTGTGAGAGAAGACAATCTTCCTCCGCTCAAATGGAAGCCGAGCGACACAGTTCACCCAAAACAATTATCTATCCATGATTTTAGATATTTTTGGGATTTTTTTTACTGTAGAAACTATAGAAATGTTGTGACGAAATGTAATATCGATCGCGGTGATTCACTGCAACTTATAATCGCTAAAGTAACCAAAGAATAAGATGTTTGAAATGTAGTTTTAAGTGTACCCAAAGGGCCCTGTGCATTCGTTTCATCAATAAATTTTATTTCGGCATTACGGATTTGCCGCGTCAATTTTTTTATTCAACCAGGATTTAAAAAACTTTTATGATGATGAGGGTAATTTCCTAATTGAAAAATAGTTTCTTCGAGACTCACTATGAAACATTCAAGCTGTGACCCATTCAAATAATATTTATAAATATTGAATCTATAGTTTGTGGCCATGAAGTGAATTTTGAAATCAAAACGTTATTTATTCAGAATAACATTGCCGTTGTCTATTTTTTTTTGCAGACAGTGCGCCAAAGTCCCGATGCCGACGTTGACCTTGGCTCGTTGCAACCCAAAATCCTCGTTGATGGATTATTCAACGATAATGTTCAGCGATAGCAAGATAGCCGGGGCAGCGCTGCTACTCGTTCTGCAGATTAAAAATCTCGAGAAGCTTGGACGCCGACCCTTGAATATTACACCGGTTGACGACGAAGACATTGTAAATAATGTACTCAAACAAGCATATATGCGTTAAATTTTTTACAGGGAAATCTTAAATAAAAACTAATTTATAAAACATAAAAAATGTTTAAAAAATTAAATCAAGCGTCCAAATTTTTTTACTTTTCCACACGGCGGAAAATTCACTTTTTATTTTATTGTACAAAGTTGTACATGAGGCATTCTTTATCAACCGTTCCACTTTTTTTAGTCGACCTCTCGGATGTTTTTAACATTTGCCAGTTTGTAGCACTACTTGAGAGGGACTTCTGTGATTTTTTAAGATTTTTAGAGCACCGTTCAGAATTTACGTTTTTTTTAAATATCGGTATCTCAGACATTATTGGTCGCTCAAAAAATTCTTAGGAACATTAACTTTTAAATTTTTTATCAAATTCCGAATTATATTAGTCATAATTTTCCCGATTCAGGAAAGTCCATTTTTCATAAAAAAAAAAAAAAATAATAATTTTTTTCTACTAAAAACACACCTTTGATTCTGGTCCCAAATTTACAGAGCATTTGGCATTGTATGAAGATTCTGAAAAAAAAATCCCAAAGTGGGACCTGCGATACTTGCATAGTAAAAAAATAAACAAATAAAATATTTAATTCATAGAGATCCGTATGAACTCGACTATTATTTAGAAAAATAAAAAATAAGTTTCCCAACGATGTGAGTCAAATTTAATGACTACGGGCAAACCCCTTTTATTTATGTGAATAAAACGTAATCTTGAAAATGTATGTGAATTATAACTTTTAAACATGCGAAAATGTACTTAAAGTACTTGTACTTACATAAAGTACTTAAAGTACATGTACTGCAAGTACTTTTTACATATTTGTACTTGAAGTAAATTGTACTTCAAGTACTTAGCCCAGCTCTGGTTTATTTATATTCGCATGATTTAACTGTACCATTTCGTTGTTTAAACTGACTTATTATACGGATGTCGTTCAATTGTTTTAACTAAACTCCCAACTGCCAGGCGTTCCGCAAACGATGTACTGCTTGTCGGTAGGGAATTTTGCTTATCTTAGAGACCGATAGATGGCAGCTTGTGAAAATGTTAAAAACTAACCGATGCCGAGCTATTGCAACTGTAATACTGGCGTGGCAATCGCGTCGAACAGAATCGGTATTAAGTAAAGTGTGGTTGGCCAATGCGTGTAAACTATGGCCAGGTTGTGTCGCTCCCTATTGATACTGGGAGTCCAACCAAATTGTTCGAAGAAGAAGAAGAAGTAAAGTGTGGTTTTTCCTTCACTTCTGTTTCGCCATTGTACGCTTCAACATGTAAGCAAAGAATATGGATTGCTATAGAAGCGTACTCCCTATGGCCCGCTTGAAGCAAAACTTTCTGCGACACTTACGGCCGCAAGGTGTCTCTGCAACAGTTGGATCGATAGGCTCTGCCTACTAGGCGGGATTTCGCACGGCGTGGGGGCAAGTTCTTTCTCCTATTTTCAGCGCGATTTTTCGTGCCGCGAAGTCGATGGTTCGATTCGCGAATAATGTCTTCTTTTCTTTCTTTTTTCATCGTACAACCCAAATAAGCGAAGTGCATGAACTAACAAAAGTGCACGTATCAATTGAAGTAAGAAAATTATAGCAAGCAAGCTAGCTTAAACAAGCGGGGCCCCAGCTTAAATACAACAAAGCTTACTCTTTATCAAACGGAGAGCGTGACGGAGGTGGTAGCGTGCTAGCCTCATAACTAATATTTTGGCGGTTCGATCCTGAGAGATGGATTTTTTTTTGTTTTTTTAAATTACATATGAGTGATTATTTTCTCGCCCGTGACTAGAGCTAGAAGGACATACATATAATTTGATATCAAGAGACACGGTAGCGTCTCGACGCCAAGTACTTAAAAAAAGTTTTTAAGCGAGTTGACGAGACGCTACCAAGTATATATACTCCAAAATGCCGGAAGTAGATTCTTGCTTCTCGATTTTCTTGGAAACGAAGGACCGGATCGGAATTCTGACGACACTTTTTTCATATATATATAAGACACAAGCTTTCCAACGCGCCCAGTTCCGATTATAACTTTGCGGTAGATGCTGAGATATGCGCATCGTGTCCCTCTTGAGGTCCGAAAATATTATAAAAGTGTCCTGTCCTGTGATGTGATGTGATGTGATGTGAGTCCTCGCGTCTACTGCGCATGCGTCCGCCAGCTGACTCGTCTTCCATCTTTCTCGGATGCTCGCATCAGCGCGGCACTTTCTCTCTACCCGTCTCTGTTTACCCATCTCTCTTGGATTTCGTCGTATATCAGCGCAGCGCACTTCGCGCTTCGGTTAATCGGTCGGCGAAGCAAATTCTTTTTTATTAAGAAAATTAGTGTGATATGTGATCGCTCGGGAAAATAAATTCTTCTTTGTTAAGAAAATAAGTGTGATATGTGATATATGGGATGTTCGGTTCGGAATGAATAAAAGGTGAATGTATTTGACAGAAAGATGGTTCAGTTTTTAAAAATGGAATCTACGCTCCGTCAGGAAAACATGAACTTATTTACCTCTGTTTGTATAGGTATCTAAACAAGGGAATAAATCTGTTACTGACGGAACTGGCAAACCATGGCCTTCGATATAAGTCCAAATAATACAGAGCGATGATTCTGTTTTTTTTTTTTTAAGAATTGAAAATTCGCAGTGAAAATTTAAATTATTTATATTTTTATATATACTTGTTGCATATAGTAGCGAAAGGCATATACAACTCCACATACAGATGCCTTAGATGCTTTGGAACTTCAGACGCACTCTGACACACTGCGTCAAAATCAAAAGATGTCTTTATCCATTATGCGAGAGAGATAAGTTTTTTTTCAGCTACACATGATGAAAACCACCTTCTGATCCTCACGCAGCTGCCTTCAAAGGTCCAGAGCAGCAGGAGCAGGTACTCAAGGAGTCGAAGGTGCCTTTCGTCACCGTAAAATGTTACACGAATATATTTTACAGGAAAATGATTTGGTTTTTTAAAAATGGAATCTGTGCTCCGTCAGCAAAACATACACTTATTTACATATACCCAAACCAAGGAATAAATATTTTCCTGACAGCGCTGGCAGTCTATTTGAGACATTTCCCCCTGTCGATGTATAATTGAAGGCTCGCAGTGAAAATTGATAATTTATTATATACATAATTTTCGCATATAGTGGCGAAAGGCATCGCCAGCTCCACATACAGATGACATCGATGCTCTAGAACTTCAGAGGCACTGCGTCAGCATCAAAAGATGTCTTTATCCATCATGCGAGAGAGAGATAAGTTTTTTGTTAGCTGCGCATGATGAAACCTACCTTCTGATCCTGACACAGCTGCCTTCGAAGGTCCAGAGCATCAAGAGCAGCTACTCAAGGTGTCGAAGGTGCCTTTCGTCACCATAAAATGTTACACGAATATATTTTACAGGAAGACGATTCGGTTTATTCCCAGTATGTTGGTAATAATCAATTAAGCTACATGACTGGATGTCAGCAATAGATGAAATCAAAGCAAAAAATACTTTAAAAAAAAAAGTAAAAAGGTACGCCAAGTATTTAAAAATGGTATGGTCGTTCTCTGCCAAAACAGATGTTTATCAAAATCTCAACAACAAAAAATAAATAAAAAATTGAAAAGAAATCAAATCAAACCAGCCAAGTAGTAGTACATACAAAAAAATTCTTCAAAAAATATGTTTATCAAAACAATCTAAAAAAATATACAAGATGCAAAAAATCTTGACAAAAAAAAACTTGGCGTGCCAATTTTTTTCCAATAGCTATCGTACATGGTTCATTCAAATAATCGAGGGAGAGGAAAAGTAACTGTAATAACTGCAGTAACTGTAATTGTAAAAAAAACCTGGCACGCCAAGTTTTTTTTGTCAAGATTTTTTGCATCTTGTATATTTTTTTAGATTGTTTTGATAAACATATTTTTTGAAGAATTTTTTGTATGTACTACTACTTGGCTGGTTTGATTTGATTTCTTTTCAATTTTTTATTATTTTTTTTTTTTTTGAGATTTTGATAAACATCTGTTTTGGCAGATTTTTTCTTTTCAAGAGGTTTTTTTTTATAAACATATTTTCTGAACGACCATACAATTTTTAAGTACTTGGTTAGAAATTACTTTAGAGCCTACTTGTAAAAAGACTGGTGAAGCGATCTTTTCCACATTTTCTTGTCACATCGAAAAAAGCACGGGTGATTAATAGATATAAAAAGTAAACGTACCGATTAAAGCAAAACAATTATGCAAGCAAGCAAGCAAGCTTAAACAAGCGGGTCCTCGTCATAAATACAACAAAGCTTAATTAACATTCAACGAAAAACGCGGCTGAGGTGGTAGCGTGCCGGCTTCATAACGTACGTTTTGTGGGTTCGATCCCACGAGACGGGTTTATTTTTTTATTTTTTTTCCCCTAAAATTACATACGTGTGCGATTATTTTGTTTCTGCCTGACTAGAGCTAGAAGGGCGTAATTATAATTACAAATTTTATTAATGTAGTCTTTTCGTCGTCGTATGGCTGGGTTGTAAGGAGACACAGTGGGTGAGAGTATATAAAAATCAGCTTTATTATTACAAGCTAAAACTCGCTCGCATTCAGCTCGCACGCGTCGCCCTTTCGCCGTCGCTTACGGTCTTCGACTGACTTCCCCCCCGCGGAGCGCGCCGGTACCTCGCCTAGCAGCGACGCTCGCTACCGCGTACGCTGCGAATCCTACATTAATTATAATTTAGTAATTTTTAAAAATTATGTTACAGCTGATGTAGAATGCCTGCGAAGCGATTTTCAGTGAGCGACAGTATAAGCGTGTACATTCATAGTTCATAGCCTGTGTATGATGGTATCGGATATTAGATCAATCGAAAGGTGTATATATTTTCGCGATATATATTTTTGACTTTGATCTTATATATGCAAATACCCTCGTAGTATGTCATACACTGCACTTCGCACTCACTGAAAAACGAAATTGCGCATTCTTAATCTTCAGTAGATACCTAAATATACACAGCGACGAGCTGCGAAGTTTGGTTATCCGCATAAACAGGCCCACTCTTAGCTAATCTTAGTTCACGAGATTGAAAATGAAATTAGTATTGTTATTTGGATTATCAACGTGCAAAGGGAGCCGTCCATATTTTTGAAAAGAAAACTTGAAAAGTGTAAACTAAGTGTCACGTCCTGCCCCTCGGATAACACTATTTTATTAATTAGCAATAATTTAATTTTCTTAAATCTCATGAATCTTGCCTCCGTTAAAATTAGAATTTAAGTATTTTCTTTCCATTTCCGTTCACACGCTCGAATTATGTATATTCGATTTTTGTCGTCCGGTCTTTCGATTTTCTCTCTCTCGACCGGACGCTAATATCAAATTTCTGCAATCCATATCCGCTCGCGCCAGACGCGAGCGTTCGCTTTATTTTATTTCACTCTTTTCGAGTCTTTTCTGTGCTCGCGCGTGGCGTGCGAGCTCAGCATTTTTGTCCGATTCACGGCAATTAGTCTTACAGAAATTAGTCAGTCTCTACCGAACTCTTGGTCTGACCGGTCTTCTATTGGCAGTCCAATATTAATAAGTCATAATTCCAACTTCGAAGCGAACAGTCGGACTGGTCTTCCACCAGTCCACGATAACAGTTAACGGACTTAGAATAAACTTAAAGAAAACTCATCTCGAACCGACTTGAAATAAATTCAAAGTGTTAATATCGAGACAAGCTCGATTAAAATTAACTTTATTAAATACTATTTACGCACGGTAACGTTAAATCTTCAAGTGTAAAACCGCAAGTGTCATTTAATAAATCTGCAAATTTAATCATCATCTGTTGACGGAACAGAATAGTTATTCCGTACGGAGAACGGACCCGTCTCAAATCACCTTACGTACACGTCCTTCCTTTTCCTCGACCTCTGAGGCTCGCGATCCGGCTCTCACCTCTGAGCTGCACGCGATAACGTTTAAAGGTACCTCTTATCGCTGCAGACAAGTATCCCGTTCGCCGCGACTCGACGAGCACATGTCTTGTATTTAAATAGACCTCTGAGACGTAACACTAAGATTACTCGATGGAAACCACGGGAAGGTGGTGGGTATCTTCCATCGGGAATTGGGAAGGATAGAGGATGAGGTATGAGGATGGGAACATAATCTGGAACCTAAGGACTATTTACACAATACAGGTACAAGTAAAGCTAGGGATTATTGTATCCGGCATGGTTCTTTCGTAACATCTATGCTAATAAAATCACGTATTCGCTCTCTTGAATGAGGAGATACGATCGAGTATCGTGCTATTTTACAAAAGGGTAAGTATTTACGATGTTCGCTATATAAAATGAAGAGAGATAAAACTAACTCTATTTACAATGGTGTATTTCACGGAGCAGTCTTCGGAAAGGCTAACACATTTGAAATCAAATGTCTATATATATAATAAAGGCAATTGGAGCAGAGAGAATCTAGCATCTCTTCTGTACACGGAATCTATCTACACACGGATAGCTCAATTCGCTCATAAATATCTACCGAACAAATGCAAAGTGTTCTTTAGACTGAATGGGATGGTGGCAAGGTTTAACTATACAAATTAACATTTAATCCTTTGATCGCAGGCGTGGCGTCAGAGTCTCAATTGCGTAAGTATTTACAATGATATAATAATATGCCAGACGATCCAAAGACTAATCATCCCATACCGATCTACTGATGGGTTATTTTCTTTAACTTCGCGTTAGCCTTCGCGCCTGCACAATAAACGGTGGGTCTTTTATTGGCTTTCCTGGATTTAGTGGTTTGTGTACGCTTGCCACGGTCTCTCAGGTCTCGAGATATCCACTTCACCTTACTGTAAACGTGAACGCGTATGAAAAGTCCGACTATGTAATTGCGGTGTTCACGGCAGGGTCCCTCTACACACCAAAAGTCGGCGTGCTTCTCCGACAACGTGTTTTTGATACAGGTTTCGAGATATTTCTTTGGGGTAGGGTTAAAGTTCCGACTGCGAATATTTAGAACGGCTATATTATCGATTTTTTTTTCACGACTTGAAATAATCCGATAATTCTTTTTTCCGATATTGTCAAAACAGAATCGTCGATATCCCGAAATTGTAAAATGCGAATGAATTAATATCAGAAAGACAACCAGCCAGATCAGAACGATACCGTTGAATGAAGGACCTACAGTAACAAGAATCAAATTTCAATTATCGGAAAGCTTACAACTCCGAACTTGATACAATACAGTAAAAAATTATTCTGGAATAAGCGATTGGTTGAAAATTTAATACTTCGAACAGATAGTCACGAAAGCTAGATATGTCGAAAAAAATAATCCGAAGGAAGACAAATTCGAAAAGTTAGAAAATCCAAAACGTAGAATTACTAACGGTAATAAAAACGACAACTCTGAACTACGAAAGGTGAGAAACCGAACAATAAAACATCCGAATGGTAGAGATCCGAGAGATGAAAAATCCGAAAGGTAAAAAATCCGAATGACAAAAATCCGGAAGGTAAAAAATCCGAATGTTCAAAAATCCCAATGACAAAAATCCGAATGATAAAAATCCGAAAGGTAAAAAATCCGAAAGGTGAAAAATCCGAAATATGGTTGTCTCGAAAGATGAAAAATAAAAATTTCTGACATGGCACAAAAATCCTACAATTAGCCACTGATTTAATTTACCGTTGTGTAATTTTTTTCCTCGACTTCGCTAAAATAACCACATTCCTTGCGTGCAACACGGACGGAAAAGCGCCCAATATTGACCAATGATCATTATTAACCACTGAGCATGCGTAGCATTGTTTCATTACTCTCTCTGGAAGCCCTATTACTTCTGGGGAAGTGATGGTCATTTGCGAATATGACGATTTTGCGAAACAAGAAATATGGTTACCCGAGTAGATATTTTCACGCGTTACATCGGGCCCTGACAGTATCCGGAAGAGGCCTGACAAGGCTTTCGTAACGTTCCAGCGGTTCTTGAAGTCTTTGAAATCCTGGAACCGTTCTTGAATTTTGTCTGTCGCTGAAAAAGTCCTCGAATGTCCTCCAATTTCACCTAATGTCTTAGAATTTTTTCCCCGCAAATTTGAGGTTGTTTGAAAATGTATATTACTAGCGACCATCCTAAAAAAATGTGTATCTCAGTTTCGCTGAGATTCATGTATACATTCGTGCATAGTGATTTTGGATTTCTTTCCTGAACCGATTCCAACGTAAACGAAAACGGTTATGGAACTAAATGTTATTTCGTACGTCACGCGCGATGTGCATATTTTCATGGTTTATAAATGTCCCAACACATCCTGGAAAGGTCCTGGCAATGTCCTGAAATGTCTATGAATTTCGTACCGACCTTTTACTGGACACCATGGGCACTCATCGTACAAGCAGTGACGCAGATAACGGGACTACGGGGTAGTATGTAAGCGCGCGCGACCATAAGAATTCACTCAGTCTATCGACCCGATAACCTAGCTACACTCCTTGTGGCAGTAAACCCCAGACAGATGTAGCCTTTGCAGAAGCCGTCCTTTGAGAAAAACGTCTCCTTAAACTTGTCTGTCGATTATTCTATTAATGCGGAATAGCCAAACTCGCGACATCAGAAAATCAGGATTCATTTCTCGTACTTCAGAATAGCTCAATCTCCTTGAGTCGTCCGTCAATAGCTCTATAAACACGGAATAGCCCAACTTGTAAATTTAGCTCGCTTGCGTCGTTCAACTCTCGTATCTTGAGTCAGTCAGCTCCACTAGTAGATGTTTAAAATCTCGTACTTAACTAAATCAACCTCAAAACAGCCAACACCTATATTGGTGGTAGTGTGATAACGAGACTTTCGCTCCTGTGGTGAGATACGATTCGTTGAGGGTGTTTCTCGGTATGGTGGCGCAACGGGATTTGGAGCTCGGGCAGTTCGATGTGCAGACGGCGTTTCTATATGGAAAACTTGAAGAAGAGGTCTACATGGAACTTCCGGAGGGATTCGAGGTCGAGCAGTCGAAGAACGATTCGTCGGGAGTGGTCTGCAAGTTGGAGAAGTCGCTGTACGGGTTGAAGCAAGCACCGCGGTGCTGGAATCAAAAGTTCACACGATTTCTGAGTGTTTTTCATTTTGTGGAGTGCGAGGCCGACAAGTGTATTTTCGTTGGCGAGTGCGAGAGTGAAGTAGTGTATTTAGCATTATTTGTAGATGACGGGTTGATCGCAGCGGACTCAATAAAGACTCTAGAGCTCGTCCTTAGTCGGTTGAGTCAGGCATTTAAAATTACGATTGGTGATGCGAGTGTTTTTGTTGGTATGCAAATCGTGCGTGACAGGAAAAATAAGTCGTTGCGTATTCATCAAAGCGCGTATGTAAAGAAAATGGTCGAGAAGTTCGGGATGGCTGATGCGAAATTCTTGTGTGTACCGGCTGATCCGCATGCAGCGTTGGTTCCGGTTGTGGAGGGGGATGAGAAGCCGAATGTGCCGTATCGAGAGGCAGTAGGCTCTCTTGTTTTCATTTCGTCGGTATCGCGTCCGGATATTTCATATGCGGTGAATTCGGTTAGCAAGTATTTGGGAAATCATAATCGCGATCATTGGCAAGCTGTCAAGCGGATATTCGCGTATCTGGGTGGAACGATCGATTTTGGTATAGTATACGGAGACGGCGGTAGCCAATCAGAGTTAGTTGGATACTCAGACGCAGATTACGCGGGAGATGTTGAGACGCGGAGGTCAACGACCGGGTTCGTATTTTGTCTGGCAGGCGGAGCTGTGTCTTGGTCGTCTCAGAGGCAGAAGCTGGTTACGTTAAGCACGACAGAGTCGGAGTATGTCGCTGCGTCGACAGCAGCTCGAGAACTCGTTTGGCTGCGGCGGTTACTGTGTAACCTGAATTTTTCGTGTGTGAGTGAGCCGGTTTTGTACGTGGATAACCAGAGCGCGATCCAACTGGCTAAAAATCCTGTTTATCACAAGCGTACTAAGCATATCGATGTGCATTATCATTTCGTTCGAGAGAGAGTGAATGAGCGGGATATGGTTGTTAAGTATGTTCCATCTGAGAGTCAGTTGGCTGATATTTTTACCAAAGCGTTGCCACGTGAGCGTTTTCGTGTACTGTGTGACGGTTTAGGGCTAATGCGCAGTGAACGCTCAAATGGCGGTAGTGTTAAGGTAGTCCTAGCGGACAGCCTGAGCCCACATGAGTTCAGAGAGAATTGAGAGAGAATTGCGAACACTTCCCGATAGGATAAAAATTCGAAAAAAATCAAGCATATGGAAGGTGCTGAAAAGATTGATTTTACATAATAATAACTCCAAAATATTATTAACAAATGCATAAAAAAAAAATTGTTCAACAAATTCCAACTTAACTTTTTGTTCATATAAAAACAATTTGTTAATCTTTTTAAATACGTATGGATTTTTTCAGAATTTTATCTAATTTTTGAAAATCACGTTTTTTTATTAACTAAAAACGCAATTTTCAAAAATTAGACAAAATTCTGAAAAAATTCATACGTATTCAAAAAGATTAACTTATTGTTTTTATATGAACAAAAAGTTAAGTTGCCGGAAGATTTTTTTTTTCATTCATTTGTTAATAACATTTTGGAATTATTATTATGCAAAATCAATCTTTTCAGTACCTTCCATATGGTTGATTTTTTTCAGATTTTTATCTCATCGCGAAGTATTCGCAATTCCACTCTCAATTCGCTCTGAACTCACGTGGGCTCAGGCTGTCCGCAAGGACTACCTTAAGAGTAATGGGTTATTGCGTTGACTGTACTCGGGGCAAAATTGCTTTGGCAACTGTACAAGAGGCAGGCGTCGGTATGCGCGCGCATGAGTGATCTCGGGGTCGGAGTCGGGATTGCTCGGGTGTGTTCGGGTCTCGTCTGGAGTGTGGAAGCAAAGCAGCCATGTTGACTAGTCATGTCGATACCTCTGCTGCGAGAGCATGTATAATGGTCTTTTCTGTTCCTACGATAAATAAAAAGTTCTATGCGCTGTGTTGCGCTTATTATAGATAACGACTAATTTATTTTAGCCTACCCTCCAACAGTTATATCTCTGGCTCTAACATGAATATTTCCGAAAGACAAGCTACCTTCCTACAAGAGTATATCCTTAAGATGTTAAATATAATATTTTAGAAATCGCACAGTGTTCTATCTTGATGGGTGGAGAAAAGCACTTGCAGCAATTACGAAACCTACAATGCAATTACAAATTAAATATAAAAAATTTTATTTTCGGAAAATCGTAGATAATAAACTTGTGTGTGTTTTGTTTTTGACAATTGTGTCAAAATTTCCGCGACACTTTAGGCACCGCTTGTCGTCCCCTGCGCCGATATGTGTTGCGCAGATCTCGCAGCAACAATTATGTCCACACGGCACGAAAATATGACTCACGTCGTAAATGAGACACACGACACATCTTGGCACTGTAAAATAAAGAAAACCTCGGTAGTGTGTGTTATAACAATTATTAGTTGCTAATTCACACCTCATCATTTGGTGGAATCATATATGAACGACAAATATCTGTTTTACATGCGTAGGCCCTGCTGGACATATGAATTTATAATTGTAATGCCAACAATAGCATATAATAAAAAGTACAATATCACCGGAGAGCAATTACTGTGATAAATATATTGCTATGTTGCTCTTATTTCAACGTAAATGTGATGGTAAAATTCGCAGTTCATTGTACTTATTACTTTACGTACTCTAAAGAAAGTTACACAAACAATGGAAACGCAGGTTTTATTACAATCGTCCACCGTAGCCTGGATACGATCGTCCGCATCCACGCCCCGAAAAGCGCGGGCAAAAGCACACAAAATACTATACTACAGGCATAGCAGACGTGTACCTTCGACAGCATTACTGCCACCATGTGACGCATCCAAACTCGAAAGACGAATCGAAACACCATCTCAAGAGGCTCTCAGCCTATGACTATCTTCAGTATAAAATTATTCATTCTGAAAAAAATTGATGACTTAATATCACTATTCTAGGTTTTTCCGTCTATTTCTAGATTGTTTTGCAATTTTACAGAAATAAATTTTTTTTAATTGGAATAATTGTTGTAACATACACTAGTAACATTATTGACAATGCAAAATTAATTTGCTGTATTCCTCACGGCCAGAAGTAAATTATCAAATGATAAATAGAAAAAGTGCTTATAAAGTTTCTAAACTTTATATTTGCAAGTAGACGTAACATGCTTTTTAATAAAATACGGGTCGTTAATGGGACAATCTGTTCACCGGATGGATTCATGACTGTGTTTCGGATATTGGCGTAAGTCTAAAATTCCAGGCCGCTCTCTCGAATGAGAAACCGAATAGAGAGTTGCCGTTTTGCATACGTTATTTACATCTTAACATGAATATCAATGAGATACAATAACCGCACACAACACACGATCTGCCATACTTCACAATTCCATACACCATTTTACAAAGCGCATTACACCTTTCGCGTGCACTATTCTATACCAAGAATCACTCTGTAGAACACACTACACGATCCCGTGCACCATTTTATACCAAGAATCACTCTGTAGGACACACTACACGATCCCGTGCACCATTTTATACCATGCACCTCTCTACATCGCGCATTAGACGATTTTGTGCATCACTCTATAACACCCACTACACAGGACAACACACCACTTTACATCACGTATTACACGATCCCCATGCACCATTCGATACCACTCACCATTCTATACCACAGATTACACGATCCCGTGCACTGCTCTATACCACGAATCACTTGATAACATGCAATGCACTAACCCGCGCACTACTCTATAACATGCATTACACGATCCCGTGTACTACTCTATACGGCACACAACTCTCTAATACGCACACTCTATTACACTATATCGGGCACTGTTCTATAACACGCGTTACACAATACACGATGCGTTAATCACGAATCCACGAATTACTTTTTAGTACGCCCTACACCAGCCCACACAGTCTATAACACTCTATATCAGGATGCATTAATCACGAATTCACGATTCACTTTTTAAGACACACTTCACGAGGCCGCGCACTACTCTATAACATTCTCCATTGTATATCACATACCACTATTATAGACCACTGTATATCACGCATCACTTTTATCACGGACCACTTATACTACGCGTCGCGGTATACCATGCACTGTATACCACGCACCACTGCATATCGCGCACTACTGTCCACACCACTTATACCATGCATTACACGATCACGTGCACCACTCTATACCGCGAATCACTCAATAACATTCAATACACGGGCCCGCGCACCACTCTATAACACCATGCAGTACTTTATACCACGCACCACTCTATAATACGCATTACACGATGCCGTGAACTATTAATGAATACATCTTTACTACGATCCATTAATAACAATGCATTAGTCACGAATCCGCGATTCACTTTTTGATACACACTAGAAAAGCGCGTGCACTACTCTAGAACACTCACCACTTTATACCACATACCACTGTTATAGACCACTGTATACCACGCATCATTTATACCATGCACCACTGTATACCACGCAGCACTGTATATCACGCACCACTGTATACCACGCACCACTTGTATACAACGCAGCACTGTATACCACGCACCACTGTATACACATCACTTGTACCATGCACCACTGTATACCAGGCATTACCCAACCCCATGCACCACTGTATACAACGTACCACTCTATATCACGATGCATTAATCACGAATTCACAATTAACTTTTTAAGATACACGACACTACTACCAGGAGCCCGCGCACTACTATATCTTGCACCACTCTATATCACGATGCATTAATCACGAATTCACTTTTTAAGACACACTTCACGAGCCCGCGCACTACTCTATAACACTCACCATTGTATACCACATGCCACGGTTATAGACCACTGTATATCACGCATCACTTGTATCACGGACCACTTATACTACGCACCGCTGTATACCATGCACCACTGTATACCACGCACCACTGCATATCGCGCACTACTGTACACACCACTTATACCATGCATTACACGATCACGTGCACCACTCTATACCGTAAATCACTCAATAACATTCACTACACGGGCCCGCGCACCACTATAACTCCATGCACTACTCTATACCACGCACCACTCTATAATACGCATTACACGATGCCGTGAACTAATAATGAATACATCTTTACTACGATCCATTAATAACAATGCATTAGTCACGAATCCACGATTCACTTTTTGATACACACTAGACAAGCGCGTGCACTACTCTAGAACACTCACCACTTTATACCACATACCACTGTTATAGACCACTGTATACCACGCATCATTTATACCATGCACCACTGTATACGCATCACTTGTACCATGCACCACTGTATACCACGCACCACTGTATACGCATCACTTGTACCATGCACCACTGTACCATGCAAGCGCGTGCACTACTCTAGACCACTCACCACTTTATACCACATACCACCGTTATAGACCACTGTATACCACGCATCATTTATACCATGCACCACTGTATACGCATCACTTGTACCATGCACCACTGTATACCACGCACCACTGTATACGCATCACTTGTACCATGCACCACTGTATACCACGCACCACTGTATACGCATCACTTGTACCATGCACCACTGTACCATGCAAGCGCGTGCACTACTCTAGACCACTCACCACTTTATACCACATACCACCGTTATAGACCACTGTATACCACGCATCATTTATACCATGCACCACTGTATACCACGCACCACTTAAGGGGCTGCTGGAGGCGATTTTCGACACGGACGCGACCACAGCGCCACTAAGTTGGAACTATAAAATTTTAACCTACATTATCGACACATTCGTGTGGCGTCGGGAATCCGATTACAGCGCGCTCTGTGTATAGCTGGCCGTAATACAATTTCAGTGCGCTCCACGGGCGGCCAGCTGCGCCACAGACACAGCGTCGTTTGGCAGAACTCAACGCAGCTACACTAGGACCTCGATTTTTGAGCCCACATTTTCCCCAATGGTCCCCACCACCGAGCGAATATCGATCGGCGCAGAAAGCCATGAGCCATGCTCGACAGTCAGTATGGGCGGGGCATGCGCAACCTTGTTTTCCGTAAGTATAATGCGCAGCCGGTCCCGCAGCTGTGAACGAAATCGAGGTCCCAGTGTAATTCTAAGAACATACATGTAATATTCCTATTTATTACAAGGAACGAGACAAAGAACACCATTATGTTTTTATCGTCTCGAGAGCCTCCTCGTAATACACGAATATTACATATGAGGCATTCTCTGTCAACTAAACAACTTTATTTTCAACCTTTTCAGGTGTGTTGTACAATTGATTGACAATTTTTATTTGCAAATCTCGATTTAAAAAAAAAATCAGATTTTTCCGAAGTTTTCATTTCTTTTTAATTAAAAAAAACTTCGAAAAATCTGAAAACATTCTGAAAAATGTTCTATCACAGATAAAAAAATTCGGAGTGGGTCAGCACCACTTTCTATATTTTTCAATTTTTTTCGAAAAAAAGTTGTAAGAAAAAATCAGTCAATTATGGGTTATCGTTTAACCATTTTTAGATGCAGTTGTTACGTCCCGATCAGCAATTTTCACTCCATCTCGGTCAAGGAGAATTTACACCCTCCCTTTACACGTTATTCGGAGATGACGCTTTATCGAGGTTTTGGCCCTGTTTTGAACCTAACCTTTCGGAAAATAATTCGGGATAGGGCCTAGAGTGTATATATTTGATGTTGAGGAAATTTTATTCGCGGTTAAAATTTGGAATTTACTAGATTTTAAGTGACGATTTTAAACTGGACAAGAAAATTCTGGATGCTAACTCTTTCTATAGGATGGAACACGATATGCGGCTATCTCACTCTCTCGCGCGTCACGCTCACTCACTGTTTTCTCCCGACCTATCCTAATATTTTAACGCGCACTGATATAGCTGAAATAAAATTGACCAACACGAATATATATTGTCCAAAGAAATATTCTAACCTTTCTGGAGTATGAACAAACGTTGATAATTAAACATTGACAATTAAATAACCAGAAGAGATGTATGTTTCGAGATGTAGATGGTAATTTTTCCAAACTTACGATGTGATTTAAATGGTTTTACCTCAGAATGAATGGTCGAATGATTCGATTGATGAATGAAGTATAACGATATCGAAATTGAACGTCCTTCCCAATCTGGATGAATATTCGAATCAGAATCGAATGATGACGATCGATTTCCGAAAATAACGTCCCTCCAAAATGCCGAATACTCGAATCAGAATCGAGTGATGATGATGATCGACTCCAGAAATGAACGTCCTTCCCAGATTTCAACGATGTGGATTGATGATTTCGATGATTAAATGATTTTCAGGAGGAATATACTCAATTACGACAGAATGAATTGGAAAGATATGAACTGTTTATTGAAGTTGGTTAAAATGAATACTGGCTCGAAGATTTTACAAACTGATTTACAAGTTCTTTGTTAATGGGTCTTAGTACAATACAAGATTGAGGTCGTTGCCCCGGTCGCGAAGAAGTGCCGAATGGGCGGTGGGTGCGCGAATAAATAACCTCGGTGCCGGACACCCCCGCGTCACCGCTGTCACACCTGCGCCTCGTCTCCCCACTCTCATCACCTGATTTCTTTCTTTGGCTGTTCTAATTAATTATTACCTATTTCGTAGGTTCACATCAATTTTGACATCTTAATTTGTTATTACTTAAATTTTATCGCGGATTTTATAAACACACAAATTTGAATGAAAGTTGTACGACCTTTCATTCCGAAGTTAACATTTGTTGACACAAATTGTTATCTCAATATTTATCTAATTGTTTTCCTGAATTTTGACGTTTTATGGCTTTACATTTCCTTCTTGTTTCCGTAATTTTCTATATTTTTCCCTCGTTATTTGCTATTCGATTATTCATTGGTTATTTATTGTTTTTATATTTATTCCTCTTTCTTAATATTTTAATTAACTTTTATATTGAATGTTGTCATGACGATATGACTTAATTTCCTTCCTTTATTTCTTGACTCTATTTTATTTCCTGAATTTCTTATCAATTGTTTCCCAAAAATGCTATCAATCCCGTGCATTCATCCCTTAAACCTGTTTTCCATTTATTTTCCTATTTATTATTTGAACTATGATACTCCTGGACTATAACGATGATCTAGCATTCATCGATATTCACTGTCCAGGAGGTGCTGCACTCATTATGCTCGACGGTCGCTCTCAGCATCGTGCCCATCGTGACACGCGCTGTACAAGCAGGCCTATGTTCGACAACTGCGAGGAGCACTCCGCCGATATCCTTATCTGCATTTTTGCGCCTCAGGTTACCGACTCTCGTACGGCTGACTTGCTTCGTACAGTCACCTCTGTACATCAACCTGTCGTACCTGAAGGCTAATTATTTTTACCAAATGGATGATTTCCCCGTTTGGTATTTTATTTATTTATTAATACTCTAAATTCAACAATTTAAACAATGGCAATTTTCCAATTTTTACTTTTAGCGATTTAATATGTTTCAAATATTTGGTTAATTAACCAATTCCCTGATGTAAATTTCTAAAATTTTTATGGGAAAATTCACAGGACGTAACACCTCCCCCCTTAAACGAGCGTTGCTTCGAAGAACATCGCTCGACCTCGGTAGAGGCTGAATAAAATAAAATTCGATTATCAAGCCAACTCGTCAAGACCTTTAAAATTTATTGTTTGATTAATTATTTGCTTATCTCGTTATTTATGTATGATTTCCCCTACTGGTTTTCTTTTAACCAACTATTCTATGTTTCCCTTCTATTTGACTATTTGTCTCTGCTATAATATTTCATTTATTTATTTATTTAACCTACTCCATTTAACCATCCTCTTTTCAAATTTCAAAATTCCTAACTTCTCATGCGTTTTTGTATGGAGTGTACCATTCCTCTTCCCAACGAAAAGTCTCGCTTTGTCTCTCGATGGACCGACACTCAAGTGTTATCGCCGGCTCTACTCTAAACATCCTCTAAACTCTCGGTGCGCGACTCATGCCTCTAGCCCTTGCTCCTCATTCTTCGTTCAACGTTCCGAAAACGAACATCGTGATTTTCGCCGCCTCAAAGATCTTAAGTAAGTACTGGACATATGCTTTTTGCTTTCTTCTTCTCTTTTTTTTTTATTAATTTACTTGTTTATTTATTTATTTATTATCATTCTCCTTTTTTTTATATATATTTTTTTATTTTATTTTTATTTTATTTTTTTTATTTTTATTTTTATTTTGATATCTTTATATATATATATATGTATATATATATATATATTTTTTCTTTATTTAGAACTACCATGGACGCTTTGCTCACATTCGATGGTCCTTACGGAATTATTTCCTGCTCCGGACCACCGTCTCCCTGGATTTTACAAAAATTGGTAAGTTCTCTTTGTTTATTATTATTACTTTTATTATTATTATTACCATCATTACCATTACTTAATTGGTTTTCCTTATTCTCATCTTCCAGGAGGACCTAATGATCATAAACTCCCGCCGTCGACCATCCGACGCCGTGAGGGCGATGCTCACCATCAGGGCATCCCGTACCCGCCAACGTCGGACGATTGATATCCTATGGGGGGACACCGGGGACGAGGAACTCGACGAGGACCACCCCGGAGATTTCCTGGGGATTCAAGAACTTTTTCGCCCTCCCCATACGTTCTCCGTGGCCCCCCTTCGTCGACCCCGTCACCCCCCTGCCAGCGTAGCAGCCAGAGGGCTGCTACGTGGCCTGATCAGCCCCCGACTCGAGGCCGAACTACCCGTGCTGCTCGTTCAGGCAATGCTTGACAAACCCGAGGACCATCAGGCCTGGCCCTGCCTGGCCTGCAATTTAACAGCAGTGGGGTTTCTGCTGGCCACCCTCGTCCCTTAAGATTGTATATATAACCCCGTTTTTTTTTTTTCTTTATTATTAAGTAACTAATCACCTTATATATATATATATATTTTTTTTTTTCATTTTATTCTTAGATTTATTAATAAAATTTATATGTTAAACTTTTATATTGTCTACCATTCTCTTTCCTTCCCTCTTTTATTTTATTTTATTTTATTCAATTTATTTAGTTTTAGTATATTTATTTTTTTATTTTTTTTTATTTATATATTTTTTTTTATTTATATATATACGGGTGCGACTGTACTCTCGTAGTACAGTCCCCCTTTTTTTTTTAAATACATGCCCGCGACTAGCCGTGAATCGGGGTACGGCGTGACGTCACGTCGCCAGCCGCTCTCGGCTTCTCCCTTTTATGCGGCTATTCGCCGTGCTCTACCCTTCTCTCTCTCACTCTATACCTTTCTCTTTCCTTTCCTCTTTTCTTTTTCTCATGCGTCGATAACTTCACGCTCGACCACAGAATCACGGTCGATTCTCGTGCGTCGATAATTTCACGCTCGACTATAGGATCGCGGTCGATAATTAAGTTCTCTTTTTTTTTTTTTTTTTTTTCCTCCGATGCCTGCTTGAAGCGGCCTACCACGCTACGTCACCAGCCGCTCTCGGCTGTTCCCTTTTGTGCGGCTGTTCGCCGTACTCTATCCTTCTCTCTTCCTGTATTCCTCTCTATCTTTCTTTCACGCTTGCATGCAACTACGTCTTCAGACGGCTATCTTACTATTATTTCCGGTAATTTCTCCTTTTAATTCCTTTTTACTCTATTTCCTTTAGATATAATTTTTATTCTACCTGATTATTTAATTTTGATTATTTATTTATTTATATATATTTATATATATACACATATATATATATATATATATATATATATATATATATATATATATATATATACATATACATATATATATATATATATATATATATATACACATATATATTTTTTTTTTTTGATTTACGGAAGCCGTGGGTATACATTCCCCTGCTTACCGTTTACTGATTGAACTCCCTTATTCTGATCTTCACCTGTCCGTCTTTCATATTCTACTTCTTCCTCCGATTCATATTCTCCCTCTGATTCTACTTTACCCTTTTCTATGCTCTCTGTTTTATCCTCTTTCTTTTTCTCACTCCCTTTTACTCCCTTATTCAGATGCAGCAAAAGATTTGTAACCGAATCCCATACTGCTCCGATCAAGAATAATGACCATCCATACACGGTGTGCAACGCATATCCATGTATGAGTGTGTCTATAATCAACTTTACTGCTTTTATGACCATAATTACTCCTATCAGACCTGCACTTATGTTGCCGAATGCAACTAGTCCTTCCAACATCCTTCTCCACGCATTCTCCATTAGCTTCTGTAGTTCCGGTCCGTCCAATAGTTTTGCGAATGAACCACCTTGTGCCGCGGTTGGTTTGCCTAACAAACCCCTAGCCACAGTGTTTAGCACCGCAGGTCTCTCAGCCGAAAACATGATGTGCTCTCGAAGCTGCTCCAGTTCCGACGTCGTATAGATCCCGCTGGTTGCCAATGACTTGGTACTTTTGTAGGTCCACGTAGGCTTGGTGTTCGGTCTCATCTTCTCAGGTGGATATATGGGTATTGGTCCAGGCATCATTGCATACCAATCCTCGTCAATATAATATGTATTATCATCAACCATCTTGTTGCATGTGATTTGCATTCCGGTTTTCATCAAGATATGAGTCTTTGGTGTCAAGAAATAGCTGTTGTTTCCCTCGGTTACTGGCAAATGCGTATAACATTCTTCTCGTGGTTGTACTCGAACTTCCTTTGGGATACACTTTATTATGTGCACCACCTCTCCAGATATTACGGCCATGTAACCCGGTCCTTTCATCAAATGATATGCGAATTCATCCGGTATCTGCGTAGCTATTGCCAAACGATTTTTCAGCATTTCTCTTTCCAGTTCGCATTTATGAGTCAGAAGATCATGATATACCTGTTGAGTTTGTGTCTGAATATGTCGCTCAATATAAACGGACTTTGAATTTACGTAAGTGTACATGTCCATATTTATCACTTCCATTGATTGTCCTTGTAAAAACGTTTGCCCATCTTCGATCTCATATATGAATAATTTAGGGTGTTCCGTACGCACCAACGTTTGTCCACATACATTTGTTGATCCGCGTACTACAAGCGCGAAAATTATGTCCGATGTAGTAACGGTATACAACACTTTTGAGTCCTGGTCTACACCTTTTTCAGCTATGCCTTCGTACAACACTCCATACTGTCCACTACCGCAATTTCCGACAGGAACAGATTCCCAAAAAGTATGTCCTCCTTCCATATCTACACATTGTCCTTCGTTTAGTTCACAACGTATTCCCGATTTCAAGAAGATTTTATTGGTTTTTAGGGCGATCGTAGCACGATAGTCTCTCAAAGTGATTTTTACTTCAGCCAATACTACTACGTCTTCCCAATTACCAAAAGGATCCGAATACGCCGTTCCCTTACAAGCACCATCTTGCGCTACTTTTCCTGCCATTGTTACAGGATGAGTTACGCTGTGATTACCCGTTATTCCCATTATCAGAGTCTTTTCTACTTGAATGGATCCGTGTTCGTACATTCGATCACACGCGTCTCGCGATACTTCGTACACGTACGATGCCTTTCCATTCGTTACGTCACTGGTATGCGAGAACATTCCACACTTTCGAACATCTCTATTAATCTCAACTTTGCACTGTCGCACATGTACAGATGCATAATCGTTTATCTGAAGCAGTTGAATTCGCACTGCCGTAACGTTCAATGCCGGCGACGGAATATCGCATTCCTCCACCTCCAGAAGCGATACAGTTGTGATGTTGGACTTAGCTGTTCCACAATCGTACCCGATCATCCCCTTACATTGCCTCGATAGCAGAATAACCCCTATCACGAACAAGGGTATTTTCTCTCTCATTTTGATCTATACAAGAAAGAAAATGACGGTGTTATAATAATTGTTTATTTTATTATTTCAGCCCCTTTTGTTTAGTTATACATATAGATTGTTTATTAGTAAAATTTGGTGATAATACAATGTTATTGTTGTGCTGGTTAAGTTACATGTTTGTTAATTCATTACCGATGTATATATATATATTCATTTTTCCTTAATTTTATGCTACCGATTTTTCCCCTAAACCAAAATAATTTTCCCCAAAATTCTACGTAAATACTACTATTCTCTGGTTTTGTCATATTTTTAGTTAACGACTTTCCCCATCTACTTCCTCTCTCTCTATTTTCACTTCAGGTGTTTCTTCCATGTTCATTACTTTAGACAATATTCTTCGCAACATGAACTTCAGCGCTTTCATTTCGATAGTCAATTCATCCACTCCGAACTGAACCACTACATCCGGTTCCTCTATTTCCCAAATCAAAGTCATTACTACTACGTGTTCTTTTTCCCCTTGGTACTTCAAGATCTCATATTTCGCGTTAATTTCTTTTAAAGCCTTTGTCACAGTTTCAAGGTATTCTGCCGCGTCACTGAAGGTGACATGCTCTTCCTCTCCATCGATTCTATCCAAAATAGATTTCACCATTAAACTAACCAAACGCACTACTTTCTGTTCCCAATGCTCAATTTGAACTTTCCGTTCTGTCTGATTCAGTACTCTATTACACAACCCATTAGCAGCTATCTGCCTGGCAATTTGTCTAGTCATCATTCAATACTCAATTCGATAAGGCGCCTTCTGATGCGGCAATCTCGGTAATTCCTCATACTGCAACATTCGTTCTTTTCCTATGATTCTGTTCCGTCTCAATGTCACTCTGCCTTCAGTTGGTCTACGTCTGTCCGAATTTCCTTGGGTTGACATTGTTTGTAGTCTGACTGGTCTGTAATTGTCATGATTGCATTAAACATGGTATATTTATTCCGGTACAATATGTGAAAGTCTCAGTCGGTTTGCATGTACTATCTGAATATTTTTCTTGGTTTTTATCTTTATATTTTGATTTCCCATAATTTCGACCACCTCGTGTGGTCCAGTATATTGATCTGCTAGTTTTTTCGGTTCCGGTCCATTTTGCAGGAATACATAATCACCTATTTTGAAAGATTTTACATTTAGTCTTTTGTCGTGTCGTTCTTTGGATCTGATTTTTGCTTCTATTAGATTTTCTCTAGCCATTCTCCGAATTTCATGTAATTGTGTTACCAATTTAATCAAATAACCACTGTACGTCGGAAGTTCATCCTCTACTCCCAACGGTTCACTAGACGGTACCCTTGCCAATTTTCCAAACACCAATTCGTACGGAGTATGCTTTGTACCCTCATGCACACTGGTATTGTAATTGAAAATTGCCAATTGCACCCATTCGTCCCAGTCAAACTCCTTATCAGCGTATTGTTTCAAATATTCTCCTAATGCATGATGCGAACGTTCCAATGAACCGTTCGACTGCAGATGAAAAGCTGTTGTCCGAATTCTTTTTATTTTAAATCTTTTAGCTACTCGTCTGATCAATCCACTGAGAAAATTTCGACCTTGATCGGTTAATACTGACTTTGGTGGTCCGAAAATACTGATAAAGTTTTTGACCATCGCGTCCGCGATGGTTGCCGACGTTGCGTTTGGTAAAGGAATAGCAAGGCAGAATTTCGTCAATTGGTCCTGTATTGTCAAGATATACTCGTTACCGTCTTTCGTCTTTGGTATTGGTCCGACTATGTCCATAGCTACCTTGTCGAAAGCTGACCCTGGTGTATCGGTTAACACCATTGGTTGCTTCGTTTTGTTTCTCACGCATTTCTTTAGTTGACATGGTAAACATCTCTGTATGTAATTTTGAATATCCACTTTCATCTTTTCCTAAAAATAATGTTGTCTGATTCGATTAAAGGTTTTCGTAACCCCTCTATGACCTCCTACAGCCGATCCATGCATTTCCTGTATAATTCCTTCACGCTCCTGTTTACTAGGATATCTGACAATCCCATGACAAACTATTACTTTGGTTGGACTTCCCAAGAATCCTAAGCGTAATTCCGTCGCAATTCTATCCCACGGAACATTTTCTACCGAATCTGTCTTTGCTAAGCTTACACTCTGAATTTCCAATTCCTCTGTTAATTTTTTCAAACTGCTCATTACTCTTTTGATGTGACCTAAAATCAGTGAAGGTCCCTCTCCTAAGTTATCGCTAACCGGCAATGCTATATGATACCTATGTCCCTTTTTTACTGCACTAGCCTCTCCTAACTGTAGACCCGGAAAATACGGTAATTCGTTTCGATCTGCCAACTTCCGCGATCCTGAATCAAGAGATTCTCCCTTAGTGTTAAAAAAATAACTAAGTGCATCCTTGCGAGTAAAGAAAAGATCACGACTCTGTATGATATTCCCCGGTGGGATTTTCTCGATTTCCTCTTCTGATTGTCTTTCTTCATCTTCTAGCTTCTCATTGTCTGAATTGTGGTCCATGTTATTGTCATCTTCTTCCTTATCATCTTCTTCAGATTCACTGCAGGATTTTTCTTCGTCTGATTCTGATACTTGAGGAATTTTCTTTCTTTTTCTCGT
The DNA here is from genome assembly GCA_958510785.1 of Exephanes ischioxanthus. Lineage (NCBI taxonomy): Eukaryota > Metazoa > Arthropoda > Insecta > Hymenoptera > Ichneumonidae > Exephanes > Exephanes ischioxanthus. Next base: position 7,679,746 of record OY294018.1, on the reverse strand, counting down.
TTTTACTACTGATTCCTCGTCTGTACTGCTTTCGTCTGTTGTTTCTGAAATTTTCTTTTTCTTTTTCTTCTTCCTTGGCTTTCGAGTTTCCTTTGGTGGTTTAGCTTCTTCTTTTGTATTTGCTTCTTCATGTTTTTCTTGTTTATTTTGATTTTTCACCTGGCGTCTAGTAGTCATAGCATGACGTTCCGGTGGATCCTTGTTTTTGGTTCTTTTCCTAGTTGATTGTCCTGTTTCATCTTTTTCCTTCTCTTCTGCTTTGCTTTCGTCATCCTGGTTTACTATTGGTTCCTTATCAGCATCCAAATTATACAAAGTTTCCTTCGGTGTTTTCTTTGGTGTTGTTTCTTCAATTACTTCCGCCAGTTGTTCCTTTGTCAGGGACTCTCGCCACTGTTCCTCAGGATCCTCCTCATCGTTGTATTCCTCATCTTCCTCAAATTCAAAATCATCCCCTTCATTTTCGAAGAGCATCATTATTTCTTCATTTGTCAACCCATCATTGTTTCTCTGTCGTACTGCGAATATCTCTTGGTCCATATCGTTCCTACTTTTGTCTGATTCTACTGGATTTCTGGATAATGCGTCTGCATTTACATTCGTTTTTCCCGCTTTGTATACTACATCATACTCATATTCTGCCAATTTCAATCTCCATCGAAGTACCCGTGCGTTTCCGTCTTTGCAAGTTCTAAACCAAACTAAGGGCTTGTGATCTGTCACGAGTGTAAACACTCTGCCATATAAATACGGCCTGAAGTGTAAAACACTGTAGACAATCGCCAACGCCTCTTTTTCGTATGTATCGTATCGTGATTCTGCGTCATTTAATGTTCGTGAAGCGTATGCCACCGGTCTATCTGCACCAATGGGTCCTTGTGAAAGGATACCCCCGATTGCGTAGCCGGACGCATCTGTAGTTACAACAAACGGCTTTGAAAAATCCGGAAAAATCAAAACTGGTTCTGTACATAATTTTTCTTTTAATTCTTGAAAACTTCCCTCCTGACTTTCTCCCCATATGAAAGGAGTTTCGCTTTTGAGAAGATTTGTCAGTGGTTTAGCCAATTTTGCATAACCCTCTATGAATCGACGATAATATCCCGTTAGTCCCAAAAATTGCCGAATACCCTTGACGTTAACTGGTCTTGGAAATTCCCGAACTGCTTCTACTTTCTTCGGATCTAATTTTAGTCCTTCTTCACTGATCACGTGACCTAAATATGCCACTTCCCGTTTCAAAAATTCACACTTGTCCGGTTGCAAACTCAAATTAGCGGTCCTCAGACGATCGATTAGTTTCTTGCACTTTTCGTCGTGTTCTTCCAAAGTTTTTGCGTAAATCACGATGTCGTCGAGATACACGAATAATTCCTGTCCTTGTAGTCCCATCAATACCATGTCCATTGCTCGCTGAAACGTGGGAGGAGCGTTTTTCAATCCCATAGGCATTCTGACGTACTCGTAATGTCCATATGGAGTTGTGAAAGCTGTTTTATGACAATCTTCTGGATGCATCTTTATCTGATAGAACCCTGAAGCCAGATCGAACACCGAAAAATATCGAGCACCACCCAACTGATCTAATATATCTACGATATTTGGCAAAGGATAAGCATCTCCTATCGTTTTTTCGTTTAATTGTCTAAAATCAAGAACTACTCTCCACTTTTTATTTCCCTGAGAATCTAATTTCTTTGGTACTACCCAGACTGGTGTGTTATACGGAGATTCCGACTGCCTGATTAATCCTGCTTCTAAGAATTCGGCTACCTGTTTTCGTATTTCCTCTTTGTGAATCTCGGGAAACCGATATTGCTTTGAATTCACCGGAAATTCATCCGTCGTTGGGATTCTATGCATTACCACGTCTGTAGCGCCTAATTTTTCTCCTTTGATGTGAAATCTATCTACTCCATATTCGATGATTTTATGCACGGCTTCTTTTTCTATTTCATCCAAATGCTTTAATCGTAGCAATTCCAAAACTTTAGAGAACCGTGCCTCATCTTTTTCTCTTTCTTTTATAGCAAATCATTTTTCTGTCATGAATTTTACTCCGATCAAACAATCGACAAACTGATAAGAATTATTTTCCCTTTTTACTTTATTTTCCTGTTTTGACATAAATCTTGGTTTTAGTTCTTCTATTTCTTTTGATTCTATGTTTTTGTCTTTTTCTCTGACTGACGTTTCCAATTTTTCCTCTGTTTCTCTGACAGTTTGATTTTCCTCTATATTTTGCGAACTCTCTCCCGTGTGTAACAGTATATCTCCAACAGACGTTTGACAATTTACTCCGGTGTTTGCGTTTACCGCCACCGTAAAATCATTCACCGTTTTTCCATTATCTTCCTCTACTTTACTCTGAATTGATCTTTCCGACTTATTTATCTCGATTTTCCATTCTTCTTCAGTGAAAATTTTATCTAAATCCGTTACCTTTCTTTCATTCCTTCCGAATACAGAACCATCCGTGTTTTTCACAGAATCGTTTTCACCCTGATTTTTCTCCGACTCACCAACTTTACCCTGATTTCTTTCCAACTTTCCGAATTTACCCTGATTTTCCGACGACTCTCCGAATTGCTCCAACTTTTCCGACTTTCCGAACTGCTCCGAATTTTCCGACCCTCCGAACTGCTCCGAATTCTCCGACTTTCCAAACTGCTCCGAATTTTCCGACTTTCCAAACTGCTCCAAGTTTTCCTGTTTTATTTCCTTTCTGAAGACTGGATCACCTGTAATACACACTGAATTAGTCATCGCATTCTTTTCACATTTTTCTTTGTTTTCTCCTTGTGGAGTCGCTGTCAATTCCAGGACAGGGATCTCTATATGGACCCTCTCGTTGCGATGATTGGTTACGTAGATGTAAGCTTTTCCACCAACGTTTTTCACCAATCCTTGCTCAATTTCTATTCCCTCGTCGACTTCGAGCCTTGGTAAATATCCCTCAAGAACGTTATCGTTTCTCAAGCGGACATAGAACAGCTTCGTCGTTTTCGGTGGGAACATCATACTTTCTCTAGTATGGAACTCTATTTTCTTGTCTCGAACTTCAAGTGTACTGTTTTCATAATCAATTTTTGCCAAATTATGACGAAAATACTCAGTTGACAGTAGTCCTCCCTGCTTGGTCGGAAAACTGTTTGGTACTACGTGAAAAACCGTTTCTCGTCCCAAAGCATTAATTATTACATACCCCAAAGTATATACAAATTCGTCTGTAATCCCGCTCAATCTCAAGATTTTATCCTGATAAAGTTCAAAATTGTTTAGCAAACATCTTTCTTTCAGAATATTTTTACTGGCACCTGTGTCCAACATCATAATTACTGTTTCCGAGAGCTCACTACTTCGAAACAAGACAGTAGGAGCTATTACGTCTTTTTCTGGATTTACTAAATATACGTCGATTATTTCTGGTTCCGATCCGAGTCGGTATAAGCCTTGATCGTAAGGGTTGGGTGCGCTTGAGTATTCACGTTGGCCTGTGCCTGGGCACCCTGTGCTGGTTGGCCATCCGCGTTTCCCTGTTGCGCTGCCCTCCGGTTGTTGTTGCTGATGCGGATCTGACAATCTGTTAAATAATGACCTGGATTTTTACAATAATTGCAAATTACTTGATTAGCTTGATTTTGTTGTTGATTCATTGAATTTTGTTGTGTCAATGCTTGCGAATAATTCATTGCTCCTGCGACATTTGGATTTCCAATATTTCCTCGTTTCTGTTGGTTGCATACCAGAGCTGAATGCCCCCAGCCATTACAGATTTGACATTAAATTTGAGATGTCTGACCTTGAGGTATTTTCGGTTGATTTTGCTGAGTCATCTGATTGAAATTATTTGCTTGATTCTGTATAGGTTGTTGTATACTACGGCAGGATTCGCTCAAATGGCCTTTCCGACCGCAATTTTTACATGGATTACTGTAACACTTATCTGCCGTGTGTCCCCTTTTTCCACAAATCTGACAAATCATGATCGTATTTGTTTGTGCGTTCGAACCAGACATTTTAAAACAATTATCCGCAGAATGACCTGATTTTTTACAATATTGACAAATTAATGCAGCCTGTGGCTCGATTTTTCCCGATGCTCTGCATTTATCAGCTGTATGACCCAGTTTTCCACAACTCTGACACTTATTAGGTGGAGTTGCGCCTGGAGCACTCCAACAAGTTGTAGCAAGATGTCCCTTTTTCCCACAGATCTGACAAATATTCACCGCTGGAGTATTGGTGTTTACCACGGCTACAGTTGATTCTTCCTTAGCTTCCTCGATGATTTTCACGCTTGCTTTCTTCGAAGTTTTCTCAGGTTCTTTTTCCGGTTTTTTCTTTGCTTCAGCATTTTCTCTCAATCTCTTCATATCTCCTAATTCTCGTTCAATCCTTTTAGCCTCATGAATTGCTTCGCTGAGGGTAGTTTCTTCTTTTCCCATTCTATCTTGTATTTCCAATTTCAATCCTCTTTTAAAGCAACTGCATGCCATTTCATCGATCATATCCGTTTCTTCCTGTCCCAAATATCCTTTCGTGTAATAATGCGCCTCGTTGATTTTCCCAGCTAATTCCCGAATACGATGCGCGTACTGGTCTACTGTATCCGCATTCAGTTGTGCACTGGTTCCTAATTCTCCCTGCAACTGATAAATATCTCTTGGAGGATCATACGTTGTCTTCAAATATTCGATATATTCTTCAATGCTCTCGAACTTGTTTTTCGACGCCCTACTCCATACGTCTCCCACTAACTTTGACCTCGCCAATCTCAACAAATGTAGCTCATTTTCCACTCCGACTATTTCGAGACCGTCTTCCAATCCGACGATATACCGATCCAACGAGCTTCGTTTTCCGTCGAACTCCGGTATCACCTGTAGAGCGTCTCTCAAGTTTCCGTGTCTGCCTGCGCTCAAATTTAATATCGGTCGCGTTACATCCGGTGCCGTCCGACGAAACGGTTTTTTGTTCGGGTTATCATGATCCCTTCCTCCCCTTCCGCCGTTGCCACCGCCGTCACCACCTCCGTCACCACCGCCGCCGCCGTCGCCGCCACGGTGGTCACCGCCACGCCCTTCGTTGCTACCTGCATCGTCGATTTGATCATAGTTGATATTGTCACTATTTCTGCCATTTTTACCTGTATTCCCAGTTTCATACTCTCTACTCTTTTTCATTCGCTGAGCAGATGAAATGACTGGAGCCATTTTTTTAGACAAATTTTGTACGACTTTTCCCGATATTTTCTTTCTATGCGACACTTTAGAATTTTGACTCGAATCTTTTCTTGATCGCAATCTATTAACAGTATATCCCGGTTTTCTAGAACATGTTTTTTCTGACAATGATGCCAATCTGGAAAAACTATTAAATCCCTTTGAAAAATTTATCTCTGATCTTGACTTGTTTTTGACGATTGAACTATCTTTTTTATCGCCGATTAACCCGAATACTCTCGCTGCTTTTACTAAGAAATTTTCACTACCACCTGGTGCACTTTTCCTTCTGGGTGAAACAGATTTTGAACAGGATTTTACCAAAGGTCTTCTTCTCGGTGTTGTATCTATTTCTGAGGATCTCGATCTTAACTGTGTACCCGAACTACTACTCAATCTCAACCAGGGTGTGGTTAGTCCAGTTGCTGACGTAAAAGAACTTTCAGAATCGTCTTGCTGATTAATTACGGTTTTGTCTTTAATTTGTGGTTCTACTGCTTCTACTTCGACTGTCTTTGCATTAAGAGTTTCACATTTAGAATTGGTTGCAACTGGATTCGCGAAATTTGGATGAATTGTGTCTGGAAATTCTTGTAAATACTCATCAATTGTCTTCGCAAGCAACTTTATGTCTTGTCCAAGAGCCCTAGTCGCGTCCGATTCAGTTTTTTTTCCCGAATTTTCCGATATTTTCCCTGTATTTGCTAAAGAATCTTTGGGATATGGAGTTGAAGTAACTAATCTGCTTTCCTCTTCAAATTCTGGAATATCTGTCACTTGCGCTGATTTTTCTTCCGATTCTATTAATTTTCTCACTTTTCTTGTTCCCGATTTTTTCCTGTCTTCTGGATAGGCATGTAAGATCTGATCCGGAACAGTACATTTTGAGCGAGTTGAAGTCATTTATGATTTTATTTTCCCTTTACTACTCATTTCACAAAAAAAAATATTTTATTTATTTATTTATATATTAATAAATTTATATATACACTCTTTTTGAGATCCCGGACGAGCCCCCAATTTTTGTTACGTCCCGATCAGCAATTTTCACTCCATCTCGGTCAAGGAGAATTTACACCCTCCCTTTACACGTTATTCGGAGATGACGCTTTATCGAGGTTTTGGCCCTGTTTTGAACCTAACCTTTCGGAAAATAATTCGGGATAGGGCCTAGAGTGTATATATTTGATGTTGAGGAAATTTTATTCGCGGTTAAAATTTGGAATTTACTAGATTTTAAGTGACGATTTTAAACTGGACAAGAAAATTCTGGATGCTAACTCTTTCTATAGGATGGAACACGATATGCGGCTATCACACTCTCTCGCGCGTCACCCTCGACGCACGGCTCGCGACGATGCGCTATCACGCTCACTCACTGTTTTCTCCCGACCTATCCTAATATTTTAACGCGCACTGATATAGCTGAAATAAAATTGACCAACACGAATATATATTGTCCAAAGAAATATTCTAACCTTTCTGGAGTATGAACAAACGTTGATAATTAAACATTGACAATTAAATAACCAGAAGAGATGTATGTTTCGAGATGTAGATGGTAATTTTTCCAAACTTACGATGTGATTTAAATGGTTTTACCTCAGAATGAATGGTCGAATGATTCGATTGATGAATGAAGTATAACGATATCGAAATTGAACGTCCTTCCCAATCTGGATGAATATTCGAATCAGAATCGAATGATGACGATCGATTTCCGAAAATAACGTCCCTCCAAAATGCCGAATACTCGAATCAGAATCGAGTGATGATGATGATCGACTCCAGAAATGAACGTCCTTCCCAGATTTCAACGATGTGGATTGATGATTTCGATGATTAAATGATTTTCAGGAGGAATATACTCAATTACGACAGAATGAATTGGAAAGATATGAACTGTTTATTGAAGTTGGTTAAAATGAATACTGGCTCGAAGATTTTACAAACTGATTTACAAGTTCTTTGTTAATGGGTCTTAGTACAATACAAGATTGAGGTCGTTGCCCCGGTCGCGAAGAAGTGCCGAATGGGCGGTGGGTGCGCGAATAAATAACCTCGGTGCCGGACACCCCCGCGTCACCGCTGTCACACCTGCGCCTCGTCTCCCCACTCTCATCACCCGATTTCTTTCTTTGGCTGTTCTAATTAATTATTACCTATTTCGTAGGTTCACATCAATTTTGACATCTTAATTTGTTATTACTTAAATTTTATCGCGGATTTTATAAACACACAAATTTGAATGAAAGTTGTACGACCTTTCATTCCGAAGTTAACATTTGTTGACACAAATTGTTATCTCAATATTTATCTAATTGTTTTCCTGGATTTTGACGTTTTATGGCTTTACATTTCCTTCTTGTTTCCGTAATTTTCTATATTTTTCCCTCGTTATTTGCTATTCGATTATTCATTGGTTATTTATTGTTTTTATATTTATTCCTCTTTCTTAATATTTTAATTAACTTTTATATTGAATGTTGTCATGACGATATGACTTAATTTCCTTCCTTTATTTCTTGACTCTATTTTATTTCCTGAATTTCTTATCAATTGTTTCCCAAAAATGCTATCAATCCCGTGCATTCATCCCTTAAACCTGTTTTCCATTTATTTTCCTATTTATTATTTGAACTATGATACTCCTGGACTATAACGATGATCTAGCATTCATCGATATTCACTGTCCAGGAGGTGCTGCACTCATTATGCTCGACGGTCGCTCTCAGCATCGTGCCCATCGTGACACGCGCTGTACAAGCAGGCCTATGTTCGACAACTGCGAGGAGCACTCCGCCGATATCCTTATCTGCATTTTTGCGCCTCAGGTTACCGACTCTCGTACGGCTGACTTGCTTCGTACAGTCACCTCTGTACATCAACCTGTCGTACCTGAAGGCTAATTATTTTTACCAAATGGATGATTTCCCCGTTTGGTATTTTATTTATTTATTAATACTCTAAATTCAACAATTTAAACAATGGCAATTTTCCAATGTTTACTTTTAGCGATTTAATATGTTTCAAATATTTGGTTAATTAACCAATTCCCTGATGTAAATTTCTAAAATTTTTATGGGAAAATTCACAGGACGTAACACAGTAGTATATCTCGTTCCTCATATACATCAACGATCAAAGAATAACTAAATCCACGCTCACATTATCCGTATAGAGAAAATCGTTTCATGCAGTATTCTCGATCAATCGAGAACAAGGCTCTCTACGCGCTTTTTCATTGTTTGTAATTATTTATAATTTAAAAAATGAACTTATTGATCACCACAATTTTAAAATCTGATCAAATTCTGAAAAATCTTGTGTCATATAAAACAAATTTTAAGATTTGAGCCGGAGAGCGGCGTCACCTTTGATTTTTTTTTTTTTTTAATATAAAAAGACAGTAAAAACATCTAACAAAAAATCAGTCGATTGTGGGTTATCGCTTGACAATTTTTATATACAACACAGTATTTTTGGGAGTTTTTTCAGATTTTTTAAACTCTCGCGATTAATAAATTCATTCTTTTAATCATAAATAATTATAAACAATTTTTTTTATGTAATAAAAAATCTAAGTTGTTTTGAGAGTTCGTTTAGTCATATTAAAAAATGCGGATCCAATCGAAGATGTGAAGGGTTAGACCGGAAGGCCAGGTCATAATCGTACGGAATATATATTCGTTGTTTCACGACACAATTCAAGGTCCCGAAGCCCGTACTTTGTCGGGCGAGTCATTTGACGTGCTCGGCGCAACTCGAACGTCGGCGCGAGCACGTTGAATGCCTCACACGGCTGGGCGCATAAAGTAGCGAGGTATATCCCATTCCTCATATCAATGATAAAAAAATAACTAAATTCAATTTCATATTATCCGGATAGAGAAAATCATTTCCATGCAATATTTTCGATAAATCGAGAACAAACGTTTTTATGCGTTTTTTTAATGTTTGTAATTATTTATGATTTAAAAAATAAACTTATTGATCACCACAATTTAAAAATCTGAAAAAACTGAATAATCTTGTGTCATTTGAAACAAATTTTAAGATTTGAGCCGGAGTGAGCGGCGACACTTTCTATTTTAGTCAAATAAAAAAAACAGTAAGAAAAATATATAACAAAAATCAGTCGATTATGGGTTATCGCTTGATAATTTTTATATACAACACTGAATGTTTGGGATTTTTTAGAGATTCTTCTGAAGTTTCAATTTTTTAGTTAAAAACAATTTCAGAAAGATCTGAAAAAATCTTGTATATAAAAATTGTCAAGCGATAATCCATAATCGGCTAATTTTTTGTTATGTTTTTTACACTTTTTTATATTTGATTAAATAGAAGGTGACGCCGCTCACTCCGACTCAAATCTTAAAATTTGTTGTATATGACACAATATTATTCAGAACTTTATCAGATTTTTAAATTGTGGTGATCAATAAGTTCATTTTTTAAATCATAAATAATTACAAACAATTAAAAAACGCATAAAAACCCTTGTTCTCGATTTATCGAAAATACTACATGGAAATGATTTTCTCTATACGGATAATATGAGATTGAATTTAGTTATTTTTTTATCATTGATATATATGAGGAATGGGATATACCTCGCTACTTTATGCGCCCAGCCGTGCGAGGCATTCAACGTGCGCGCGCCGACGTTCGGGTTGCGCCGAGCACGTCAAATGACTCGCCCGGCAAAGTACGGGCTTCTGGACCTTGAATTGTGTCGTGAAACAACGAATATGTATGGCGCATTCCCTACAATTTCGACCTGGGTCTAAGCCTTCACATCTTCGATTGGGGCCGCAATTTTTTATATGACTGAACTAACTCTCAAACAGTTCAGATGTTTTATTAGATTAAAAAAAAATGTTTCTAATTATTTATGATTAAAAGAATAAACTTATTGATCGCGAGAATTGAAAAATCTGAAAAACGTCTAAAAAATCTTGTGGCATATGAAACAAATTTTGAGATTTGAGCCGGCGTGAGCGTCGACTTCTATTGTTTTCAAATAAAAAAAACAGTAAAAAATATATAACAAAAAATCAGTCGATTATGGGTTGTCGCTTGACAATTTTTATATATCACTGAATTTTTCGGAATTTTTAAAGATTTTACTGCATTTTTTTTACTTGAAAAAACTCTTCGAAAAAATCTGAAAAAATTCTTAAAAATCCAGTATTACATCTAAAAATGGTCAAGCGATGACCCATAACCGATCGATTTTTTCGTTTAATTTTGCTCAATGTTTTTTCGAAAATAAAATTCGAAACAATAGACAGTGACGTCGGCTAACTCCGGCACAAATCTTAAAAATTCCTATATGTGACACATAATTTTTCAGAATTTTTTTCGATTTTTACATTGTGACAGTCAAAAAATTCCTTTTTCTAATTCCAAAAATAATTATACAACACGCTTCCAAGATGCCTTTGACTTTGATCCATTGCTAATTGAAATCAGCACACTTCTGTAAGATGACAGCCTTCATCAATAGCTATTCATGAATATCAGCACATATCTCTTCAGATGACTCTGTGTCCAATTCGCTACATGTCAAAATCAACATACGCCTCAAAGAACGATGGTGCAATTGACTCTGTGTGTCGTAAAGTTAGCACGCTTCGATCTAGAGGCCCTTAGTGAATCAACCAATGTGTTATGGACGTATGGAAATTCGCCAAGTAATGCAAGACACGTAGGAGAAATAGTGCAAACGCTAAATTATGAATTGAAAATTTATTAAACATCACCAAAAATAGTTATTGTCAAATTTAATTTTTCGACGTAAATCTATTTTTCCCGTAATCTGTGCATTATTTGAAGTGAGAAATGTTCGTTGGTATCCTTGACCAAGTACGACCCTTCTTGAAACTGCACATCTTGACTTATTGAAATTCAACTAAAAGGAAAAATACCACCGGTTGACCAGTGGTCTCTTTTGGAAACCCCCTTATATCTCGTGAGCAACTGAAGCGGATGGTCTAACTTGCGTTTATTGTGTTTTCGAAATGTTTGCTAACAATCGATTATACTCAGAGGTGGACTTATCGAAATTCGCACACTTCTGTAAAAAAAATCAGTACAGTAGAACCTCGATTATCCGAACCCTCTGTTCGGATGAAGTTTCTACTACCCGAACTATTGTGGGATCTTTCTCGGATCCGGAATGCTCAGATCTTTACATTGTTGTGCTCTACAAACAACAAGTCAATTCAAAAACGCTCGAGCTCGCATAGACTTACACAGCACTACCGTGCATGCACGTCAATCGTATTTATTAGTTTCTCATTAGAGCAAATACACACATATTCAAAATTAATTTTTGATAATCTACTGGTCTCGTAGTTTAGTGCGTTATGGATTGAACGTCCATTTACCTCTAAGCGTAAGCATAATGTACTTACGGTGGAAAAAAATTAGAAACCCTTTCGAAACTCGATAAGGGAGAGACCAGCACATTGTTAGCTCGTTCGTATGATGTTTGTACATCAACGATCCCAGACAGTAAAAAAAATTTGACTGCGGAAAAACGTACAACTCTTGCGCCAAACGAATATTGTAGATTTCGTGATGATGATTTGAAGTTACCGTTGAATATTATAAAAATACATGCATCATGTTATTCCTTAACTATATATCATAATAATTATTTAAAAAATATGGGTACTGTAATTTTTTTCGATGTGTCGCGCGACATCTCTTATCACAGCTTCATTGTTCTTTTATCAGCATTTTCGTTAATCCGAACGAGCTCGGGTCCCAATTGATTCGGATAATCGAGGTTGTACTGTACATCTATTCAGATGACTCTGTTCGATGCATTACGCCTCGAAAACAGCACACTTCTGTTGATATAAAAGGGTGATAAAAAAGGGTTCGAGAGTCTCTAGAAAACCATTGAAGTGCATGTGAAACACTATGGAGTGCGAGAGAGATAGCATCAGTGGCGGTCTCGGCGGAGCGGGTGAGACACGCGGAGAACTTGTTTCACATGCTCTTAAAAAAATGTTTTACTCCTGACTGCAAAAAATTGAAACATTATTGATTTTTGTAAAATTATTATGTTTTCATCCTTCTAATAAAATTCAAGCCACGCGACGGTGTATGAATTTGCGGCTGTGGCGCGCATCAGCTGTGATTGCACGGAGGAGTAGGGAACGCGGATATTATTTTTTTATATTGTGACGTGACATTCCGAGTCCCGCCACCTCGCACGGTTTTTGGTCGAGCAGTGGGCCGGATTTACGGCCCTGAGTACGCCGCTCGTCGAACCGGCTCGATCGTCGACTCGCCGAGGGCTTCTTTTCTTATTTTATTTTATTGGTCTACGATTACTTTTATGTGATTCAAGCGAATCTTCCGACCTGTTGTTTTTTTGTGTCTTTGAGTTTTTCTTTAGGCCGTACCAGAGGCGCATGACTCTTCGACTTAACCGTCGGACCGTTTTGCCCCGACCGTGTTCGCCAGTGGAGATTGGCCTAAGGAGGCCGGAGAAGAATTCGCTCGGTAAGCAGGCGGAAGCAAGAGACCTGCTTCCGCGGACTAGGAGGCCAGAGGGACGCGGGTAGTGACCGATATGCCGTGTTTCCCGTCCCTCCCGACTACACGGCCTGGAGCCGTTCCTGTCCCGTCGAATTCACGGACGCCGCGGACCGCTCATCACGGCGCCTCCGCTTGAGTGGATTACGAGGGAGAAATGCACGTCGAGGTGCAGTCATATGGCGTATCGAGTGGGCCCACCGCGTAGGCAGAGGGACGCCTCACTTCGCGAGGGAGGCCTCCCCTCGCGTTCATTTTGCCCCACCGGATCCTGGGAGGAAGGAGTCCGTGGATATCGACAATCATCGCTGCGAGCGGAAGATTCTCGCGGGTAGCGGGGCACGGCCGGAGGAGAAACCGGTTTCTCCGACGCCTTAGCCGTTTAGCGTAGGCTAGATTCGGGAGTCGCGAGAGAGGGGGAAGCGCTAGTGCGGACAGTCCCGGGAGCCACTAAGTTATTCATCAGTCGGTGATCGAGTGCGGTGACGAGTGGCAGTTTTTACATCTCTTCGGGCTGTTCTCCCGGGCTGTTCCCACACCGGTAAGCTTCCGTCTCTCTCTCTGATACTCTGTGCTCGCCGGAGATGCTAAAACCGGGCCCACCTTCCGATTAATATTTAGAGATTTGGCGTTAAGCTTGTTTTCGCATTTAATGTCGTGCTTTTGTGCCCCGAGGGGCAGGATGGGTCCGGTACAGCGTGTCCGGCGAGGTTTTTACGCTGGTCTTTTCTTTTTTTTTCTCCGCTGTATTCGAGATAATTGTCTTTTCTCTTGGCTACCTTTTATTTCTCGGCTTTATCTATTGTCCCTTTTGTTAACCCCACGTGTTTTGGCTACATTCCTTCCTCGGCTATATCGCGCATCGCAATTCGGCCAACCGCGTAAAGGCTTTTCGTCGCTCACATCTCGGGTACCTGGCCATATTTCGCGAATATTTTGGGTGTCGAACCTCCGTGGTGCGACTTCGCCACTTCCGCCCATTGCGATCGGCTCTATATCGCGAATTTCGGGACATCGAGGCTAAGGCGATTTCGCCGTTTATCTGGGCTATATTGCGTCTTACGAGACAAAGGGACGACCGGCACGTCGTCCAGCGCTCGTTAGGCCGTTCGGCCGCGGGTTGGCTGTAACACGCGTAAAGGTCACGGGCACGCCGTGTTTACATCAGGCGGCCCGTTCCGAGAACCCCTTGCCTACCTCGGCTATCTGGCGTTCTAGCTTTGTTCCAGCGAGCGTGTTTACGTTCCATCTCTCGCGTCCCGTGTCCCGGTGAAAGGGCTGCATAAAGGATAGGATTTCTATGGCAATCGCAACTGGTTAATTTCCCGTCGTAGTAAATGCCGTAATGTTCGTCTCGGTTACATATAATTTTGGGACCATAGTTATCGTGGGCTACATTTAATTCCGGCAATAGTTATTCGCTGGCTACATTTTATTTCGGCAATAATTTATTCTTTTGGCTACATTTAACTCCGGCAATAGTTATTCCCTGGCTACATTTTATTTCGGCAATAATTTATTCTTTTGGCTACATTTAACTCCGGCAATAGTTATTCTCTGGCTACATTTTATTTCGGCAATAATTTATTCTTTTGGCTACATTTAACTCCGGCAATAGTTCTCCTTTTGGCTATTCCTTTCGACTATATTTAATTCCCGCAATAGTTATTCTCTTGGCTATATCTAATTTCGGCAATAGTTATTTTCTTGGCTACATTTAATCCCGGCAATAGTTATCTTTTGGCTACATTCAATTCTGGCAGTGGTTTATCTTCTCGGCTACATTTAGTTCCGGCAATAGTTTATCTCTCTGGCTACATTTAATTCCGGCATTAGTTATCTTTTGGCTACATTTGATTTCGTTAATAGTTTGTTTCCTCCGACTGCGCCTGCTATTTGTTACCGTTTGGCATACGATTTTGGTCCACGAAAATGATTGTCCAACACCGAATAAAATTATTTCATTGTTATATTGCATTTGGTCACTCGCCCGTCCACCCCCCTCTACCATTCTCTCCCAGGTGGGCTGAGCTAGTCGGAGTCTCGCCGGCCTCGCCTTTCCCCGTTTTCCCTGGCCCGTTCCTGTAATTCACCGCGACGAAATAAATAAATATCGCTCGTTGAGCGGTGGTATCTCGGTACCTGGCGCCCGCGCGCGTGTGAAGAAGCGGTCTCCATCCTACCCTGTGGGAATAGCCACGCTCGGTCGGTATCGTAGGCTACATTAATCTCGTCGTGGGTTCGAGCCCCGAGATTCGGTACCGAGCAGGGTAAGACGGGTAAGTGGGAAGTTGGGGCCGTAGTGTAGAAGAGATGAGAAATTCTCGCTACAAAATGGCGCCCAACGTGGGGCTCGAGTGACAATTATTAGGGTGAAGTTGCGATTGCCAGAGATATTGTTGTTATCGACTTTAGAATCGAAAGATAGCGTGGTATTATTATTTTTTTTTTTTTTGTTTGTTGCTTTGGCGACGAGTTCTTCGTAGATGGACTGTCGTTAATCCTAATCCGCAAACAAAGCGAAGGACTATTTATTCGAGAGCTACCTCCCCTTCGCGTGAGTTAATCCTCAGTTGTTGCGATTCGAGTGATTTCAGGATTAACGTCCTCATACTTGCTTTGTTCTGCGTATTATTATCCCTCGCTGCTGTATAGCGCGAGGTGTAAGATTTCGTGTTTATTTTGGTTTTAGTAGCCTGTTGGTGGGCACCTTACAATATTAATCCTCTCCGCTGAATAGCGAGAGAGATAAACACTTCCTTTGGTCGCTTTGTGTGAGCACCGAAGCTCGATTGACACAACAATTTTTTTTTGGGGACTTTGTTTTTCTCGTACAGCGTAGCTTGACGAGTGAATTTCGTCGAAGCTCAAGTAGCGAGCGAGGGCTTTGTTTTCTCCCGCGTACCGTACCTCGCATTGTGTGCCACTCGGTCGGAAGACCTGTTCGCGAAGTAAACAAGCGCGTAAGCCGTGGTTATGTTGAATACCAAGGCGGAGATTGTTGACCACGCGCTCGACGGATTAACACCCCTCCTGGGCCCAGTTCGGCGGAGATAATAATTTTTTTTTCTCTCTTTCCCCGTTTATCTCTTCCCCTCCGATTCCCTTTCCTTGCGCGTGCCTTAGACAGGGGAACTAAACTTGACGGCCGGGGAACCGGGCTATCAGTTAGTAGCGCGCAGCGACACCGATCAGACCTTTCTGACTGAAGCTTAAGCTACCTCACGTGAGTGGTAACAGGTTAGTGATTCCCCGTGCATTGGTAGTGATATTGTGGGCCTTATTCGCGTATCTTATCGGCTACATTCTCAGCGCTTATCCGCGGCTAACATCGGCTACATATCTGCGGTGCGAATCGGCTATATATCCGCGGCTAGCATCGGCTACATATCTGCGGTGCGAATCGGCTATCTATCCGCGACTAGCATCGGCTATATATTCGCGGCTAACATCGGCTAAATATTCGCGACCCTCCCCAGGGACTGTCCGCGAATCGGCTTGGCTATCTATTTCGTCACCTTTTTTCGGCTACATCATAGACCGGCGATTTCCGGGCGAATGGTTCGATTGGGGCCGATAAATTCCTCCCCGGTTTGGGACGGCACTTGGGTATTGCAGGCTCCGCAGCTGAACGGAGGTCTCGCTAATTTCGAGGTAGATTTAGCCTACGGGGTAAACATCTTAAAGTTACACGCAGTTGCGGAGGGAGTGGTGATCGATACGAGCGCTACCATCTCGATCGAGGCTTCCCCTGGGGTGTTCATCCAGACTCTGGGGACCATTACTTTGTGGCACACTCCCACACCGTTCCACGTAGTAGAGCAGTTCCCGATTCTGCAAGACGGGGTCATAGGGGCCTTTTAGGACCTCTAGAAAACTAGCCGTAACTGGGAACCCGATTGGGCTACATTTCGAACCACGCGTGTACACCTACCGTATCGGCTACATAATTCCGTACTCCGTCGTTGGCTTTCTTAACATAGGCTATATATTCGCGCGTCCCGGGCGAACACCACCCCGAGACCCTTAGCTCGGTTACTTAAACCGCGTGTGTTACCGATCGCATTCGAAGCGCTCCCGCTGTAATGTCGGAACACGACGACCTCCCGTTAACGTTGCCATCCACCACCCAGGCGACGCCGGACCCAATACGCCCGGGCGATCCGGTAGGTCGAACGACCGAGCTGAGCTTCCCGACCGATAATTTGGGCGCCAGTGCCCTGCCTCCGGGGGTCAATCCCCGAGACTCGGGATTTGGGACTTTTGCCGGGAATCAGTGGATGGTACCCCCGTGGGGACCGGATCCCCCGCATCATGCGAGTAGCTTTTTACAGCCGCACCCGGGAGTACCGTACGGGACGCAGCCGAGTTTTCCGGGGCGTTGTCCCGGTCACGGGGCCGCAATTACCACCCCCGCCGTCGTTCCGGGTAGCCGCACTAACGCAACCGATCACCCCATGGTCAGTCGGGGTGCGATCCCGCGGACCCCTGGGTTCGGTGGGGGCGTAGCGCGACAACCGGACGGTCGTCCCCCGACGCCTAACCTGGGAACCGAAAGGCGACCGGGACCCGTCCATGAGCACGGTTCGTCATCCGCGGCGACCGTGTTGAACACCATGCGTAAATGGAATATTTCGTTTGCGGGAAAAAGGGGTCAAGACGTAGACACGTTCCTTGCCCGAGTGAGCGAGGGTCGCGCCTTATTCCCGGTCGGCGACGAAGATCTCATTCGCTGCCTCCCGTTTTTCCTAACGGGGGTCGCCCTTCAATGGTTCAGAAACGACCAAGGTCGTTGGACCACGTGGCGGGAATTTACGGCGGCGTGCCGTTTGCGCTTCGGCGACCCAGATTATCAATACGCCCTGCGCGAAGAAATTATGCGTCGTACGCAGGGTCTGGAAGAGTCGGTGGCGGATTTTCTGACAAACTTGAGGGGCCTGTTTGCTCGCCTCAACCCACCTTGGAGCGAGGCCGAGCAAATTCAGTGCACGCATCGGAATTTGCTGCCGCGATTGCAGGTAGCCATCCACCGCGACGATGTGTTCGATTTCGATTCATTCGAGCACATCGCGGTGAGGGTCGAAAAGAGCTACCAAGCCACCCGCTTGTACCGAGCCCCGCCCGCACCCGAACAATCGCTCTGTCCAGAGTTGGCGTATCGGAATCCCCGAACGCCGCGAGCCGCCGCCCCGGCGGGCGCATACGCCGCCTTGGAGGCGCCACCCGTGGACGTGGCTGCCCAGCAACCCTACGACCCATTCTGGGTAGAGGGATTCGGGGAGGCCCAAGGGGAGCAGTTTCCCGAAGGCCCCCGTGACAACCTGCATGCGATCCGGAACCAACCCGGTACTCGTCGCTGGCCGACCACCCACCAGCCTGCGGCGATTTCGGCGACGCCAGTTGATGCGCACGTTCCGGGTGCCGCAGTGGGGGACCTGAACCCCTTCAGGAGCTCCGCGCCCCAACAGAACCCCGCACATCCGGTCACAGGGAAACCCGCGAAGCCCCCTCCACCCCGTCGAACGATGCAGTGCTGGAATTGCCAGAGCCCAGAGCACCGATTCAACGCATGCCCCGAGCCGCGGAAACTGTTTTGTTACCGCTGTGGCAAGCTCGGCTTCAAGACCACGACCTGCCCGTGCTCGGGAAACCATTAGGGGCAGGAGCGACCCGGTCGAACGCGGAACCTGCCGCCAACTCCAAGACGACCCACACTCCTACGGTTACCGCGGAAACATCTCCGGAACTCCTTTGGTGTAGTAATTTGCAAACCGAAGGAAGTGCCACCGCGTTCTTCGTAACCTTCCACATAAATGGATGGCCAATCCGGGCCTTAGTCGATTCGGGTTCCAGCCAAACGTTCCTGGGACCATCCGCTATCCGGTGGATGGACGACCTAGGTATCCCGCGCCAAGCTTCGCGACCCCGAGGGGTGGAGATGGCCGGCGGCCAGCGAGCAGTCGCGCGCGAAACCGTAAGCCCGCGTATAACACTAAACGGGCAGTCGTTCCCATTCACGGCGTACCTACTTCCGGCCTTAGTCCTTCCATGCATACTTGGCTTGGACTTCCTCCAAGCTGCACGTTTCGTGGTAGATTTCGAGGAAGCCCGTTGGTACAGCAAGTCGAACCCCGCGCATTCGTTTGAGTTCGAGGTTCAATCCGGACCGAGCACCGTTCAGGCTCTCTGTTGTGGCCTACGAGAGATAACACCCGATCAGGCCCAACGGATCGAACAGCTGATTAAGGAAGAAATTCCCGCAGCCCCAGCCAAACCCGGTGCGACGAATCTAACTGAGCACACGATTGACGTAGGGGGGCACCCTGCCATAAAACAACGGTATTACGCGGTTTCCCCAGCGATCGAGAAAGCGATACACGAGTCAGTCCGTGAAATGCTGCGCGACGGAATAATCGAGCCCTCTTCCAGCGATTGGTCGAGCCCGATCGTAATGGTTAAAAAACCAAACGGGAAACTGCGGTTCTGCTTAGACTTCCGTAAAGTCAACAGCGTTACCAAAAAAGACGCGTACCCCATCCCGTTAATGAATAGCATTCTGGACCGGTTACGCAGCGCCAATTATATCACGACGTTAGATCTCAGTCAAGCCTATTTCCAAGTCCCACTCGAAGAACGGAGTCGGGAAATAACGGCGTTTACCGTTCCGGGAATGGGTTTCTTCCACTTCCGGAGGATGCCCTTCGGCTTGACAAACGCACCTGCCACATTCCAGCGGTTACTCGACCGCCTCCTCGGGCCCGAAATGCAACCTTACGTGTACGTTTACTTAGACGATATTATTATCGTAACGCCCACGTTTGAGGAACATCTGCATTGGCTACGACTCGTGCTTCGGAAGATTCGGCAAGCCGGACTCACGATTAACGCGGAGAAAAGCGAGTTTTGCTGCTCCGAAGTGCGTTATTTGGGCTTTCTGGTAAATCGTCGCGGGTTGCAAGTCGACCCCGACAAGGTAGCACCCGTATTGGAATACCCCGCGCCGCGTAACATCAAGCAGCTGCGCTGATTCTTGGGTATGTCATCGTGGTACCGTCGGTTCATCCCGGACTTCGCTAAAGCCGCCAGTTCGCTGACGTTGCTGCTCCGGAAAAACCAGCCTTGGGTTTGGGGCGATGCCCAACAGAAAGCGTTTCAGGAGATCCGCCAGCATTTGACCGCCCCACCGACTCTGGCTTGTCCCGATTTCAGTAAGCCGTTCGTGTTACAAACCGACGCCTGTAGTGTCGGGCTGGGAGCCGTTCTGACTCAGACCATGGACGAGGTAGAGCACGTCATTGCGTACGCCAGCCGAGCGTTGAAGGACGCAGAGAAAAATTACACCACGACAGAGCAGGAGTGTCTCGCGGTTATTTGGGCCATTCAAAAGTTTCGCTGTTATCTGGAAGGGTATCATTTCACGGTCATCACGGACCATTCGAGTTTACGTTGGCTACATAACCTAAAAAACCCCACGGGTCGGTTAGGTCGTTGGGCATTGGAAATGCAGGAATATGATTACGAAATTATTCATCGTAAAGGGGCTCTCCATCATGTCCCCGACGCGCTATCTAGGATACCTGAGGTTGGTTGCGCGGTTTTGCAGCCAGCGGTCGCAACAACGGACCGTTGGTATAAGAATAGGCTACGTGACGTTAAGCGAAAGCCACTCAAATTCCCCGATTGGAAAGTGGAGGGCGATAGGCTATATTATCATCGGCTACCTCAACTCCCGGCCATCGAGGTAGGAGATTTACACGAGTGGAAGTTAGTACTACCGTTTGAGAACCGTCGCGAAGCCCTGCGGGAGTCGCACGACGTTCCCCAGGCCGGACATCTCGGTATCGACAAGACCGTCCGTAGGCTCTCTATCTACTACTACTGGCCCAACATGTTCCGAGACGTCGTACAGTACGTTCGTCACTGTCACGTCTGCCAGTGTAGTAAAGTCGAGCAGGCCGCGCCCGTAGGCTTAATGGGAAAGCGGGTGCTCACACAACCGTGGGATATCATCGCCGCAGATATCATGGGCCCTCTCCCGCGAAGTAAGGCCGGATTCACTTACATCCTAGTAATCCAGGACCTCTTCAGCAAGTGGATAGAGTGTTCCGCGCTGCGTCAGGCAACCGGCAAGCGGATCGTGGAGACCTTCGAGGACGTGATCTCCCGTTGGGGGGCGCCTAGAGTATTGCTGACCGACAACGGGACGGAGTTCGTTAATCGCGACCTCCGGACTTGGGTCGAGCGCATTGGTATCATCCACCATACCACCCCACCGTATCACCCTCAGTCCAATCCGGTCGAGCGTGTGAATCGGGTCGTCAAGACCATGATTACGGCCTACCTGGACGATGACCACCGCGAATGGGATGTCCATCTCCCCGAATTCCGTTTCGCGTACAACACGGCGCATCACACCTCGATACAGTCAAGCCCGGCGTTCCTCAACTTCGGGCGCGAACCACGACCCACGGCGCTGGTTCACCAGTTTCAGAACCAGGCGATTGTCCCGAATACCCCGAAGCAATGGGCGGAACGCATGATGAAACTCGTTTCCCTACGCGGTACCGTACAACACTCGCTGGACGACGCGTATCGTCGACAATCGTCCTATTATAATTCGCGGCGTCGGGAGAAGGAATACGAGGTAGGCGACTTAGTCCTAAAAAGGCAGCGCATATTGTCTTCGGCAGCCCATAATATCGCAGCTAAGTTAGCCACAAAGTTTCACGGGCCGTTTGTTATCACCCACAAGTTATCCCCGGTAGTCGTGCTACTGGCTGATCCGAATGGTACGTGGGGGGGGAAAGTCCACGTACAAGACCTCAAGGCCTATCACTCATGAATCTCGGTACGCGGTCTTCTTTATTATTTTCTTTTGTCTTTCTCGTCCCCCCCCCCCCCCCCCCTCCTTGCTCCTCCCGTTTCAATCCCATTCCCTCTGACTCTACCTGGCTTTATTTTCGGTTCGGACCCTACCGGCATCGCCGCTTGATTTACTAACGCATTCGCACGGTTTGCAGCATCACTTTTTTTTTGCTTCCGCACAATTTTTTTTTTGGGCTACATAATCCCTCACGGATCGGCTCTATCCCCTGGAAACCTTCGACGCAATCACCACCACCGGACCCGTCGAACAATATGTCGGTGCCACCGGACAGCGCCTCGGGCAATCACCGCAACTGCGACTCACCGTCATCGTCGTCTTCAATCGAGGTGCTCGATTATGAGCCGGACAGCGAGGCGTCCACGAACGACCTCCCCACCGCGTCGGGCGGGCTGCATCACGAACCCTCATTCGTTTACGTGAGTGGCATCGAAGAAATCTCGTCCGAGGAAGAGGTCACCCCGCCCCAGTCTCCATCCGCACCACGTGCAGGGGCGCGCGAGTCGGATTACGATCCCGTCGATGAGGACGCGCTTTTGGCCGGAACCGACACCGAGGCGGACGAGGAACGAGTGGACGCTGAACTTCGCCGGGAGAGCGACACCGACAGCCTCCTCTCCGCAGATTCGGTCCTCGAGAGGCTGACCGACTTACGCGACGCAAGTGGTGCGTTCGTCATCGACGAAAACCCCCTTTGGGACCCTCTCCGCCCACACGCGCGGGAATTCGCGGCGTTGTTCGCCCTGAAGCCGGCAATAGCGATCGACCTCGCCCGGCAGGTGAACGCCCTCGCACACCAAGGATCCGCGCAGTGTCCGCTCGCGCAGGGACTGGCTCCTTGGGACCAGATGGCCACCGGTGTCGAGAACCTCGACGATCACCCGATGGAGGACTCGGCCGCCCGGATCCCCTCGACCGCAGGGCCCGATCCAGCCTCCGCCTGCAGCGCACCCGACACTCGGCCACTGCGGATCTTCGCCCTCCAGGCTACCTCAGCAGATTGGACGGACGAGGCCGATGCCGCCTCGAGACAGGAAGAACCCACGGAACCCGCCACCCCGACGGGTCCCGCCATTCCACCGAACCCGGCTGTCGCCACGCAAACCCGGGGAGTACCCGCGACGGTCGACGTGGGGGTGCAGACCGACATCCCGGTGCACCTCAGCGACCCGGCGGAACCAGCGGAGAGGAATCCGGACCCACCGGCACCGCCGGTAGTCCCGGAGATTACGCCCGGGCCTCGTTATGGGCGTTGCTTCAACTGCGGCAGCTCGTCTCACAGTAAGCTGAAGTGCCCACTACCCAGGACCCGGCACTGCAACCGCTGCGGTCACCCGGGGGTTTCGGTGCGGGAATGCCCAATACACGGCCAGGAGTGGCGAGCACGTGGCCCCTGGGTCCCGCAATTGGGTCGAAACGTGCCCCGCGAGGAGATTCTGGTGCGGCCTCGGCCACAAACCTCCGAGGAACGGCCCCGACGCCAGGAAAGCTCACCCTACCACCGTCAGCAATGGAGCACCAACCAACGCGCCCGCCCCTACTACGACGACGAGGGGTACCCTCCGCGCCGAGGTGAGGAGTCTCCACTGCAACCACACCAGCCGCGAGAGGACGACGACTGGCCCATGCACCACCAACGCGAGGAGTATCCGCCACAACGCCGCCAGCGTGCCGAGGACGACGAGGGGTACACGCGTCGCCACGTCGAGGGATATCCGCCGCAACGCCCACCACCAAGAGAGGACGAGTGGTAGCCCGAGCACCGTTCGCGAGCATTTTTTTTTTATTTTTTTTTATTTTTTTTTTGGGGCCCACCTCTCGCTCGGGCCTTCAAATCGGCTACATGGGCAAATAACAAGTCCCGTTTTTTTTTTTGTTTGGGCCGGGAAATTAAAAGAAGAACCTCCCCGTAAGTCCCGACGACAGGCAAACAAGCCAAAAGTGTTCATTTTTGTTTTTTTTTTGAGGTCAACTTCGTTTTTTGTTTGGGCCGGGAAACTCAAGAGAACCTCCCCGTAAGACCCGGTGACGGCAAATGAGCCAAAGATATTTTTTTTTTGTTATTTTAGAGGTCGTTTTATTTATTTATTTATTTAATTTTTTTTTTGGGCAGGTAAATCGGCAAAATATGCATCCCGTAAGACCCTCACACACCAAAGGAAGATTTAACCATAGTTTAACCATAGGCTAATTACAGGTGTTATTGTTGGCTACTCTTTCGTATCATTATTAACCCCACCAACACGCTATTAGAGTTACTTTGTCCGGCTGCGTAAATTTGCGTTCGAAATATATTAATCGCTTTCTAAAGTATAAGGTTGTGGCTCAGACTTTTTTTTTTTGAGCATCTCCGAGTTAGACGGTCCTTCATGGTTTGCGGATTCCTTCCTTCATTGAGTTCCTTCGTTATTGAGTGTGAAAAGACCAGACCTGCACAGGGTGGAGCATAACACTCATGGCGAGGACGGAGGTGATTACCTGGGCTCCGAGAGGGAGTTGCGCCGGTGTGTTTCATTGTTGCAGCCCGGGAGGCAGCGCTGCCGGTCTGCTGTTGGCCAGGCCGTGCGAGTTAACATCTAGAGAGACAGGAGTCCACGGTGAAGGCTGATAAGCAAAGGAGGATTCAACGAGCGCCGTTCGAAAGACGGCATTCCCCTGGCAACCTATGGGGAGGGAGGTTTGTGACGTGACATTCCGAGTCCCGCCACCTCGCACGGTTTTTGGTCGAGCAGTGGGCCGGATTTACGGCCCTGAGTACGCCGCTCGTCGAACCGGCTCGATCGTCGACTCGCCGAGGGCTTCTTTTCTTATTTTATTTTATTGGTCTACGATTACTTTTATGTGATTCAAGCGAATCTTCCGACCTGTTGTTTTTTTGTGTCTTTGAGTTTTTCTTTAGGCCGTACCAGAGGCGCATGACTCTTCGACTTAACCGTCGGACCGTTTTGCCCCGACCGTGTTCGCCAGTGGAGATTGGCCTAAGGAGGCCGGAGAAGAATTCGCTCGGTAAGCAGGCGGAAGCAAGAGACCTGCTTCCGCGGACTAGGAGGCCAGAGGGACGCGGGTAGTGACCGATATGCCGTGTTTCCCGTCCCTCCCGACTACACGGCCTGGAGCCGTTCCTGTCCCGTCGAATTCACGGACGCCGCGGACCGCTCATCACGGCGCCTCCGCTTGAGTGGATTACGAGGGAGAAATGCACGTCGAGGTGCAGTCATATGGCGTATCGAGTGGGCCCACCGCGTAGGCAGAGGGACGCCTCACTTCGCGAGGGAGGCCTCCCCTCGCGTTCATTTTGCCCCACCGGATCCTGGGAGGAAGGAGTCCGTGGATATCGACAATCATCGCTGCGAGCGGAAGATTCTCGCGGGTAGCGGGGCACGGCCGGAGGAGAAACCGGTTTCTCCGACGCCTTAGCCGTTTAGCGTAGGCTAGATTCGGGAGTCGCGAGAGAGGGGGAAGCGCTAGTGCGGACAGTCCCGGGAGCCACTAAGTTATTCATCAGTCGGTGATCGAGTGCGGTGACGAGTGGCAGTTTTTACATCTCTTCGGGCTGTTCTCCCGGGCTGTTCCCACACCGGTAAGCTTCCGTCTCTCTCTCTGATACTCTGTGCTCGCCGGAGATGCTAAAACCGGGCCCACCTTCCGATTAATATTTAGAGATTTGGCGTTAAGCTTGTTTTCGCATTTAATGTCGTGCTTTTGTGCCCCGAGGGGCAGGATGGGTCCGGTACAGCGTGTCCGGCGAGGTTTTTACGCTGGTCTTTTCTTTTTTTTTCTCCGCTGTATTCGAGATAATTGTCTTTTCTCTTGGCTACCTTTTATTTCTCGGCTTTATCTATTGTCCCTTTTGTTAACCCCACGTGTTTTGGCTACATTCCTTCCTCGGCTATATCGCGCATCGCAATTCGGCCAACCGCGTAAAGGCTTTTCGTCGCTCACATCTCGGGTACCTGGCCATATTTCGCGAATATTTTGGGTGTCGAACCTCCGTGGTGCGACTTCGCCACTTCCGCCCATTGCGATCGGCTCTATATCGCGAATTTCGGGACATCGAGGCTAAGGCGATTTCGCCGTTTATCTGGGCTATATTGCGTCTTACGAGACAAAGGGACGACCGGCACGTCGTCCAGCGCTCGTTAGGCCGTTCGGCCGCGGGTTGGCTGTAACACGCGTAAAGGTCACGGGCACGCCGTGTTTACATCAGGCGGCCCGTTCCGAGAACCCCTTGCCTACCTCGGCTATCTGGCGTTCTAGCTTTGTTCCAGCGAGCGTGTTTACGTTCCATCTCTCGCGTCCCGTGTCCCGGTGAAAGGGCTGCATAAAGGATAGGATTTCTATGGCAATCGCAACTGGTTAATTTCCCGTCGTAGTAAATGCCGTAATGTTCGTCTCGGTTACATATAATTTTGGGACCATAGTTATCGTGGGCTACATTTAATTCCGGCAATAGTTATTCGCTGGCTACATTTTATTTCGGCAATAATTTATTCTTTTGGCTACATTTAACTCCGGCAATAGTTATTCCCTGGCTACATTTTATTTCGGCAATAATTTATTCTTTTGGCTACATTTAACTCCGGCAATAGTTATTCTCTGGATACATTTTATTTCGGCAATAATTTATTCTTTTGGCTACATTTAACTCCGGCAATAGTTCTCCTTTTGGCTATTCCTTTCGACTATATTTAATTCCCGCAATAGTTATTCTCTTGGCTATATCTAATTTCGGCAATAGTTATTTTCTTGGCTACATTTAATCCCGGCAATAGTTATCTTTTGGCTACATTCAATTCTGGCAGTGGTTTATCTTCTCGGCTACATTTAGTTCCGGCAATAGTTTATCTCTCTGGCTACATTTAATTCCGGCATTAGTTATCTTTTGGCTACATTTGATTTCGTTAATAGTTTGTTTCCTCCGACTGCGCCTGCTATTTGTTACCGTTTGGCATACGATTTTGGTCCACGAAAATGATTGTCCAACACCGAATAAAATTATTTCATTGTTATATTGCATTTGGTCACTCGCCCGTCCACCCCCCTCTACCATTCTCTCCCAGGTGGGCTGAGCTAGTCGGAGTCTCGCCGGCCTCGCCTTTCCCCGTTTTCCCTGGCCCGTTCCTGTAATTCACCGCGACGAAATAAATAAATATCGCTCGTTGAGCGGTGGTATCTCGGTACCTGGCGCCCGCGCGCGTGTGAAGAAGCTGTCTCCATCCTACCCTGTGGGAATAGCCACGCTCGGTCGGTATCGTAGGCTACATTAATCTCGTCGTGGGTTCGAGCCCCGAGATTCGGTACCGAGCAGGGTAAGACGGGTAAGTGGGAAGTTGGGGCCGTAGTATAGAAGAGATGAGAAATTCTCGCTACAATATGTAACCGCGAACTTTTAACCTGACTTTTCGGACTATACTTTTCGGTCATAAACTTCGATCAGGCTATCAAAATTTAATATGCAAAAATTCGTTAAGTCATTCTTTCAGTTTCAACAAAGTCTGGTGGTCGCAGTGAAATGCAAAACTCCCGTCTTTTGCCCTGGCGGGCAGTCGGGAGTAAAAAATCAGCGCAAGTCTATTCAGATGACTCTGTTCGATGCATTGCGTCCCGAATTCAGCACACGTCTCAACAGATCGCAGTGCCTCATTTCTTCAGACTTAAATTGAACACAGGGGGAAAAAATTGAACACATCACCAACTCGACCCGGCGAAACACCGCATGACTCTACTCTATACAAGACGAATTAATATGGCATTTCGAGGAAAAACTCGACAGACTAAGACCCGACACACAACTGGATTATGTCATAGACACTGTCGATGCGCTTTTTAGCCGGTGTTGACGCAACTGCACACCGGCTGAACTGGACACAGGCCATATTCAGTTCTTCAGGTAACGCATACGAATTTAATATTCTGCGTGCACCCAGAAAAATAATTTATTTGACGGCCACCGTTTATTTGGTTTAAGTAAAATATTTATTTAAATCAAATAAATATTTTACTTAAACCAAATAAACGGTGGCGGTCAAATAAATTTTTTTGCTGGGTGTGGCCAGTTGGGTCTCTGTTGAGTTTATGCTTAGTCAAGTTTTTCATCGTGCAAAATTGACACTGGGTTGAGTTTTACCATGTCGACTTGCGATTTGTGGCGAGGTTCATCAGGACGAGTCAGAGATGTACTCATTTTTTCTACGTACATATGTCTGTACACTTTAATCCTTGAGAAACAAGGCACTGCTTCGAAAAACGGATGTGCCTTCGTCTAGCAGCGTATCGAAATCAGCACACTTCTGTTGACATGAAAAATCAGTACACGTCATAGTAAATGACTGTATCCCAATCGCTACTTACCATAATCTTACGAAATGAGCATTAGAGTAAATTTACACCAAGCCAAGACGAGGATCTTTTTATCGTCGTTCTTTACAGTCGACATTTAGTTTTTGGTCGCACTTTATTGGGTGATTTTTCATTTTTTGCCAATCGTGGATTCCTTTTCTCTAGTACACCATCTGCGGTGGTTTGCTAATGAGTGGCGTGACTTGAAATTTTTACTACAATCAGTGCACGTAAATTTCATGCACACTTTCACGTGTGCAGTGAGGTCATGCCGCGTAAAATTCGCCTTGCATTCTGAACATTCCACAAGCTTCACATGTCTTTCCCTCTTGTGTCGAACGATATCTGCTACAGCCTTGCTGCAGATGGAGCATTCGGTCGAACGCATCTCGTTTTCTACGTTAGTGGAATGTGTTGCGTTCACATGTCGATTCAAGCTCTGTGTATGTTGAAATTGCTTATCACAAAGTCCACACACATGCTTCGCATTGTGGTCATCTTTTTGATGCTTCACAAGCAAATGCTTTGTTCCAAAGATTCTGGAGCATACATTGCAAAGATGTGTTCGTATTTTCGGCTTTCCAACCTTTACACACATGTTTACATCCGTATTTGTTGCGGCATGTATCAACTGACATCCTTTGCATGAACAAAGCATCTTCAGCTCGTTGCTAAAATTCCAGCCATGGCTTCCTACATTTATTGCTTCGGCAACATTAATCCCGACGTTTACTACTTGATGCAGTATTCCGTACCGAACGTACAATAGGTCTCCAGGTTTTTGCACCACGAATTCATATCGGATTTTGTGTTTGTCTAGAAGCCGAGGAGTCAGAACCAGATTTTTGTGCTGCAGCGGCAATGTACAAACTTCAATATCTTCTCCGTCTATTTCGTCATCCTCGTCAAGTTGATGGTCCTTCAAAATCTGGGCGACAATGTAATTTGTGCGGGCATAATCTTCGCGGTCGATGATTATCCAGATTTTATCGTTACCGGCGTGAATAAGATTGACGCTGTCAGCAATGCTGTCTTCCACATGCAATTCGGTGAAACTTCCTGCGCTACCAATATAGAACATGCTGGTGTTGATCCCTGCCATCTCATTAATTCTGGAATTATGTGCAGGGTCCAAATGGCCACTGATACCGTTCAAACAGCTTATCACACCCTGCGGTGGACTCCCGCTGTTGTAAATGTACAAGAACTTTGAGGTTTCCTGGGTAGCGTGCGTAAAGAATTGCTCCATGAATGATACAGTAGAGCGTCGTTCAACTCCAATACTGTGAGGGACTTCGTCTTGATTTCTAACGATGACCTTTTCATTTAAGCGTTGGAGAATTTGCCGGCCGATTACTTCTTGTTGTTTCTTTTTTCTTGCTTTTCCACCGTTGAGTTTTTTTCCAACCGACAACTTACACTTCTCGTACAATTTATTGTCGTCTATAGACTGCAAAGATAGCTCGATCGCGTCGTCGAAAAAAGATGCAATGTGTCCTGGGGTCCATTGCGGTATCTCGTCGCGCGGCTCGATGACATTCCGAAACTGTAAGAAATAAAAAAAAGGAGTGGATTGCAACAGAATTTTCTTCATTTACAATGAAACTAAGAAGCCAGGGAGACCGATTACGGAGTGAAAAAATGATTGATGTTGAAAATAACTATGGTTTATTTGTTTAAAAGAAAGCAAGGAACAAAAGATTTAAATTTCTCTGGCGTGGTTCGATTCCATATACTTTTCCGAGTAAAAAAGGTCGTCTTTATCATTGCCGTAGGAGCAAGACTTTCGGAGTAATTTGCGTGGGAGGTGCGCAGCCACAGCCTCGACGCGTGTACCAACGGAAGGGTCGTACTGAGTCAAAAGTACCAAACAACATTTCTTGCTTCAAATAATGCATAGAATACGGGAAAATAGATTCACGTCAAAAATTTAAATTTTACAATAACTATTTTTGTTGATGTTTAATCAATTTAAAAATCGTAATTTAACTTTTGCACTACTTTTCGTAGGTGTCTTGCATTACTTGGCATCGAAAAGTCTTGTGCCACTTTTTCGGACGGGTAAGACTTTTGACGATATCGATAATAGAACTTGATCGGAACTCGTTCGGCATGTGTACCGACCGATTATGGATGCAAGACATGTAGGAAAAATATTGCAAAACAAAATTACGATTTTCTAATTTATTAAACGTTAACAAAAATAGTTAGTGTAAAATGTTATTTTTCGACCCAAATCTATTTTCCCCGTATTCTGTGCATTAGTTGAAGCAAGAAATATTGTTTCGTACTTTTAACTCAGTACGCCCCCTTTTGTCGAAACACACGCATAAAGAGTTACGATCCACCTATGTTAGTTTCGATACCCAAGGCGAGAACTCGTGGCCGGCTCAACCAACAACATCGGTCTCGGATGGTCTCTGTGCACAAGAGGCATGTCCGGGAATCTCACTTGTCGTCGCGGCTCCACGCGTCGACTATCACTGGGATCTGATCTACCAGGTGTCGACCCTGGTTAAATTATTTCGTCTCACGTCTGTTTGTTTCAGAATCGCTCTCAAATTAAGGAAAAGGCTCACCGATCCGCCGATCGCGGTCATCTCATCGGACGCCATGGAAGAGGCGAAGCGATTCTGGGTAAAGGCAACTCAGGCGGCGTACTTCTCATCGGAGCTGCGTACCATGCTCTCGGGCTCTACGCTGTCTCGTCACCACCCCTTCACTCGGCTGACTGCTTATGTCGACGGGCATGGGATCATCCGAGTTGGAGGGCGGCTCAACCAGTCAACGCTCACGGAGGAAGGGAAGCATCCTGCTATCCTGCCTCGTCACGCTCGACTCACGGAGCTGCTCATCGGCGATGCTCACCGGCGCACGTTACACGGAGGCTCTCCCCCTCTCCCCCTCTCCCCCTCTCCCCCTCTCCCCCTCTCCCCCTCTCCCCCTCTCCCCCTCTCCCCCTCTCCCCTCTCCCCCTCTCCCCCTCTCCCCCTCTCCCCCTCTCCCCCTCTCCCCCTCTCCCCCTCTCCCCCTCTCCCCCTCTCCCCCTCTCCCCCTCTCCCCCCTCTCCCCCTCTCTCTCTCTCTCTCTCTCTCTCTCTCTCTCTCTCTCTCTCTCTCTCTCTCTCTCTCTCTCTCTCTCCTCTCTCTCTCTCTCTCTCGCACTCTCTCTTTCTGTCTCCACCCTATCTACTCCCATCCCCCTTCATCCGTTCTCCACATCCTCTCTCTCTCTCTCTCCCTCTCTCTCTCATATTTTCCCTTCTCTTTTCTTCTAGCTCTTTCATCCACTTCTCTCCCTCTCCGCTCGCTTCCCGTCTTCCTTGTTCCCACTTCGACTCTCTCTCGTCCACTTCTCTCTCTCTTTCCTTTATCTCTTCCAGGCATTCTCTCGCTAACTTGCTTCCTTCACCTTTCCTCAATTTCTCTTCATATCTCCAAGCCCTTCTGCATGCTCTTGTCTTCAGCTTGTCTCTCTTTGTCTCTTCTCTTACCATGTATCCCGGCGTTCGCCAGTCTACTCCCATCGTCCACCTCAGAAATCTTTCCTGCATTCCTTCCAACTCTCTCCTCTCTTCCCATCCCCATATTTCCGCTCCGTATCCCATTACCGTCCACACCAGCGTGTCAAACATCCAAACTCTCCTTTCCCAATTCCTCTCAAATTTCCTTTTGCCTATTCCCCAGGCCTGTTTCATCACCGCTCCTGCTTTCTTCGCTCTGTCCTTTATGTGAGCTTCCTGTCCTCCGTTTCTCGTGAACACGTATCCCAGATACTTAAACTCTTTGACTTCCTCTATCTTCTTTCCTCTCCATCTCCAGTCCACGTCCTTACTCCTTCCTCCCCCTCTTCTGAATCTCATGATCTTCGTCTTTCCAACGTTTAGCTCCAGCTTTTTGTTTTCAAAATACTTCTCCAGTCTCCTTATCATGCTCTTCATTTCCTCTTCGTTTCTTGCTAACACCACCACGTCGTCCGCATAAGCCAACGAGCATATCCTTCTCTCTCTCACCTTCACTCCGCCCCATCTTCCTTTTCCCAATTCTTCCTCCATATCGGCCGTCATCAAGTTGAACAGGATTGGGCTCATCGGGCAGCCCTGCCGGACCCCTCTTCCGGTCCAAAAGCTCTCTCCTGCCTCCCCTCCGACTTTCACTCTGCTCTTCGTTTCTCTGTAGACCTCCTCCACTCTCTCTCTGAGTCCTTTCTTTACGCCTCTTCTCTCCAGCGCTTCCATCATTTTCTTTCTATCCACCGAGTCGAACGCCGCCTTCAGGTCTATGAATAGTGCTACGATCTTACCCTTCTCCTCCGTCAACTGTCTGTTCACTATGTAATTCAGGACATAGATATTGTCTATCGTCCCTACTCCTCTCCTGAATCCTGTTTGATTTGGTGGTATCATTCTTCTTTCCTCCGCTTCCTCCTCCAATCTTCTCGCCAATACCGTCGTGTATATTTTGTATAGCGACGGCATTAGCGTAACTCCTCTGTATTCCTCTACTTTCTTTCCGCTTCCTTTTTTGACAATTGGGGCTATTATCCCCTCCGTCCAGTTTTCCGGCCATCCGTCACCTCTCCATACCCTCGTACATATTTCCCATGCTACCTCTATCGCCTTTTCTCCCCCACACTTCCACGCCTCGTTCGGTATTTCATCAATTCCCATCGCTTTCTCTTCTTTCAGCTTTTTCACCGTCTTCCGGATTTCTTCTCTTCTTATATCTTCTTCTTCTCCCTCTCTTCTCACCTCTTCCGTTCCCATCCTCACTCGCCTCTCCACACCTCCTATCAGGCTCATAAAATACCTTTTCCATTCCTCTTTTTGTATTCCTTCTTCTATTTTCTTCCTTTCCTTCCTTCCTCTGTTTATAATCTCCCATACCTTATTTTCCGTTTTCGCTTCCGCTATTTCCATTACCATTCTCTCCTGCTCCTCTTTTTTCTTTCGGGCACTCAGCCTCTGATATTCTCTCTTTCTTTCCCTGTATGCTTCCTTCGTGCCTTCGTTTTTCCTCCATCTCCTCAGGTCCTTTCTTGCCTCCGCTTTTTTCTCTCTACACTCTTCGTCCCACCATCCTTTTCTCTTTTGCCTTCTTTCTCTCCCTCCTTTTTCTTCACTTCTTCCGATCTCTTCCTTTATCTTTAACTCCATTTCTCTTACCGCTTCCTGTCCTCCTCCTCTCTCCACCTTCATTTCTTGCATGCCCTTGGCATATTCTTCTTTCATTTTTTCTGACCATTCACCTCCTCTGGCTCTTCCATCCCTTCCTCTTTCCTCCTTCTTCCTCTCTCCTCCTTTTTTCACCGTGTCCACCAGCGGATGATGATCCGACTCCACTCTGTCTGCTACTTCCAGCTTCTCTATCCCCTTCCTTGCATTTTCATCACCCATCACATAATCTATAACCGTCTCTCCTCTTCCGCCGGTGTACGTGAACTCTCCTTCCTCATCTCCCTCCATGTTTCCATTCCAAATCTCCCAGCCTACCTCTTCCAGCAGCTTCGTTAATTTCTTTCCTTCGGCGTTGACCTTTTTATCCTTCGATTTTCTTCCTCCCACTTCTTCTTCCTTCGGGCCTCTTACCCTTCCTCCCTCCGTTCCCGTTCTCGCGTTAAAGTCTCCTTGTTCGAGAATCCGACGTCTCGCCTGAGTCGCGCGAGACGGCCGGGCAGCTGCCGGGTGGCAGCACCTCCCGGGCGCTCTCGCTCGAGCTCAGGCGCGTCTCTCGCGCACGCGCGGCAAGGGAAGATGCCGTCGTGCCGTGTGCAACCGGCGTCTTCTCGAATCATCTTGCTAATGGCCGCGATCTAGTGTTCACGTGCTTTCAAGACGCTCATTAGTTTTACCGGTTTTCTGCTCATTTAAGCTCACGGGTCTGCTCATACATTCGGTACATCATCACGGGGACGATCTCAGCATCCGGCTGAGGTATCGTCTAGCTCGCTCGGAGCATAACGCGACGTGTTTCGTCCGGGAAAGTACGAAGTGTTTTTCGCCGGCGACGCGCGCGTTCTCAACAGGTGTGCGACGCGTCGAGTCGCACACGGTACAGCTCACCCGGTTGTCTCGCGAATTAATAAAATTGTGACGGCTCAACTCGGGAATTATTTCGGCATTTGTTTTTTGTATTCAGCTCAGTTCATTGCACAGCGTTCTGTGCATCTGTGTAGATTATTGCGATTGAAAATATAAATTACTTATTTTCGTTGTTATAATTTCGTGTTACCATCTTTATTTTCTCCCCTACCCGCTTCGCTATATACTCAACGGCAAAACTTAAACATTTTGGTCCTTCGAGCCGGATAGCGAACGGGTGGCGGCAGTGCTACGCAGTGTTCAGTGCGCGTGCACTCATCGGGCAGCTCAACCGTTGGTGCGACGAGAGGGAGCGTGTCGTGCGTCTCTCTCGCGCCGCGTCGCTCGGACAGTGCATCGGCTCTCTCGCTCGCGCTTGGACGTTCGGCCATCATCTCGGTCGACTCTCGTGCCGGTGAGAGGTTGCTCGCGACGGGCCGTGCTCCCGCGCTCAGCCATTGTTAGAGTCTCGTGCGTCGGCAGTGCGCGCGCTCGGCCTTTCTTCGCGCGTTCGGCCATTTTGGGCCGCTCGCTCGGCGTACGTGCGGCGAGAGATCGCGGATCGACTCTCCCCACCACCGCTAGCCGAGTCTCAGCTGTGCGACGCGCGGTCGGTGACGTCGGACAGTCGCGCTCTCTCACTCTCGAGCGTCGTGGACAGCTCAACGGTCTGGTGCGCGAGTGAATTCGTGTGTCGCGTCTCGCTCGCACTACATTGACAGTTCGGAGATCTCAGCGGGTACAGTGCGCGGTACGAGTCCACGAGGTGGAACTCTTTTGTGATCGGGCAACTCAACGGTGCCGCGTGCGTGTACAAACATTTACGGTGAGCCGTTCGTGACATTGTGGCGTTTGTTCATTCGCACAGAC
Source organism: Exephanes ischioxanthus (assembly GCA_958510785.1). Classification (NCBI taxonomy): domain Eukaryota; kingdom Metazoa; phylum Arthropoda; class Insecta; order Hymenoptera; family Ichneumonidae; genus Exephanes; species Exephanes ischioxanthus. The sequence goes on along the minus strand of OY294018.1, from coordinate 7,644,792 downwards.
ATTTTTCGCGATTATTTGCGTCGGTGTTCGCGACGATTTATAGTGCGATTTTAACGCGTGTTCGCTCGGGGTCGCGCTTGTTGCGCGAAGGTCGCGCTTGTCTGCGCGAAGGTCGCGCTTGTCTGCGCGAAGGTCGCGCTTGTCTGCGCGAAGGTCGCGCTTGTCTGCGCGAAGGTCGCGCTTGTCTGCGCGAAGGTCGCGCTTGTCTGCGCGAAGGTCGCGCTTGTCTGCGCGAAGGTCGCGCTTGTCTGCGCGAAGGTCGCGCTTGTCTGCGCGAAGGTCGCGCTTGTCTGCGCGAGGGTTGCGCTAGGACACGGCAAGATGTCGGACCCGGTCGAGACGGACGACTCCGCGAGGGACCGGAAATCGGATTTGACCAGCGGGCGGTCACTCGGGACAACCGAAGCCGCGCTTGCGGTACCAGCATCGGACGGCGGTCGACGGTCGCCAAGGACGCTGGCTCTGTCAAAGGCCGATTTCGCCGGTCGACTCGCAGGACAGATGGAGCTCCTGGAGGACGTCCTCGACATGGCGGAGAGGGTCCCGACAGATCTCTCGCGATGCTCCCACGCCACGCTCAACGATCTGCTCCACCTCATGGACGACCACTACGACCGTTTTCACGACCGGCACTACGCGTTCGTAAGGGACTGTGCCGGACTGCTGGACGAACACGCATACATGCGCGACAAGGTGGGTCGGCAGGCAAGCCGGGCTCAGGCGGAGTTCCGGCAGCGCATTTTTCAACTGAAAGATCAGCTTCCTCCGGAATCGGTACCGGTCGCGGCGGCGCCCATGGCACCGGTCTGCCACGCGGACCGCTCACATCTACCGGAGCTCAAACTTCCGGAATTCAAGGGAAGTTACAAGGAGTGGCCGGGGTTCGCCAATCTCTTTGGGAGCATCATCGACAAGGAGGAAACGCTCACCGACCTGGAAAGGTTTCATTACCTCCGGTTGAGCGTCAAGGACGAAGCTGCGGATCTCATCGCTGACCTGCCGATGGAGGAGGAGTCGTACGCGATCGGATGGAACATCTTGAAGGATCGGTACGACAACAAACGGGTGCACGTGCAAGCCCATCTCAGCACGATATTTGCACTCACTCCGCTCACGTCGAAGAGCGCCGCCGGTCTGCTCAAGATTCATGCGACCATCACGAAGGCTCAACAAGGGCTGCGAGCGCTCGGGGTAGGGCCACAGCTGTGGGAATACCTGCTGGTGTTCCATGCCTCTCACCTGCTGGATCGCGCGACGAAAGAGGTGTGGGAGAACACCATCAGCTCGGCCATGGAGTATCCCTCCTATGATCGGATGATGGCATTCCTGCTGAACCGCGCACGGGCTCAGGAGCAGGTGGAGGAGGATGCGGCGACGGCACAGGCCGCGAAGAACAAGGGAGCGTCGAAGAAGACGGCTCATCAGGCATCAACTCAACAGAAGGGTGCTCAGGCGAAACCCGTGGAGAACCCCAACGCCTATCCCTGCGACTTGTGCAAGGGGGAAGCACTTCATCGTGGCGTGCCTGAAGTTCCGGGAGTTGACCGCACGTGCTCGTCGTCAGGTTGTGGTCGACAAGCGGTTGTGTTTTAATTGCCTGGGAAGACACAACGCGAACATGTGTCGCTCGAAAGGAGCGTGCAAGGAGTGCTCGTCGAAGCACCATACGATGCTGCACGGAGCTTCGAACCGTGCTACGGCGCCTGCGGACGGCGCAGAGACTCAACCGGCCAGCTCATCTGGCAACGCTTGAAGCTTCGGTGCAATCGGTCGCTCATCAGGGTTCAGCTCAACTTGTTCGTCGCTGCTCGCCACAGCACTCGCTCACACGGACAATGCGGTGACCGCTCACGAGGTTCGGCTTCTGGTAGACCCAGGGTCGGAACTCACATTCGCGTCGGAACAACTCATCGGTCTACTCGGTCTACCGCGTCGACGTTCGTCGATTCCGATCTACGGCATCGGCGGTTCACGGTCTACTCAAACTAAAGGTACAGCTCAACTTGAATTACGGTCTACTCATACCTCGCACTCAGTTACAGTGACAGCTCACATCTTGAGGACGGTCACCTCGATACTTCCATCGTTCGAGGCTCCAATGCAGGCGTGGCCTCATCTGGCTAAGCTTCGGCTTGCCGATCCGGACTTTCTCACGCCACGGCCTGTAGACCTCATCATCGGCGCAGATCACTACAGCCAGATCATCAAACCCAACATCATCCGAGGGGCTCCGACGGAGCCAATGGCTCAACTCTCCATTTTTGGCTGGCTGGTGCTCGGACCGGTGCACGCTGCTCACGCAGTCGCGTGTACAGCACGCACGGCCACGGCACGGCCTGAAGACGCTATTCTCCAGGAGCTTCTCACGAAGTTCTGGACTCAGGAAGAACCTCCGTCGGGCACACCAGGTCAGCTCACCCCCGAGGAAGAGGAGTGCGAGGCTCACTTCCGGTCAACTCACACCAGGGACTCAACAGGGAAATACGTCGTGCGGATTCCTCTCAAATCAGCGGTCACGCTGTTGGGGAATTCGTATCGTACAGCTCATCGGTGCCTGCAGCAGATGCTCAGGCGGCTCACCCGGGATGACAGCCTTCGGACACTCTATCACCGGTTCATGGCCGAATATGAGGAGCTCGGTCATATGGCGAAGGCACCGGCCGTCGCTTCTGCCGGTGAGGTGCACTATTACCTGCCGCACCATGGAGTTCTCAGGCCGGACAGGGAAACAACGAAGCTGAGGGTGGTGTTTAACGGCTCTGCCGCGACCACCTCAGGCCTGTCATTCAACGACATTTCGCACACAGGTGCGAAACTACAGCTCGACATCCCGGACGTGCTCATTTGGATTCGACTTCATCGCTGCCTCTTCGCAACTGACATCACGAAGATGTTCCGGCAGATCAACGTACATCCGGACGACTGGAATCTGCAACGAATCTTGTGGACCGACAGCCAGTCTAACCCGGTGCCGTTCCAACTCACCACCGTCACCTACGGAACGAAGGCAGCACCATTCCTTGCCGTTCGTACTCTGCTGCAGTTGGCAGAGGACGAAGGCCATCGGTTTCCGTTGGCACTGCCAGCGCTGCGGCTAGGAAGATACGTCGATGACATATTCGGAGGTGCAGACACAGTGGAACAGCTCATCACGGTCGCTCACCAGCTGAAGGGGTTATGCCAGGCGGGCGGTTTTCCGCTGGCCAAATGGCACTCCACCCATCAAGATCTGCTCACGTCGGTCTCATCGGCGAACACCAAGGATCACCTCTCACTGGACGATTGCGCTACCAAGATTCTCGGAATCAGGTGGCTTCCACACGACGACAAGTTCGTGTTCTCATCGGGATTCTCACCAGTACCAGAAAAGCTCACGAAACGGATTGTGCTGTCGGAAGTCGCTCAGATTTTCGACCCACTTGGCTTCATCTCACCGGTAACAATCCGAGCCAAGATGCTCCTGCAGGAGCTTTGGCTGCACAAGGTCGGCTGGGACGACGCCTTGCCGGTTTCGCTCTCAGCTAAATGGCTCAACCTCCGAGAAGATCTCACTTGCCTGGCCAGGCTTTCTCTACCCCGATGGCTCAATACACGGGCCGACGTAGCAGTGGAAATACACGGCTTCTCGGATGCATCTCAACTGGCGATGTCAGCGGTAGTCTACATCGTAGTCAGCTCACCGTCCACAGCCGCTCAGTCGGCATTAGTGTGCTCCAAAACCAAGGTAGCACCGCTCAAGCGGCTCACCATTCCTCGGTTGGAACTCACTGCAGCGCTGCTCTTGGCGAAACTCGTCAAGTACGTTCAGGCCACACTGCACCTGGACATTCAATCAACTCATCTGTGGACGGACTCATCGGTAACGCTCATGTGGATTCGCTCACATTCCTCCAGGTGGAAGGACTACGTGCGAAACAGAGTCGCACAAATTCAGGAGCTCACAGCAGACGCTCACTGGCGGCATGTCCCGGGAATAAGTAACCCGGCTGACTGTGCTTCCCGAGGCGTCACCACTGCTCAGCTCGGAAGTCACCCGCTCTGGTGGAATGGACCGTCTTGGCTCACCCAAGGCGAGAACTCGTGGCCGGCTCAACCAACAACATCGGTCTCGGATGGTCTCTGTGCACAAGAGGCCCGTCCGGGAATCTCACTTGTCGTCGCGGCTCCACGCGTCGACTATCACTGGGATCTGATCTACCAGGTGTCGACCCTGGTTAAATTATTTCGTCTCACGTCTGTTTGTTTCAGAATCGCTCTCAAATTAAGGAAAAGGCTCACCGACCCGCCGATCGTGGTCATCTCATCGGACGCCATGGAAGAGGCGAAGCGATTCTGGGTAAAGGCAACTCAGGCGGCGTACTTCTCATCGGAGCTGCGTACCATGCTCTCGGGCTCTACGCTGTCTCGTCATCACCCCTTCACTCGGCTGACTGCCTATGTCGACGGGCATGGGATCATCCGAGTTGGAGGGCGGCTCAAGCAGTCAACGCTCACGGAGGAAGGGAAGCATCCTGCTATCCTGCCTCGTCACGCTCGACTCACGGAGCTGCTCATCGGCGACGCTCACCGGCGCACGTTACACGGAGGCACGCAACTCACCCTGGCACACCTGCGCCAGGCGTATTGGATCATCGGAGGAAGAGCCCCTGTGAAGTCTCACGTTCTGCGGTGTGTGGTGTGCGCCCGGCAGAGGGGGATCCGTGCCCATCAACTGATGGGCCAACTACCTCTCTCTCGGTCGTCACCCTCACCTGCATTTAGCCACACTGGCGTGGACTACGCAGGACCGCTCACGCTCAAAACCCTCAAGGGACGAGGATCCAAAACCTACAAGGGCTGGATCTGCGTGTTTGTGTGCTTCTCAACCTCGGCTGTTCATCTGGAGGTCGTCAGCGATTATGCGACGACGGGGTTCATCGCAGCGTATCGACGATTCTCGGCTCGACGGGGAATTCCATCCTCTCTGTACTCGGACTGCGGTACCAACTTCGTCGGAGCGGATGCCGCTCTTCAACGGTTGTTCGACCAGACCACGCACGAGCACCGGGAAATCGCCGCGATGCTCTCATCAGACCGGGCTCAATGGCGTTTCAACCCGCCAGCGGCTCCGCACATGGGCGGAAAATGGGAAGCGGTCGTGAAATCGACCAAATTCCACCTGCGTCGCACGGTGAGCGACACGCAGCTCACCTACGAGGAGCTCACCACCCTGCTCGCTCAAATCGAGGCCATCCTGAACTCTCGGCCTCTGGAGCCGCTCACCGACGACCCGCAGGACGTTTCGGCGCTCACTCCGGGTCATTTTCTCATCAGCCGAGCTCTCAACACTTTACCTGAACCAACGCTACCGGTTCTCGGAACTTCGCAGCTGGTTCATTGGCAACTCATCCAGCAACGTGTGCAGGCATTTTGGTCGCAGTGGTCGGCTCATTATCTGCAGCGACAGCAGTCCATCTCCAAGTGGCACCATCCGTCGAATCAGCTCAAGGTTGGTTCGCTGGTGCTCATCACCGACGAGCGGTTTCCACCATGCAAATGGCCGCTCGCCAGGATTCTTCAACTTCACCCGGGGAGGGATGGACTCGCCAGGGTGGCGACGCTGAAGACGGCCGTCACCACGCTCACCAGGCCCATTGCCAAGCTCGCTCTTCTGCCCACATCACCATCGTCGGATTCATCGGAGACGGACAACAACTAACATCATCAACGCCGTCGCTGATGGCGGGCGGAATGTTCGAGAATCCGACGTCTCGCCTGAGTCGCGCGAGACGGCCGGGCAGCTGCCGGGTGGCAGCACCTCCCGGGCGCTCTCGCTCGAGCTCAGGCGCGTCTCTCGCGCACGCGCGGCAAGGGAAGATGCCGTCGTGCCGTGTGCAACCGGCGTCTTCTCGAATCATCTTGCTAATGGCCGCGATCTAGTGTTCACGTGCTTTCAAGACGCTCATTAGTTTTACCGGTTTTCTGCTCATTTAAGCTCACGGGTCTGCTCATACATTCGGTACATCATCACGGGGACGATCTCAGCATCCGGCTGAGGTATCGTCTAGCTCGCTCGGAGCATAACGCGACGTGTTTCGTCCGGGAAAGTACGAAGTGTTTTTCGCCGGCGACGCGCGCGTTCTCAACAGGTGTGCGACGCGTCGAGTCGCACACGGTACAGCTCACCCGGTTGTCTCGCGAATTAATAAAATTGTGACGGCTCAACTCGGGAATTATTTCGGCATTTGTTTTTTGTATTCAGCTCAGTTCATTGCACAGCGTTCTGTGCATCTGTGTAGATTATTGCGATTGAAAATATAAATTACTTATTTTCGTTGTTATAATTTCGTGTTACCATCTTTATTTTCTCCCCTACCCGCTTCGCTATATACTCAACGGCAAAACTCAAACACTCCTCCTATTATCGTTCTTTCTTCTTCGCTCTGCCTTTCCATCCATCCTCTCAGCTTCTCCATTTTCTTGTCCAGATCTCCATTTACATACGTTGCCACCACGTTCCATACCTCATTTCCTGCTTTCACTCTCTCATGCATGATACCATCCTCCTCCTCTCGTGTTTCCTCTTTCTCCAATGCCATCTCCTCTCTCACTCCCATCACCATTCCTCCCATCGCTCTTCCTTTCTTATTTTTCTTCCTCGCTCCTTGGCTCGACCATTTGTATCCCTTCGGCATCCTGCTGCTCACCTTGCTCCAGTTTTTCTTCTCTGTCCACGTCTCCATCAGCACGACTACGTCCCATTCTTCTATTCCTTTCCAAAAATCCTTATCCTTGTTAGCCGGCCCCGCTACATTCCAAAATGCTATCTTCCAGTTCTCCTCCTCCTTTCCTCTGGTCTCTCTCCTCTCTTTTCTGCTTCTCTCGCTTAATCGTTTTTTGCTTCTTCCTCTTTTCCTCCTACTGCTTCTTCCATTCCTTCGCCCTGCTTCTCCTCCGGCTTTCTTCCCGCTCTCCGCTCTTCCGCTCTTTCATCTCTTTTCTCATCGTCTTTCCTCTCTCTTCTTCCCTCCTCTGCTCTCTCTCTCCCTCTTCCGTCTTTCAGCACCTCGTGCTTTTCGTCCCAGAACCATGCCTTTCCGTTCACGAACAGCTTTCCATACCCGATCCTCACCATCTTTCCTTTCCTCCTCTCCACTTCCGCTATTTCCTTTATCAGCCATTGCATCCTTTTCTCTTTCCACGTCAGATCTTCCTCTATTCTCTCTTTCTTCCCTCTCAGATTTCCTTTCTTCCTCATTACCTCTGCCTTTCCTTCCACGCTCTCCATTTTCACCTCTATACTGCCTTCTCTTCCACCGCTTCTCCTCTTTCCAATTTCCTTCGCCCCCTCCATTCTTGCTTGCACTCCAATGCTCTGCAGAATCCTTCTCGCCGACTCCGTCACCGTGCCTTGTATATCCACTCTCTTCATGATTACATTCTTTCTTCTTTCCTCTTTTTCTCTTCTCTCCATCTTCCTTTCCATTTCCCTCATCCGTTCCTCTAGCTCTGTGCTTTCCATCTCACTCTCTTTATTCCTCACTCCTTGCGCTTCCTCTTTCCGCTTTTCCGCCTCCAATTTTTTTATTCTCTCCTCTACCTCCTCTCCCCTCTGTTCTCTTCTCTCTACTTCCTCCACTCTTTTTTCCAGTCCTGTCATTCTTTTTGTCAACTCTTCTCTCTCTCTTCTTCCTCTCTCCTCTCCCCTTCTCATTTCCTCTCTCATTTTTCCTATCTCCTCTCTCACCTCTCTTCCTTGTCCTTTCACATCTTCTCTCATCTCCCGTAGCTCTCGCTTGAATTCTTCTCTCATTTCCTTTATCAGCCTTTCCACACTCGATTCCTCCTCCACCTTCCTCTGTGGGGACCTCTGCACTTTTTTGCTCTTCTGGAAGATCTCAGCTTCCTCCTCTTCTTTTCCTTGCTTTTTTTCCTCCATTTGCTCTCTTTTTCTTTTCCACATCTCATTCAGCTCCACTATCGTGCCCACGCTCGCACTTCTCTCTCTCTCTTCAATCTTTCCGCATTCGACGGTCTTCCTCTACCCTTCACTTCCTCGTCTTCTCTGTCTCCTGTTTCGACCATGTCTTCTCCTTTCTTTGATTTGCCTCTTTTCCGCTCGTCTCTTTCACTTGGTTGTTCTGCTCGCGCGTCACTCTAGCTCGCCACTCCCTACCCTTTCTCTCTCTGCTTCTGACTTACCGTCTCCCGCTCACTCGCCGCTTCTCCTCTTCTCCTACTGCTGTCGCTACCCGTCTACCTGTCGCTCTATCCTCCGTCTCCCTCTTACCTTATTCTCTTTTTCTTTCTTTCCTAACCTCTACTTTTGCCTCTACTTTCTTTACTGTTTTTCACTCTATCTGCCTTTTCCCCTCTTCACTCTATTATTTCCCCTGTTTCCCTAACCTGCTCGCTACTCTTTCCTTCCTCTCACACTCTCTCCGTTCACTCTTATTACTCCTACCTTTACTTTTCCACGCACACTTCTGACACACGTCGCTCTCCTTTCACACCGGAAACGGAACTCCTTATTTATTTTATTTATTTTATTTATTTTATTTATTTTATTTATTTTATTTATTTTATTTATTTTATTTATTTTATTTATTTTATTTATTTTATTTATTTTATTTATTTTATTTATTTTATTTATTTTAAATGTCACAACATCACTTTATCTATTTGGAAATTTACTGTTCACTGTCATAGGTTACGTCAACCGAGATAACATTTCGTCCCGGGACTATTTTCACGCGCGTATGATCGCCGCGCGTTACTCCTCCAAAATCGACAGATGAATGCAAGCCCGACGCTCTGACACGCACACATTCAAACTGCGTACACTGATAGGGAAACTTTAAGCCTTAATAACTCGGCCAATTTTTATCGTATAAAATTTAAAAAAAAGGAAATTTCTCGGGCTGACGCGCTCTACCAGTATGTTCAATACTCTATATTTGTTACGGGACACCCTATAGTAGGTGAATCGTCGTACGCGTCGGAGGTAGGCTCCTTCGAAGGCCTGTTGGTAGCTCGGCGTTCTCTCCGTAGACCAGGTGATGCGGGGTGAATCCCGTCGCCGTGTGAGGTGTCGTGTTGTATGTAAGCATGGCGTAGGGTAACCATTCATCCCAGTTCCCCTGGTCCTCGTTTATGTAACCCTTAAGGTACTCCGCAAGGGTTCTGTGCGAGCGTTCCAATGCCCCGTTTGACTCGGGGAGGTATGCCGTCGTTTGTATTTTTTCTATACGCAATAACTGACACACGCCCGTAAATATGGCGCTGAGAAAATTCGTACCCTGGTCGGTAAGGACGGTCTCCGGCGCTCCGTACCGTCATACGATTTCTTTGGCAAATGCCTTTGCCACCTCGTTGACCTGTTGCGTTTCCAGCGGTACGGCCACGCTGTACTTCGTGAGCAAATCCTGAAAGGTCAGGATGTACTTATTTCTCCGCTCCGTCTCGGGTAACGGCCCTATAATATCCATCGCACATTTTTGGAAGGCCCTAGTCGGGGTGTCAGTTATCACCAATGGTGCCTTTGCTATCGGTCGTAATTTGTTCCTCTGGCACTTGTCATACAGCGCGACGTATGCCTCTATGTCCTTCCGCATGCGAGGCCAGGCATACCTTAATTTTATACGTGCGAGCATCCGAGCTACCCCTTAGTGACCCCCCAAGGGTGAATCGTGATGCTCGTGGAAGATTTTCAATTTTTCCTCCGCGCTCAAGTGGTCTCCGTCTGAGCGTACCCGGTCGTACTCCGTCCCGCGTCGCGCGTCGGGCTGACTATCCGCGGGACTGTACCCCTGGCTGGCCGCTGTCTCCACTTTCGCGCGGGTTGCGGCTCCTTGGCGCTCCCGCCAGCGAGGTCGACCGCTGCATTTCTTACCGTCGCTGCTGCTCGACTCGCTCGACTCCTTTCTTGCCTGTGAGCTTGTCGCCACACACACGCGACTCAGTGCATCCGCGTTGGTATTTTGCTTCCCAGCTTTGTAATACACGTCGAACTCATGCTCTGATAATTTAATTTTCCAGCGCATGAGTCTCGACCCAGGATCTTTTACGTTGAACAGCCATGTTAAGGGCTTGTTATCCGTTACCACTGTGAACCGAGTGCCGTAAACGTAAGAGCGAAATTGAGATATTCCCCATACGATTGCCAGCAGTTCTTTTTCCGTCGTTGTATAATTCTGCTCCGCCTTGTTAATGTCCGACTGGCGTAGCAAATAGGCAGATCTTCCCCAATCGGCCCTTGGGATAATATGGCCCCTATGGCCCTATCCGATGCGTCCGTGGTGACGACGAAGGGCTTCTCGAAGTCCGGGTACCGTAGTACCGGTGCGGTTGTCAGAGCCCTTTTCAGGTCCTCCATGGCATGCTCGTGCCTCGCCGTCCACTCGAATTTATGGTCTTTTTTAGTGAGCTCCGTTAAGGGCTTCGCAACCTTGGAAAAGTCCTGAATGATCTTGCGGTAGTACCCCGCGAGTCCCAAGAAGGACTGTACTCCCTTTACATCCCTTGGGGTGGGAAATTCCCGGACGGATGTCACGAGTGACGGATCGGGTCGCACTCCTTTGCTGGAGACCACGTACCCGAGGTATCGCGTTTCCAAACGCAAAAATCGGCATTTCCCCGGTTGAAGGGCCAGCTTCGCCTCTCGCAGGCCATGGATTACTTCTCGGAGACGAAGGTTATGCTGTGCCAAGGTCGCTGCGAAGATTACGATATCGCCCTGATCCACGTAGCATTTTAGCCCTTCGAGCCCTGCCAGTACCGTACTCATTAACCGTTGAAACGTCTTCTGTGCATTTTTCAATCCGAAGGGCATTCGGGTGTACTCGAAGCCACCACTCGCATTTTTATCTTTCCTGTTGCGTCAGGTTTTTTCGCCACAACGTGTAGCGGAGCGTTCCATTGACTCCGACTCGGTTGAATGATGCCATCTTTGAGCATGCCCTTTGTTTGCTCCTGTACCTCTCTTTTATGTGCTTCTGGTAGACGATAAGGGTGTACCTTGATGGGCTGTACACCCTCCAGGATCGGGATGCTGTGCTCTACCATGCGGGTACAGGGCAACCGATCCCCTTCAAGGTGGAATATATCCGCATATTCCTCGCAGACTTCTAGTAACGCATCTTTTTCTTCCTTGTTGAGGTGAGTAAAGTCAATCGCCTGTCGCAATTTCTCGAGTCGCGTGCCGCCCGTTCCCATTGCCGTATTTATTTCACACGTCGCGGCGGCGAGCTCGCTGTGCAGCTCGTCTGCTGACGGAAGCGGCTCGAGTTTCACCACCGGGCGGTCTACATAAGCATACCCCGGTGTGGTGTTCACTAGACTCACCGCGCAGCTGTTACCTTGAGGCGAGGTCACGCATGCCCCAATATCACCCCCTCGGTAACGTCACGTTTCTCGACGATTCCCCCCTCGGAATTTAGCGTCGATACGTATGCGATATTTTCGCTGCGTGGTGGTAAGGCGATCCGTAGGCTTCCATCCACGAGCGGCATGCTGTGTCCCTTGATGTTGATAATTTTTCCCCCAAGGATGTCCACCCCCTTTTCCTTGATGAAATCCATCCCAAGGATTCCATGGGTCTGCACGTGAAGATTCTGTGGTATCACATGAAACCAATGCTTCACGGACCCGGAGGGGGTGACTAGTTCCACAAGGGCGGTGTAGAGCGTGTTAAGGACTCCTCCCCCCAGTCCCCTTGACGACACCCCTGACCTTGCCGCCGGAGTGTCGATGGACAGCACATTTTCATGTATTAAGCTTACCGTTGCCCCAGTGTCCCCCTTAAGGGTCAGAATTCTCTGCCGGATCGATGGGGACTTTATGTGGAAGTCGCTAGCCGATGCGTGGGGCCTTGGAGACCCTATCACGTACACCTCGGCTTCCTTAAGGGGGTCCACCTGCTCCATTCGGCCCCTTCCCACGGAGTGAGGCCACCGTCAGTAGACCGGCGGTCGGCATCTCGAGTTCCGACGCTATTTCGGTTGTTACCGCTGTGAAGATGTTGGCCTCCCTTAAGGGCCTTTCCGTTGCCGTGGCCATGTTGACCTGAAACGTCCCCATGGTTCCCTCCTACCCCGGATGCATGGCGACTTCCTCTCTCCGATACTCGTTTTGCCGTTTACCATTATTGTTATTATTTTTTGACCGCTTGTTGTCGGCCTGCTTACGTGCCCGGCAATCTTTCCAAAGATGCCCAGTTTTTTTACAGTAATTGCACGTAATGCTTGCCACATGCACGTCCCTCGGTGACGGCACTGGGAGACTCTGCCGTCCGGCTCGGCAATGTTTGGCTATGTGCCCGGTCTTTCCGCATATGTAACAGGCCCGAGTGGCTCCCCCTGCCGCACCCTGCGACTGTCGGGGATTTCCTCCCCCGATGCTGGGTCGTGCCGCGCCTGGCCGTCCCACTGTCATCTTTTCGACCTCCATGGCCCCCATCACGGCGTCGTGTAGACCCTGGTAATTCCGCGATCGAACGATCGTCTGTATTTCCTTTTTCAGCCCGTTTTCGAAATTCATTTGCGCACTTTTCCGAATGGCTTCTCCAATGGCACGAACTCCCCGCGCGTCGGCACCTTCGCCCAATTTTTCTATTACCTCCACCGTAAGGGTCTCGACCCTTGTGGCGTAGGTGGAGACATTTTCCTTCGCGTCCTGGCGCAAGGTACAAAATTGGTATTGCAGTGACGCGAGTGACTCGCGCTTACCGTATAATGCTTCCAATTCCACGGGTAAATCTAGCTTGATGCTGCGGATGAGTGTGAGGAGGGTAGAGCGCTGCCTGGGTCTCACCATGCCCCATACTGCCTCACAGGATAGCATAAATCCGTTGAGTTTTGCCGGGTCGTTCCCGTCAAATGTCTTTATATTCCGAAGGGCCGAGGCCATGTCCAAGTATTCGGCCTCGTTCTCCGTCGGCTCCGTCGTCCGTGTTTGCCGTTGTGACGGAGGTGGTTGTGGGGGAGGGCTTGTCCGCCTGCGCGTCGCCCTAGGCTGCCCTTCCAGGACGAAATCCCTTATAGTTTCCTCCACGGCAATGAGTCGTTCACCCACAGAGTCATCCGCTGGGGGTCGCGCAGCTTGTTCCAGCACCCTCTGTAGCTGGTCGCCTATGCCCTGTAGTTGCTGCTCGAGCCGGGTTAACCGCCGGGCTGCAGCATCCTCCTCTAAAGGCTGTTCCCCCCTCGTGGGCTGTTTACTGCCCTTGGATGGAGTTATTATCCTCTTCGTTCACCGCCCCGAGTTCGACGAATAGGGCTCTCCGTGATGCCCGGACTGCCGGTCTCAATGGCGGAATGTCCGCACTATACCGGTCTGTAGACCCCGGTGCCCTATTCCCGCCGGCCGGGTTGGGCTGTCCGTGCCGTGTGTCTCGCACCGGAGACCGTATACGGGCAATCTCGCCCTCCACCATTGCCGGGGTAACCTGATCTCCACGTTCGAACATTTGGACGTTCACATCCTCCCATCCAATCCCCCTCTGAGTGTTCACTCCGAACAGCGGGTTTGGTGATCCTTGATGCTCTGGCTGACCGTCCCTTCGTGGGCTTTCGCCCAGAGCCTGTCGTGTCCGATTGGTAATTTCTTACAGGGCATTCCTGATCCCTTCTTCAACCTCAAGGGCCTCTTCCCCTGTACTAGGGGTAGAGGCCTGCCGTCCCGACCGCCCTGCGTTGTGGTCGCTCATTTCTCCTTTATTCTTAGCTTCGATACTTTTACTCGATAATTTTATCGCTTAGTAGCGTCCTACTGGCTTCGACAATGCTCTATGTTTTTTAAGAAAAATTTGAACGAGTAACGTGGAGTCACTTACAGTGCGTGCCACATTACGGGATGCCTTTTAGTCCGTGACGTATAACCCTTTTGGGGTGCCAGGCTCCCTTTGACCTCCTTTACGTCCCACTCGTTGGCGACGCCCTTCGGGTGGATACCGGAAGGGCGTCGCCAACGAGTGGGACGTAAAGGAGGTCAAAGGGAGCCGGGACCTTCCTAACGTTTTCCTGAGTAACGGGATGTCCACGTCGATCCTTTGATCGCCCAATGGTCCGCCTGAGCACTAGTCGACCCTTGGCTCGCGGAATTCACTCACGTTACCGCACCGTGCGGTGTTTCGCGATTCGGTAATTTTTCGCGGTTTTAAAATTCTCTCTGGATATCCCACCGCTGCCACTAATGTTATGCCGCAGAATCCCGGTTAGCTACTCCGGTTTTGCGTTTAACTGTTTTTTAGGGATTATTCAGTAAAGGGTTGGAACCCACGTGAATCGATAACGCAATTTTATTAAACAATATTGATTCTTAATAATTTATTAACAGAGTTCGATGATGTTTTATTTAACAAGGTTAAATAACAATTTATTATCAAGGTTTATTCAACTCGTTGTTTAGTTAAATAACGGTTCTCGATAAATTGTTTAATTATTTAATTATTTTAAATATTTAATGTTATTCAAAATTATCGATCAAGTACACTTTGCACCCTTGTCGTTTCCTTCACAAGTCCTTTGGAAACGATCTTACGTATTCAACCGTACAGGTCAGAATTAAAATCAGACTGCCGAGTACCTGCTCTCGATCCTCAATATATTCCTCGAGAGCAGGTATGTCAGCTTAATATCTAGCGTAAGTTTAACATTTACCATAATCCTGTAAACAAATATCTTTCCAAATCCTCGCTTTTTCGTCAGTGGGATTTGGAGCATGTTTTCCTCTTCGTAATTCTCGCCTCGGTATTCTCGAGTCGGTGCTCTAGTTACCGAGGCGCTCGCGGTTGCCTAACTGCTGCGTCAGAAGTATCGACCCTCGATGCTTGACGTTCGACGCTCGATGTACGCCTGGTGCGTAACGCAACCGAATATCTCTCGCAACCGAAATAATCGGGGACGAGAAATAATGGAAATAATATCGCTATACCCGGGGCACAACACCGGGGAGGAAATGAAAGCCAGCCAGGCCCTGAGGACGAGACGGTACATACCATCGCGCAAATGCAGAAGAGAATAGGCGAACTCGAGGGGCAGCTGGAGGAAGCCCGCAACCGGATCCAGGCGGCGCCACCGGTGGAGGCCGATTCCATGGTTCAACGTCTCCTGGCCTTAAAGGAATCCATGAGGGACCACATCCTGGAGTCCCACGGGGCACAACGGGGAGGGGTAACCCCTTCGCGGCGGCCGTCACCATCTCGGCGACAAACCCGGGTATCGACCCAGATTAGGGCGGAACCGGTGTATATGGACATACCCGCTGCCCTGCGAAATATTAAAACCTTCGACGAGAACGATCCCACGAAGCTCGACGGTTTTATTCTATCATGCGAAGCGGTATGGGGATTAGTCCTTCCCGAGCAGCGGTCAACTCTCCTTACGCTCATCCGGAGCAGCAAACTGGAGGATCGAGCAACGCGGGAAATGAGGCACAAAACCATTGTAATCCTGCGGGATCTACGGACGGAATTGGAGGCACTCTATGGGAAACGAGAGTCCCTCGCCTCTCTGCAATACCAGGTCAGCATGTTCAAACAGGAACCAACGGAGAACGTCTCAACCTACGCCACCCGGGTCGAGAACCTTACGGTGGAATTAATAGAGAAATTGTGTGAAGGAGTCGATGCACCACGGGCTCGCTACATCGAAAATGCCTTTCGGAAAACCGCGCAGATGAATTTCGAAGTAGGCCTGATTAAGGAATTACAGACCCTTGGTGCGATCGCGTAACTATCCGAGCCTGCACGACGCTATCGTGGGGGCTATAGAGGTCGAGAAAATGACGAAAAGGCACCCAGGAAACCAGTGCTCGGCAAGACCCAGTTTAGGGGGTGGAAACCCGCGGCAGTCACACGGCGCAGCCAAGGAGGAAGGGAAAACCGGCCACGTGGCCAAGGACTGTCGGCAGGGAGCCCGAGCTAGTCTCCCCGTACTGGCCCCGAAGGACATCCACGTGGCCAGTATGGTGTGCCACTATTGCAACAAACCCGGTCATCTGAAAAAGGATTGCTTGGCGCGGCTACGAAACGGTAACCAGCGGAAGGGAAGGAGTACCAACCAAATAGGCGGAGGGCAGAACGAGCAAGGGAACGAAGGGATGTCCGCATCACCGGGACAGGAAGGGACCGTAGGAGAATTTCGAGCAAAGGCATTCACAGTCACCGCATACAACAGGGCTTCGCCCGGGGGAGGGGGGGGGGGGAATTTTTCCCTATAAATAAGGTGAAAGAGCACCCTATTTATAAGCAGCACGAACCAAACCAAACCACAGGAAGATCCGTCGGCGGGAACAACATAGGGTGAACGAAGAGCACAGAGCAGCTGAAGGAGGTCCGTCGTGAAAACTGTCGTGAAGAGGATCGGTGCAAACGAATAATAGTCGGAGGGAAAGTTTGTAACAAAAATTAAAATGCAAAGGGGAATTGTACTCAATGGGGGTGAATGACCGAGATAAAGTTTCCTCCCGTTAGGGGGGGAGGGAAACTGTATCCCGTCGTGGGGGAAAAAACCCCTGGGGGAAAGTAAACAGAAATAATGGGAAATAAAAGGGGGACAAAATCATAATATAATAAATGATCTCGCTGGGGGGCGAGTGAGGGGAAACAAAAAAAAATGCCATCGGTCAAGATGGTGGGACCTGTACCCCGTTATGGGGGAAGGAAATGGGAAAAATAATTCTCGTGAAAATCAACAGTAAAACAAAGCAAAAGTAGAATAGACAAAAGTAAATAAGGGGAAAAAAGATAATCATGAACGGAAATAAACGGAAGTAAAAGAACATGCGAAAAAGAAATACGGGTACGTCGAGCATCAGGGGTGCGGTAGGTTAGGGACGGCCACGCTACGGTATGCGACGGCCAGGGCAATGGCTCGGTGCCGCCGGACAGCGTGCACCGCTCACAGAATACGACGCAGCAGAAATCCGATCACGCACGGAGTTGGAATCCCGCAGCGCAATACCACTTCACCCACGGATGGAAAAAACCATCCACACGAGACAACAACTAGAACGAAAACGATAAGATTTGCGGACGCAAATTGCCCACCGGTAAACAAGTATTAAGTTTGTTTTTTTTTAATCATATCGTTTTCGTACCCGATTAAATATTTTTTGACTCGCGCGTCTGTGCGAGCCATCGTTGTAACCAGTGCCCTGTGATCCTGTTCAAACGTAGCGCTAGAAAGATAGTGCGCGTCGGTGGCGCCAGAGTGAACGACAGGTTCGCCCTCTGTCGGCGTTATGGGGAGTCTAACCTCCCTCTCGCTCGCGCTCACACGAACCCTGTGGCATTGTCTCTCTCGCACTCGGCCGCTCGCCTTACGGATTTGGCCTCGCCTTAAGAGCATGTGAAACTTGCTCTTTCGGAGTGCAAAAGAGATACCATCAGTGGCGCTCACGCCGGAGCGACAGACATACTCGGAAAGGTGTTTCACATGCTCTTAAGATAGTCCGAGTGGTACAGTCACGTCAAATGTGAGTTTCAGAGAACATTTCGAACACTTCTTGATGGGATAAAAATATGAAAAAAAATCAAGTACATGGGAGGTGCTGCAAAGATTGTTTTTGTGAAATAACAATTTTAATTTGTTATCAACAAATGGAAGAAAAAAATCATTATTCAACAAATTATCCGGCAACTTAACTATTTTCCTTCATAAAAATAATTCGTTTATTTTTCTGAATACGTATGAATATTTTCAGAATTTTTTGTAATATTTGAAAATTGCGTTTTTCCACAGCTTGAATATAGAAAAAACGTGATTTTCAAAGATTGCAAAAAATTCTGAAAAAAGTCATACGTATTCAGAAAAATAACCGAATAATTTTTATGGAAAAAATAGTTTTAGGTTGCCGGGTAATTTGTTGAACACTTATTTTTATGGTTAATTTGTCGATAACATTTTGGAATTATTGTTACATAAAAGAATTTACAGTATTTGAGCACCGCCCATACGGTTGATTTTTTCAGATTTTGATCTCATCGAGAAATGTTTGAATTTTTCCCTGAAACAGACGTTTGGCAGGTCTATACCGCTCGGACTACCTTAACGTAACTTTTTTTTTCTGTCTCACCATCTAATTTCTGTCTCTTATCTATACATATAGGGGGTGAGAATCGAAAAAAAAAATTTGAAACACCCTAGAGTAGACGTATTATTGACACTTGATAACGCGCACAAAAACACGATTTTTTTCATGAAAACAAACCCGATAAGGAAGTCTAACAAAATGTCTTATACCTTACAGTATGAACGTCATATTTAGTAAACCCAAAACTGACATATTTCCTTGGCGGAATGATCTCACAAGTAAATCCGACGACGGAAGAAATAGTGGTGTGAATAGTGTGTAAAGTTGGAAAAGACTATAGTATATTGCCATAATCTGCCCATTTGCAAGAGTTCATGCCTGTACACTGCGATTACTAAGACACCGAGCCGACCGAAATCGTAATTTTTGCGACAACGTTTTGCCTACAATATTCTGGCACATAATTAGTGGCTGAAATAATAGCGCATCTCACAGGATCATATTCATTTTCGGAAAAGTGAGTAAACATTTTTATCACGTAAAAGGCTAAATAAACATCTGAAAAATGTCTCCGAAGTTAGAAATGTACACATTACTTTCTCATTGTTTCCCTTTATTCACAAATCTCCTTCTGCGAAACGACGCGTTTCGTAATTATGTGACTTCCTCATAGAGGAAGTTTTGTGAAAAAAATAAAATAAATAGTATATTATGCTACAAGGGAGGGAAGTTCGCGATTTTTACCGAGTGTGAAGTTTGCTGCGCGAGCGAAGCGAGGACGAAAATCACACGAGGTGAAAATCGCGTTCCCTGTCATGTCACATACGACACAGTTTTTCCGAGTTCATTAAAATAACGACATTTCTTGAGTCGCAAAATCGTCATATTCGCCAATAACCATTACTCCCCCGCGAGTAATGAAACAGTACTGCGCATGCACACAGGTTAATAACGATCATTGGTCAATAATAGGCTATTTTCCGCCCTATTGCACGCAAAAAATGTGGTTATTTTAGCAAAGTCGGGGAAAAAATCATCTTCAATTTAGCTTCATCTAGGAATTTGCTTTTGGTCGAAAAATAAATCAAATCGAGTTTTTATAACCGACTAACTATAGCATTTCACATGCTTTTAAGAGCACAATATACGCACAATACAATAGCATGTACGAGACCATAGTTCGGTAATAAAAACTATAATAAACTTTTCTCGAGGATTCTGGTACGGTCAAAAGAAAAGTCTCATTGTAACCCTGGCAAGTTGATGGACCGCAAACGGATCGAAAAACGGACACGTCCGTTGGGGAACAAAACGGACCGTAAAAAACGACAAAACGTTTTTTTTTTTTTAATTTGCTTTGGTCCATTTTCGGTTTCCGCAACCGAAAAAGGAACAAGATCGTATTTTTCTTCAGTCCTTTCATTACAAACAGAATTAAGGCCTTAGGTCACCCTAGAGGCCGAAAAAAATAGGCTTTTTTGGGAATTTTTTTCAGAAATATTACGAAATAAATCGAGATTACAGAAATGGCACTTTATTATACATATCATTAACTGCATACAATATTTTTTTTAGGCAATTTATTTCAAAATGGCGGCGGTACAGCGTTTTTGCGACGACGTCTTTTTTTCTATGCTCCACGGCCGGAATAACAGCTCCTGTAATTTAATGAATCATGATTAGGGCCCCAATTTTTTCGATTATATATAGTATAAGCTAGAGAAGTACGTAGGATTTTTTCGATATATTGATTTTTGACAAAATGGCGCACTTCTAAAGTGGAAAGTGAAAATTTTGCCTAAACAATCGTCAGATAATTGTTAATAACAAATGAACTATGCAATATAAAAAAATCCTACGTACTTCTATAGACAATGTATTTTTGAAGATATATTCCAAATTTCAAGTCAATCGGTTGAAAATTGTCTGAGTTATGTTTCCGGCCAACTACAAAAATGTAGTTTTGAGATAAACGCGTTTAAAGTTTTGAGTAGTAGAAAATCATGAATAATTTTGCAATACGTTTAATTTGCGATGCCTGCACCATACAATTGGCCTTCCAGATTATCTTCCTGCTCTTGCATTTCTTTTCTGCTTGATCTTGCAGCGATTCTGGCCTCTTTTACCCGGTCTGATAGCGATCTCTCTGCAAGCTTTATGCGCTGTTTGTCGATCTCCATGCACATTTCGTAGCTGTTCGGGCCGATTTCCAAATCCATTGCCTCCATTATGTGTAAAATTGAAGAAAACCCGTCATTAAATACACAAACTGCAATTTCCGTAGCTACATCCAAGACTGTTTTCCCACTTGAAATATTTTTTGGGGCCAATGTCCACACAGTCGAATTAAAGCTTTCGTTGTTATTTTGCGTATAACCGCCGATGCATCGAGTTAGAAGATCTTGATTGGTCAGTTCTTCATAGATTGGTTTGATAGCTTCGTAGACTTGAATTGGAAGAGCTGGCTTGTGTTTGTATTCAGCCAAAGTATTCGTCGCTTTGGCGCGTTGCCATGAGCACCATGAATCCTCTCCAATAGGACATTTGTCGTGCTGCGGTTTGGCATCCGTAGATAATTTGTGATGCAGTGTAGCCCATATACTGCTTCTCATGTTCTCGACTGAATCACTGTTTTTACGAATCACTAATCCATAATAAATGGATAGCTCATCTATAAGTTTTCCAGTCAATTTGCCCCTTCCACCGAGACCTTTTGTCTTCTTTTTCAAATTACGTAGTCGGGTGCCCATTCGCTTTTGCACGTGATCTATACACTCTTTCTTGAGTACTGTGAGATCCTCATATAGCTTAGCATCTGTAATGCCTTTGAAAGTCTTAGAATCAACGTCACCAATGTAGTGAGAGTATTTGACGTGCTGCAAAGTTTCAGAGCGGCGAAACATCTCAACAACTGCATCGACTTCCATTTTTCCTGCCGATCCATCGTGATTCACAGCGAATTCTCCTACATGACTTTCTGCCCACTCCGCATATTCGTCGGTATCTTTTTTTTAGACCAATGTTCACACGCCTTACAGTGTTTTGATTTCACTGCACAATCAACGATTTTTCCAAAGTTATAGCCAATAAGAGTCACTAACCCATACAGAGACGTAAATCCACGTTTTCTCCACGAACCATCGCCTGACACTACAATTCCATTTTCTCCGTTTTCAATCGAAATGGTTTTTTCTTCTTCCGCAGCTCTCATCATACTATTCTGGCAAACTAAATTGGTTGCAGTGTTCATTCTTGTGACAACCTTATCGTAAAATGAGTGAAAGGTAGTCCGAGGTAATTCCATGAATGCACAGAATTTTCTGATTCCGTGCTAACCAACTCCAAGCAATCGCATGGCAATTATTATTCTATGGTTGATTTCGTAGCCTTTCTCAACAAGTGGACAACTCAGTATCTCAGTCTTCTCACACTTTTCACAGGACACTACAAGTTTGAATCCCAAACCACGCTTACTGCTTTCAGTAAATTTTACTTTCGATTGGCATATCTTGCAAACGACAACGTCGGAAATAGCCGAAAAAACTGCAATGAAGTTAATTATACGATAACCAAACGCTGGATTCACTTCGATATCGTATAAATCTTCCGATTGCTTCAGTTTTTTGCCGATGAACTGGCGTTCAAGTAGTCTGGTGCTTCTGCCTCATGCCGATTCAGTCTTCGTCGCGATACTTTTGGTCTCCTGATGCTGGAAACCGACGTTTTTGTCCCTTTCTTCCCACTGTACAACCCGTCACTCATTGTAAGAACAAATCAATACAACAAAACAAATCAACTCAATAATTGCACCGGAAAAAGAAATTAAAGTTTACAGAACTATCGAGAAAAACGACTGTTTGTCGACTAGCGTCCTTCTCGACTGCTTGGCCGTGCCTAACTGTCTGAAACAGCCGTTCCACAATTCTAAACTCGCCAGACTAGTCAGGAAATAAATATTTTCAATAACATCTGCCGTATACCTGCTCTAGTCCCCTAACGGACCTTCTCGCTAGCGCTAACAAAAGAGACTCGCTGCGGACCAGACGGCCTTGTACTAAAACTCGAAAACGGAGTACTTAAAGATTTTTCTCGGCCATAATCTTTTGGGACATCATTTTTGAGGCCTTAAGGGACCCTTTAAAACAAAGAAAAAAAAATTGATTTTTCGAAAATTCTAGGGTGGCCTAAGGCCTTAAAAGCAAAACAAAACAAAAAAATTAAAAACTTAGCCAAACATTTTTATAAAAAACGTTCGGTCCTTCCTCGGTTTCCGCAACCGAAAAAGGACCAATCCAAACGTACGGTCCGTTTTACCGTTTTTGCGGTCCACTTCGTTCCCCAACGGACGTGTCCGTTTTTCGGTCCGCTTTTTAGTTTTTCTCTAAAAGCAGCCGTCCGTCAACTTGCTAGGGAAGCCGAGATGATATCCCTTCCAACGAGATTTTTTTACCATACATATGAGAACTCATGAGAAAAGTTTATTACAGTTTTTAATGACGACTGAGGCTAGGATGGATGGGAAGGGAGATGATTCACATGGTCTTAAGGGGTAGCGAAATATCTCAATTCGTATCAAAAACTGTAATGAACTTTTTTGAATAGTATGCATTTTTTGTTTTAGAAAAAGACACATTCAAAGTTCACTACAGTTTTTAATCCCGACTACAATATTTCACTTCCCCTTAAAGGGCTGCTTTTCTTCTTAAGGGGCTGGATTTTCCTGTTTTACCGACGGAACGAAGGGATTTCGTAGAATCGAATTTTAGAGGACTGTAATACTAGCCATAAAAGCTTCGGCCTGCGCTTAAATTTGGCATGAAAAGTTCCACAATTGAAGAAAATTAAATATTACCAATTGTCGCGAAAATCAATATGGCCGCTAAAAATATTAACAGCATCTATGTTGTATAGAATATAAAATATTGTAAAACTTACATATGTGAAACAAGAGTGCACGTCATATCACTAAAATTCCCGGAATATTCCAAAAATCATCACAAAATCTATTACACAGAAGAAATCCATGGAAAATATATTCTAGATTTTATGTTTAGTGTTTACTTGTGAGAAGTGAACACTAAACGAAACAGAACGGATATTTTATAAAATAATCGAATTGCGGGGTGCACTGCGTTAATTAAACACGCAATGCGCCCCGCAAAGCGTTTTTCATTTTATAGAATCGTTTCCGAGAAAAATTGTGGTTTTAAAATTGTATCTTTGTCTTTCTCGCACTCATACGTATTTAGCCTCCCTTTAAACCCTTTGCTCTCTGTGAGCCACTGGGGTAATGAATCTAACCACTATGCTCATGATTTTTTAAATATTTTTTTTTGCTTGTAAAGCTTACGGCCACAGCTCCTGTTGCCCCCTCCATACGATAGAAATGTAATACAGTTATCGCAAATGCACGAACCTGCGCCGATACAGACGGCCATTGCAACTGAGTCTTGATGTTCGTATTCGATACTTCGAGCACAAACACCAATCCTCAGAATTCAAACTTCCACTCAACGGTTCGAATGCGCCAGTTATTGTACGGCAAGACGGCACCCATCCTTCTTCTTCACACAATTTAATTGGACTCCCAGTACCGATCGGAAGCAACCGAACCTGGCCACATTTTGCACGCGCCAGCCAACGTCCGGTCCGTCACCCATCCAAGGAGCATGTTAATCATCGTCCGTTTTGCATCAGTAGTGGTCTCGGTGAAGCGAGAGAGACACACGAAGAACGTGGTTCACTTCGCCTTAAACATAACCGATATCTGACCCTCGTTCGTGGCTGAATTATTAAAATTCGATTAAAGCCCGACAAACATTTTCTTCATTGTTAAATTACTGGCGAGTGTGATCGCTTGTCCGCTTCATGCACTCACAATGTGCAAAATGGTTCGGCCAAATAATTTTATTTTTAGCTCTGAAGTGGGTTTTGAATACATTTTTTATATGGCTGGAGTCAGCTTCACTAGAGACGGGAATCCCGAGGGACTAGACAAAATCCAGGATGCTTTATCACGTACTAAACAAAACTGGACGGGAGAAAAAAAGTTTTGTCCATGTCTGGACAAAAATGATTTATCTAGAACTGCGGGGTTGGGACGGACAAACTCATAGTTTTCTAAAATATAATAAATTATATATACATAGTACGAATGTCAATTGTGGAACAGGTGAGAAACTGGTTGGTAATGAAAGACATATATGACACAAATTCTCCTAGACTACAAGGACTGTGACGTATTTCCCTAGATCTCAACGCGAATATAAAAAACCAAAGAACATAAAACCGGAAACGCGAAAATCGAAGCTCAAACCGAACGGGAGCGGAGCGCGAAATCGAGAACTCAGAAAAATTCACCTTCGGCCGTCCGCTTCTACGGATGCATCGACGTCCCGGTGGGCGCCAGTTAATTTTTGTTTCGCCGGTATTAACAACCGGGCTAAACTGGAGGTAGATGGAACGGTCGACCTCCGCAGGGTCGATTTTTGTTTTGCCGGAATCGCCAAGCCGGACTAATCTGGAGGTCGATGGAACGATCGACCTCCGCAGGGTCGATTTTTGTTTCGCCGGAATCGCCAAGACGGACTAATCTGGAGGTCGATGGAACGGTCGACCTCCGCAACCGAAATACACGAAAACAGAACAAGAAAAACGAGATCACACGAACGGGAACTTAATGGTAACGAGAACTAACGCCGATATATTCGCGAAGGCGAACGGTTGCGGAAATGCACGGTTGCTGAGGATGCGGGTTGTGGTAGAAGGGTCGCGATCCTTCGCCAACAAAGTAACGCGAAATCTTAGATATCGGAATCCCAAAATTCTAAACACGGGAACAATGATTTATTGGCTGTTAAGCCACGGGATCGCACACTAGTGCATAGGGAGCGCTCAAGTGACCAGAGGGTCGGAGCGAGCGTAACGAGAGCGGATCGATATGCGATCGAATAATTACCGAAACGATAAACTCACCGGATCAGCGTACTTTAATCCAATAATGGGCGGGAACTGCATCTCACGATGCCTCGAGAACTTAACACAATTACTGCACATCAAGAGCATTCCTCAGAACGCATCTCGAGCACAGAAAGATCGGTAATAAATTCGGAACCGAATCCACACGAAACACAGCACACACAAGTCTCTAGCGAACACGCGCAATGACAGGTAGCGTGAGCGGGATACGCGAACCGAAGCGAGAGCGATAGCCGGAGTCTACGGCAGCGCGAGCGAGAACGAATGACTCAGCGCGCGAGACAATAGCCCGAACGTAAACACCGTTAACGCGAGAGGTCCGAGCTGCCTCGAGGACGACTCTCGGTAAACTGATAAGCCTACGACGATATTCTAACGAAGCGTTATGATTATTGCGAGATCCTTAGCCGATAGCTGCTGCCCTCTCAAACTATTCCAGAGCGTCACTTAAGTGGGAACCGAAACTATAACGCGGTAATTTTGAGATTCGCCGCGATCGTTACTCCTAATTCAGGACGTGAAAACAAGGCTCTCTCTTTCAACTAAAACACAGCACAAGGTGTTCCGACCTTGCCCGGACCGTACTAAAAACTCCGCCTGTTCTCCAAAGTCCTGCATTATCACCTAAACAGAGTGCCGGGTTTGTACCGGACTTTGACGTATTCGCGACGAAATCTCGTCGGACTCGCCTCTATTCGTTTCTCATTTCTTCGAGACTCTCTCCACCGAATAGATTTGAGAATCCCGACCTGATCTGAATCTTTTCGAGCTTATCTCAAAGCTTATCACACGCTCTAGCTCATCAGCAAAGTCTAAACTGGGTCGTAACTTTAACGAACGTTACTTAAACGAGAGCTGGACGGTACATAGACAGCTGAGGAGCAGTAAATCGGGAACTATAACGGGCTAACCGAAATAAATTGATAGCCGTATCCGTAAAACTTTAATTTATTTGTATTTTTGTGACGGTCATCGAAAAATCACGTCACAGGACATAACCATAAACCTACGCCAAATGTGACTATTTATGCGGTTTATTCCCGGTCACAGGCCCAATTTTAGTTAAACAACGCGACGCGACCTACAACACATATCACACTCCTGCATGAGCAGGAGTGTTATATGTGGGAGAAGGGGAAAAATAAGATGTGATTTATAAAAATTACATTTTATTTTTTACGGTAATGAAATTTAAACCTACCGTTACCGACTATATTAGACTAATACTGTAGTCACTGCAACACCAGCGCTGGTATTATCTACTGACTGGTATTCGCTTCTTCTCTTTCACAGTATCAAGCTTATTGGGAATGTAAACGTCAATGGAAATGTATGCAACGGTATAAGACTGGTAGCTAAATGAAAGTGGGCAACATTGGTTTGCGATGCGAACTTTTTTCCGGATATAAAGAAGAAAAAATAATTTTTGCTTTCTCATAGAGGAAGCTTTGCTTTAATGAAAACATTTTTTATCGAGATTTCAATAAAAATGTGTTCCGGATGTTCCAAAACATCGGAAAATCATATTTAGAAAAAATGTCTGGATTTGTGTATGTATGTGTCTCAGACCCGATAAATTGAAACTCTTATAACTTAGGAACAGCTTGACCTATCAAGTTGAAATTTATGAGGTAGGTAGAGGTGAATCCTCAATGATTGGTTACATTTTTAGCAAAATGCTTTCACTCATAAAAATTTTACGCGCTTTTTAAGTTTGCTGAAAAACTCTGTGCACACCCCAGATCTTAAATTTTTTAAACAATTGGGCCAAAAAGTTGTACACAAAAAAACTATTACCGACCAATGATCCCTATTTAATTTGGCGAGGATCCATCAAACCGTTAAAATTTTATGAAATTTTGCATTTTTAGATTTCTATGAAAAAATAGTATTTTCTTTCTGACGCGAGTTTTCATATCAAATATTAAGTTAAGACTGAAATAAGTTGCAGTTTCGCGATCAGTGGCAAAAATAGCTTAAATGTAGTCCCTGAGTGATGATTAAAGAACAAACTTTTTCCGGAATTTTTGTAACCAATATAGCCAAAATGAGTGATTTTGCGTTTTGTCGAACAACGATTTGCTTCTCGATGACATTGCGGAAAACTCGGGTCTTTATCATGTTCTATGACAAGAACTACACAAGCTGTACGTGACGAGGTTGAAAAAGCTAGGTAAAGAGGTACCATTTGCATTTATTGAGTAAAAATCGAAACCAGCAAAAATAATTCAGGCCACATAATTTCATTTGTTTTCGCGCCTATCACAGATCCGACAAAGTGAAGCGCGACGTTGGTGTATTTTTCTCGCTGAACCTGAATCGATCAGTAGTTTTGCATAAAAGTAAAATACGACGTTGACGTTGAAAAAAAGTGAAAATTGAAATTTTCACAGCGGTTCCTTATAAAAGTTGAAAATTGATTTGATTTATCTCGATTGATTGGGCTTGATTGATTTTTGAATTGAAATGATAACAAATATGTTGATAATAATAATGGTGGCAGTGACAACGTATAGCGCTTGAACAACGACTTATTATCCTCCTGTAATAAAAACACTCATAATTAATAATTGAAACACGTGTGGAAACTATTATAAGTTCATATTTTTCGTTCTCCAAAGACGCCACGTTTTGAAAATAATTCTTAATATATTAACTGTTGAAGTTGCATTTAGTAGTTGTATTTGTTCATAATATTTGTATAGTACAGAAAACCTTTGTTTAAATACGTCTCAATAAAACCAATATTTTTTCACGGTTTTTTATTTGCATCTATACGGAAAAATTGTATTGAATAAATAATATTGAATTTTACTTTGATGCAAATGAAGTGAACCTCAAGTATTCAAAATCAAAGTGCATCAAGTGAAGACGAAAGGCGAATCGGACGCCTGCAGAAGAAGGAGCAGTTAAGGGCGGGGTAAGGTATTACATTTTTTTTTGCTTTTTTTAATGAATGTATAATATCTCAAGAATATTGTGTTAAAATTTCAAGTCGATCGGAGCAAAATTAACGAAGTTATAAGTATTTGAGCGCAACCCAAAAAAATTGGGTTGCGGCGAAACTTGTTGACCTTTTTTTTTTTTCATCAATTTGTTAATAACATTTTGAAATTATTATTATGCAAAATTAATCTTTTGAGTACCTTTAATATGCATGAATTTTTTCAGATTTTTATACAATCGAGAAGTGTTCTCAAACTTATGTGAAATGAGCGCTAAGCGACCAAACTCTTTGCGTTTTTCAAAGCGTTTTTCTGAAACTTGTCATATTTGAAGTCCGTGTTCACGATAACTCAAAATCTACTGAACCAATCGTCTTGAAATTTCGCACAGTACTTCTTCACATAATCCACCAGGTATTGTCGAGAGCTTTTTTTGTTTTTTTTTTTTTTAATAATTACTAATTTTCCAACAACAAATAAGCCGATTTTTTTTAGCGAAAATCGGTTTTTTGGCTCCCAAGTGCTACGAAAAATTGAAAAATCGAAAAAAAATCCTCTCGTAATTACCTCGAGAAACATCTCCTTTAACAAATGCATTTTGATTTTTTTGTTTCGGATGATTCTGTTGCGGATGATTCTGAGTTATGATGAACACCGCAAATCAACTTTTTTTCGAGGCGCCTCCGGAGATTCATTGTCACTCGCTCAATTTTGAATATTTTGCAATGAAAATTTAGGGAAATGTTGTTCAAATTTTATATTATTATATGGAAATTTACTGAATAAACGAACACTATCTGTATCGCCAGAGAAAAATCTTAAAAACATGCTTTTTTTTCACCGAATTAACCTTACCCCGCCGTTAAAGATATTTGTATCAAAGCTGCGAGAGAAACTTCACTGAGCGCGGTAATTAAAAGCCAGAAATATATGAGCGCTTTAAGTCTTTCGTTGATTCAATTAATCTTATCACTAGAATCTACTAGACCGTGAATTATCTTTAATATTACACACAATCTGTCTGAAATAGTATATTATTCTACAAGGGAGGGAAGCGCGCGAATTTCACCGAGTTTGAAGTTTGCTGCCCGAGCGAAGCGAGAGCAGAAATCACACAAGGTGAAAACGCACTCCCTTCCATGTAGGATACGATATTTTTTCTCCAACTCCGTTAAAATAACCACATTTTTTGCGCAGCAAAATCGTCATATTCGCCAATGACCATTACTTTCCCGGGAGTAATAGAGCTTCCAGAGGGAGTAATGAGCCCTATTACTCCCTAGGGAGTAATGAAACTGTACTGCCTATGCGCACAGGTAATCTTAACATAATATTGATCATCGGTCAATAATAGGCTATTTTCCGCGCGTATTGCATGCAAGGAATGTGGTTTTTTTTTGGGAAGTCGGGGAAAAAGTATGTTTTTTTTGCTGTGTTAGTTTTGGATGAAAATTCAATTGTTGTCGAAAACTTTCCAGAAATATTTATGTAACTGTGTAATTACGACATTCTCACGAGGCTAATATTTAATGTATAATAATAAAGAGCGGCAAGCAAAAAAATGCTGAGTTACCGAGTAAAAAAAAAAGAATTCAATAAGAAGAACAAGCACATGGAGTACGAATGAAACATACGTTTGGGTGACGACAGCGCAGTGGTTAGAGCTTTCACTTAATAAAATGTCTAACCCGTGCCTTGAATGCCGACGTGAACTATTATTCTACCATCCGTCTTCATTCCTGCCGTGATCTCGACTGTCTTCAACCTTTGGAGCCTTCGTTGGATCATTATAGGTGTAAATATACTTAAATACTGAATAGTACCTAATAATATGCGAACTTGTGAGCAGAGAAAATGTGGAAATTTATTTCAACATGTTTCTCAGAACGGCCAATAATAATGATTATGTCCCAGACAATGAAGCGAATTATCCACGCAATCCCTTAGGTGACCCATTTTTTATAGGAATTTAGAAAATCACGCGATAAGTCGTATCTACGTTTTATAATTCGCGCGAGTACGCACGTGTTTAAGAGTCGCCGTCGAGGTGAAAATTCTTAATAGTTCTTAAATTTGTGTAATCGATTGATTTCAATTTAATTTCTTATTCAGTTTCTATTAGTGGCCGTTCAAAGGATAACGTTAAAAAAACAGTCGGAAGTCGTCGACGTTGCTAGGGCGCAGATTTCACCGCGAAAAGTTAAGCTACTTAAAATAATTCGCAAACAGGCTGCCGAATTAAACGACAAAATAGAACAGTTGAAGACTTCCACAAACGCAGTAAAAGAACTGTCATCGAAGAAAGGCTACGAAGATCTCGCGCAGAATTTGTCATCGCCGGCATTACGACAACTGATCTTAGCGAACCTAAAGAACGACAGAAGGCCACCGACAGGCAAAAGATGGTTAATGGAAGATAAATTGATGGCATTAGCGATTTATAAAAGAGGTCCACGATCATACGGTTATTTGCAGCATCTCATCGAATTACCGTCCGCCAGAACGATTCTTCGTCTAATGCGACAAATACCGATGGGCACTGGAATCAATCGCAGAGTTCTGGCACATTTAAAAAATGTTGTGGCCAAAATGTCGTCGAGGGACAAAATGTGCATTTTAATGTTCGACGAAATAGCCCTAAAAAAAGGCTGCAATACAATGAAGCTACCGGAGCCGTAGAGGGTTTTGAGGACTATGGTGGACGCGGCCGGACACACCAAATAGCCGATCATGCCTTAGTTATTATGATCCAAGGCCTGGCAACGCGGTGGAAGCAGCCGATTGCGTATTATTTTTGCAAGGGCACGACAAGCTCGGTCAAGCTGCAAAATATTATCGTCGATGTTATCGAGGCGTTGCAATCGGCTGGCTTACACGTGGCGGCCACTGTGTGCGATCAGGGCCCAACGAATCGTGGTGCTCTCAACGCTTTGATCCGGAAGAAAACGCACGATCGCCCGGGGCCTTTCTTCGAAGTTAACGATAAAAAAATGTTTACGCTCTACGATACACCGCATCTTCTTAAATCCCTTCGAAACAATTTTATGGGAAATTTGCCACAATGGGCAAGCGGAAATCCTTGTCCATCCAAGTATGAGTATCCAGGCAACCAATTAAGGTGGGACAACAAAATCGCTTCGTGGAAGCACGTCGTCGATTTGTATCGGATGGACCGAGAATGGATTCAATCTAATAAATTGACGGATAACCACATCTTTCCCACATCCAAGAGCAAAATGCGTGTCAAGTATGTAACGCAATGTCTGAGCAGCACCACAGCATCGATGCTGGCGTGCATCTCAATCGCGAGCGACAAACGATTAATCACAAGCGGAAATTCTACAGGCGAAGTCATTCGTGATTTGGACGCGATGTTCGCCGCGATGAATGGCCCCGCTAATGCGAAGGAGGTGAAAAAAGGGCAGCGCACTCAAGTTACAACGTCGTCATACCACCTCGAATAATGGGGATGTTACAAAAAACTTATTGCTGAAATGCAATTCATAAAGGCAAGTAGCAAAGTGTTCCGGCCTCCGTGCCAAAATGGCTTGGTGACAACGCTGTCTGCCATGCAAGATCTGTGGCGATATCTTCGCGACGATGTCGGCTACACGAGGTTGAATCTTCGTCAATTAAACCAGGATCCGTTAGAAAATTTTTTTGGTGTCATATGACAGCACGGCATAACACACACGAATCCGACGTGTTCACACTTTGAGTCGGCGATAAAAACGTCTGTCGTTACCCGGCTATCGGCCCCACATAGTCAAGGGAGTAACTGCGAAG
The DNA here is from genome assembly GCA_958510785.1 of Exephanes ischioxanthus. Classification (NCBI taxonomy): domain Eukaryota; kingdom Metazoa; phylum Arthropoda; class Insecta; order Hymenoptera; family Ichneumonidae; genus Exephanes; species Exephanes ischioxanthus. Next base: position 7,613,071 of record OY294018.1, on the reverse strand, counting down.
GGGTGGGATTAAGTTCCCGAATGGTAAAGATACGAAGGTGCGAAACCCCGAACCGAAATATGTCACCCGATACAATTTCCGATGAGTTAGTCTACCGTGAGTCTATACATTCGATAGAAATTAACCTAGAATGGTGTTAGCTTCGAAGGATAAATTAGACGAAATTAATTTCATAGAAAGGGTCTACTTTCCGATAGCCTGGAGTACTTCATGTTCATGTCCCGATGAATTATAATTAGGAAATTAGGAAATTAGAAAAATTATAGTCGGCGACGATGTACAAATTCGAAATTTAATTTCGAGAATATCAAGAGTGTTGACAGCTTGAAGTCCCGAAATTTCCTTGAAAAAACGGTCATATACGCGAGATTGAGAACCAGAAAAATTTCCATATAGAATATTCAAAGCACAGAAAGTAAATTCACGTACTAGGCGAAATACCGAAAGTCGATTCTCCTAAAGGGCAAATCTCCGAAAGTAGATTCTCGAAAAGGGCAAATCTCCGAAAGTAGATTCTCGTAAAGGGCAAATCTCGGAAAGTAGATTCTCGTAAAGGGCAAATCTCCAAATGTAGATTCTCGTAAAGGGAAAATCTCCGAAAGTAGATTCTCCTAAAGGGCTTATCCCCGATTGTAGATTCTCAGAAAGCGCTAGTCTCTGAAAGTAGATTCTCCGAAAGAGAAAATCTCCGAAAGCCCATTCTCCGAAAATCTGTGCTATAGGCTGAAGCTGGCGGCCGAGCTAGCGGACGGCGTACGCATACCGCTAGCGGGCCACGAGTTACCGCGCGCTCGGCACAATCATAGCTACCAAAAAAATCTATTCGCAACTAACTCTTTGAGATAAAATTCTGACAAAAATCGTACATATTATTTGAAATGTGTACTACATAATAAGTTGAAGCTGATCCTTTAGCTATGGTTTTAAGCGGATTGTAGAAATAAATAACTGTAAAGTTGACACGCGAACGGTAGCATTCAGATAAAATTCAGAATTAATTAACACACATTGCTAGAGGTATAAACCCCTCGTTGCCGGGGAAATTTCTGTGAAGTAAACCCTTTAAGTACATTTTTAAGGGGAATTAAGTCTCTGAAAGAGTTCGTTCGTTCGCTCGCATGGAGACACGGTCTGACCAATAGGAATCTGACAAAATTCTGAAATAATTCACAGATACTACTTACCGTGTGTACTATGCATTGCTGACGTGTTTTTTTTTTTTTTTTTTTTTTGCTGACTTACCTGCTCGTGGCAGAGACCTGAAGTCTCTACACAATCGAAAGAACTCGTTTAGAGAATTGAGAACATTTAAATCAGCAGCCAAGAGACAGTTTCAGGAAAAATAAAGATATTGGATATTTACCATGCATTAGATTTAAAGTATTATTATTATTATTATCACAACTAGGGGGTATTCCTGCCATCGCACGCAGGCCGTAGGCCCATTGTGCACCACTCTTGGTTACTTCCCCTTCCCCCTCTACGCTAGCCCACTGTCCCTCACGAGGGCCAGTAGTCCAGTCAGCGGGAAGGTGGTAACATCCCTAGGCTCCAGATGTGGTGTCCCTAGGTGCTTTAGTCTTCTTCCAGCCAAGGCTGGGCAGTCGCAGATTACGTGGAAACTTCGTCCCCTCCGCACTTCCTGCACATACTGGTCTCTACTTTGCCCAGTGTGTGTAGGTGTTTCCTAAGGCCACAGTGTCCTGTCAACAGTCCCACCGCAAGTCTTATGTCCTCCCTGCTCATTTCGAGTAGCTGGTCCGTGATTTTCCTATCCGGCCCGCTGATGAGCGCTTTCGTCTGCCTCATACCCGGCGCCGATCCGAACAGGCTTCTATGCCGCCCATCCATCCATTCGGCCACTTCCGTTTTCACTAGGCAGCCCGCCACCCCTACTGCCGGCTCCGGTCCCTGGAGCGGAGTTCCAGACCCCCTCCTGGCCAGCTCGTCTGCCCTCTCGTTGCCAGCGATACCCTTGTGTCCTGGGACCCATAGCAGCGTCACTCTGTTGAGGTCTGCTAATTGCTATACCGCCTCCTTGCAGTCCCTCACCAGGTCAGAGTTGGTCTGAACAGATGCAGATTCTTTTGCCTCTGCATCCCGCCAGACGGTTCTCCAACGCACATACCAATATGGCTGTGATTTCCGCCTGGAAGACTGTACAGTGCTTCCCCAGCGGAATGGACACTTCCCTGTTGGAGGCGTTAAGGCACACTCCCGCGCCCGATCCCTCCTCTGTCTTCGAGCCGTCCGTATACCAGATCAGTTCCTGCCCTCGTAGCGGTCCTGATTCGGTGGTCCAGCTCGTGCGGTCCGGGTATATGACCTTATAGGTGGTATCGAACCGGTACCCCACTAGGTCCCGGTCTTACCTCATAAACGCTGCCGGGCTTGCCTCTTTCAGGGTCCCCGCAATGCTCGTGTGGCTCCACTGTGTTAGCTCCCCTTGCCATTGGGCTGTTTTCATCAGTCTGTAGGCTGCCATAGCCGCTGCGCCCTGCACCATCACGTAAAGTGGTGGCCAGTTCAGCAGTGTTTCCAGCGCCAGACTGGGTGCGGTTCTCATGGAACTCGTGGTGACCCTGCCCGCTAGTCGCTGTACGTGGGTGAGCATGTCTCTTGCCGTCTTCAGCCGAGTTCTGCCCCACCACACTACCCCTCCGTAAAGCACGATCGGTCTAATTACCGCCGTGTATAGCCAGTGCATAATCCTGGGGCTCAGGGCCCAGGTTGCACCGCACGCTCTCCTCGTGGCCCACACGAGGCCACAGGCCTTGTCCTGTACCCTCCGCATGTGCCGTCCCCAGTTTAGCTTGGCGTCTAGGATTACTCCCAGGTGCTTTACTTCCTCGGTCGGTCTTATTGGGATTCCTCTGACCGTCACGTCCCGCCACCCTGCAAGTTTGCGCCTGCGGGTGAATCTGACTAGTTCCGTCTTCGTCGGGTTGACATTCAGCCCGACTTCCCTGCACCACCTGCTCACCAGGTTCAGTGCCCTTTGAGCGAGGCTTGATGCCGTGTTGGCATCCCTCGCCCGTATAACTATCGCTAGGTCATCTGCATACCCTTGCGCATATATCCCTGCCCTGTCCAGTCTAACCAGTAGCTCATCGACCACGAGACACCACAAGAGTGGGGACAACACCCGCCCCCCCCCCCCTGCGGGCATCCGCGGCCGATCGAAGCCTTTACGGCCTCCCCGCCCCTGGAGACCGTGAGCAGCCTGGTAGAGAGTACGTTCCGTATCCACCTAATAACGGTAGGTTCCAGCCCGCGTCTCTCCGCCGCCCTGCAGATTGACTCCACCGTGGTGCAGTTGAATGCTCCCTCGATGTCCAGGAATAGTCCCACTGGCAAGCAGTCCTTTTCCCTTGCATCCTCCAGTCTGTGTACCAGCCTGTGTAGTGCCGTTTCTGCGGATTTGTCCGTCTGGTAGGCGAACTGCAGAGCATGCAGGTGTCGTGTCCTTAATGGTCCGTCCCTTACATGTCTGTCGATCAGCCTTTCCAGGGTTTTCAATAGAAATGATGTCAGGCTTATTGGCCTGTATGCCCCGGCCTGATCGTAGTCTATTCTCCCTGGCTTTGGGATGAAGACCACTCTCGTTATCCGCCACTGGTGTGGTATGTATCCCAGCGCAACGCAGGCCCTAAGAAGTTTTGTGACCGGCGGTAGGATCACCTCCAGACCCTGCTGCAACAGAGCCGGGAAGATCCCGTCCGTTCCCGCCGCCTTGTACGGCTCGAAGCCCTCAATCGCCCACCGAACCCTGGTCGGGGTGACTATGCCGCCCGCTGTCGTCCAGTCCCTATCCCCGTGTCCACTCCGGGGATACGGCCAGTCCGTCCAGCCGTCGGTCAAGGTTTAGCCGGGAAAATGTTTCCCCAGCATGACCTCTATCTCCTCTCCCCCAGAGTCGGTGTACCCTCCCGTCGGCGTTCGTAGCGATCCGTCGGCCGGTATTGGGTCCTTCCGCAGTATGTTTTGTATTCTTGCGGCTTCTGGGATGCTCTCAATTTCTTGACAGTATCTCCGCCACGATTCCCTCTTAACGCTTCTGATGGCTTCCTTGTATGCCCTCTGGGCCTTTCTGTGATTCTCCCAGTCCCAGGGGCTTCCGGTTGCCTTCGCTATGTTCCACGATCTCCTAGCGTCCTTCCGCAGCTTGTCCAGCCGTCGGCTCCACCAAGGTGTATTGTCCCTGTGCGCCGATTTCACTGCGCAGTTATCCTCGTAGGATTGCATGATAGAGTTCCTCAGTATCCCTACCGCGATCTCGATCTCATCCTCGCTCCCATACCTGCTCGGGAATTGTGCCATTCTACCTTGTAGTTCCTCCGCGTACGACGGCCAGTCCGTCTCTCTCGGGTTCCTTATAGGCCCCCTCTCCGTCCTGAACGTCGTCGCATTTAATGTAAACGTGATGTGCCTATGATCCGATTGCGACGGCTCGTCAGACACCCTCCATTTCTTAATTCTCTCCGCCATGTCTGGTGTTACGTCTCGTCGAGCTCTCGGTGAGTTCGCGCTGAGGGAAACGCAACGGCGGTCTCTCTTTCGAGTCAAGGCGTTGGCCCTTTACATCAGGGACGGAGACCTCGCCTTACACTGCCTTGTAGATGAGCGATGCGTTGAGAGGATACTTGAGACTTCTTAGCCCCTCGCACGTGGTAGAGCATGCAGAACAAATGTAGACTCGATGATTCAGTTTAGTACTCACGGAAATTATATTTTATTTTCTCGAAGCCAGATGATGTACAGGTTCTCGTAGATTACTCGACCAGACTATGTCGATGTCCGAAGACTTAGCCTCGCAGGGCTATCGTACAGAGTTTCGTCGTACAGAGCTTTGCTCGCTCTTCGGAGTCTCGTAGATTATGTAGCAGCACGGTGGTGTCGGTAGGAATAACTGATTTGAGCGTAGCGCGTACGCTTTTTATACTAGATCGCTCCTATGCTTCTTATGGAGATATTTTTAAATCTATCTTTCTTGGAAACTAGCTTCGAGGGAGTCGAAATGCGCACAATGCGATTTTCGGGTGTCATTGCGGTACCAAAGGCACCAGTGTACAATTAGCACGGGGTTTAGCCCATAGAATACTAGAAAATAGGACTCCCGCGTTGATGCGACAGTTCCCCTATGTTTACTTGAGACGGCGAAGTGCCGAGGGATATATAGTTCCCGTAAGCGTGCCCAACTCTATGGAGTGTGTGGACCCGTGGCAAGAGATTGTATACATTAAAAATAGATCGTTTTCTAGGCGGTAAATTATGTCGAGATGTAACACCTCCCCCATTAAAACGAGTGTTACGGATTTGAAATGACTTAACACGAGAATAATATACGCATCATTGAAGACGTAATTTAAAACACACATTTTTTTTTTTTTTTTTTTTTTTTTTTTTTTTTTTTTTTTTAGTAAACGGCCATATTTTTGCCTTGAGATATATATATTTGTTTGATTATATACTTGATTATATATTTGATTATTCACTCAAATTTTCTCTTTGAGAGAGGGAAAAAAAAAATATTAATAGTAAGGCAGAAGTTTGTACTGTGTGTATCTATGGTTGTATTACTCACGTTTGATTTGATTTTTTTTTTTTTTGCTCGTTCCTGCACTATTCTTATACTATTGCATTTATAGTCCTTAAGTAGTTTTTGGCACATAACTTCTCCTTTAACTGTTGCACTTAAATGCCGAGAATTTCCTCGTCTGGAGAGTCGAGTACCACTATTAGTGGCGAGACGATTTCCTCCAGGAGTCGGTCATTAGCTGCGACCAATCTGTCCAGCCATGTCTCCATGGTCGTGTTGGTTACCTGATGCGTTGGATTGTTCGCTGATGACTGCTGGCTGGTGCTAGCGATGGGCTGCGATGTCGGCTGAGCAGAGCTGGTGCTAGCTATGGGCTGCGGTGACGGCTGAGCAGAGCTGGTGTTAGCGGCCTGGTCTGCTACTTCCATCGGGACACCGGGCTTTTCGGGTGTCTTCGGCAGGTGGATGATGCGGCCCTCTTCTTGGGCTTCCTGCAGCATCATGGCTGACCGTGCGTGGAATCCTTCCATGCCCCGATAGACCGGAGTTTTCGGTCGCTGTATGTTTTCGTCGCGGGTTATCGGCACGAGTTTCCATTGTAAATTGTTTGGGTTAGATCCCTCACTTGGCCCGGACACGACTTCTAGCGTGACATCAGGGTGTTTACGTTTCCGGGAACCCGTTGATAACTTCAAACTCTGAACCAGTCCGGTGTAGGCGGCTTCTATATCCTGCATATAGACAGTGCGGCGGGCGTTGGCTTGTCGTTTGTTGAGCCACCGCTGGTCCTCGCGTACCCTTTGCTGGGCGTCGAGGATAACATTGAGGTAATGTGTTACCTCGTGGGAATTTCTTCTTACCCAATCTTCCGTGAACTTTGCTGTTGCCATTATTGATTGTTTATTAGCCCTTTTTTTCCCCTTTTTTTTAATTTGTCTAGTCCTCTTTTTTTATTATTGCCACTCACTCACTATATTTATTTGTTCACCGCTGAGAATACGCGTTTTCTCGTCGAGGTATGTGTCCAAACAAATCTTGCAATATGAAGCCTTGCGGATTTTCAGATACGGCTTGTTGCAGTTTAAGCACGGTATCTGCAGCGGTCCTTGTTGGTATAGGATGGAGTGGTGTCGGAGTCGCTGTACCGTTGCCGGTCTTCCCAAAGGTCCGTTGAAACACTCCTCGCAGTAGTCCTTGTCGGTGCATTCGCAGACGTATGACACTCCGGAAATACAGATTGATTCCCACAGGCCCTGGTAAAACTCGGTTATTGGCACTACTCCGTCGATTTCTCTTTTGGGCTCTGAGGGTGGCTTCATTTATGACGAAACCTATGAGGCAGCGCGATAAAACTTTCGAGATGAGCTCGTGACGAATACTTCTCGTAAAATGAGACGTTGGACTAATTCGTCTCACTAATCTAACTCCCTTAAAAATTTTTACTTGGGGTGGGAGTAGTGGACCGTTGGTCCTTCGAATGTAATTTTTGGGGCATTTTCTAGAGTGGGGTACAAGGCAGGATCGCTGGTTGGTAGAAGAGGTTTGCCTTTGGCGGCTTCCACGTCCATCTCCTTGGTCTCCAAGGTCTCTTGTTTATTTCTCGGTTTTGTTTGGGCGAGATGTAGCAACAGATTTGTTACTGAGCTCCAGGTTGCTCCGAGGAGGTGTAAGGACCAACCGTAGATGGAATGTAGTGCATAGCCATGTATAACAGTGTCTGCTATAAGCTTGAATGCTCTGACTATGAGTACCACCCCTAGTATACCCGCACTTGCGGTGCCAAAAGTCAGGAATGAGTTCCACATGCGTTCCCAAGCGTTTCTTGAGATTTTCTCGAGGGCCTCCTCGTCGAGTAAATTCATAAAAGATGTCCCCTGCTGCTGCGTCGGGTGACCTGTGATGCTGCGAGCGATGGTGTTTAGAATTGCCGTTCTTTCGGCGGGGAACATAATATGGTCTCTCATGTTGTCTAGATCTGACTGTGTATATATTCCGCTAGTCGCCAAGTCCGCGGGGTTCGAATACTTCCACGTGGGCTTGGTAAGCGGTTTTATTTGTGGTGGAGCGACCGACTCCATCGGTGTGGGTGTAAGCTTGTACCAGGAATTCTGTAGTTGATACATTGCTGGTACCATTGCATTACAAGAAATTTGTGTTCCGGCTTGGAACAGTATGTGCGTACGAGGTGACAGAAATAGACTCGTATTTCCACGTGATACTGGCAGATGATGGTAACAGTATTTGGTATGTCGTACCCTTACCTCGACGGGGATGCATTTTATTATATGCACTACCTCTCCCGCAACGACGGCCATGTGTCCTGGCCCCTTCATGAGTTGATAGGCAAAATCGTCGGGCGCCTGAGTGGCCAGCGTAAGGGTGCTGTTCAGTACTTGCCTTTCTAGGTTACAGTTTTGCTTCAAGATATCGTAATATAGATGGTTGAGTTCGGACCGTATGTGTTTTTCGAGGTACACGAACTTTGAGTTTACGTATGTAAACATATCTAAGCTTTCAGTTGTAGCCTTCCTGCGTGCATTCTGCATGGCTCCCCTATGCGATTCGAAAATAAACAGCTTCGGGTGTTCCGTTCGGAACAGTGTCTGACCACACACGTGTATCTCTCGTTTTTTGGTTAAAGCGAACGTTATGTCGCCCTTGTTTACCGTGTATACAGTTTGAGCTACATCTTCGTGAACGCTTGAGAGTCTATTCGCGATTCCTTCGTATAGAACGTCGTACTTGTTGAAATTGCAATTGTCGTTTGGGAGTGTGTCCCAAAATGTATATCCTCCCTCCAGGTCGATGCATGAGGCATCGGACAGGTGACACGTTATTCCAGAACGTAGGGTTATCTGGTTATTATTTACGTTTACTGTTGCGTAATAATCTTGTAGCGTTAGTGATAGATTGTGCGCCTTATCGAGACCTTGCATTGCATAACATAAGTCTTAGTGAACTCACTGATCTGCATTAATTGGACATAAGTGCTGGTGATATTTGGTTCGATCTTTGGTATATCGCAATGGTCCACGTCGAGTAGCGACAGAGTGGTGATGTTGAGTCGATTTGATCCACAGTCGTATCCGATTAACGCCTCAGTCCGATTTCCCATTCCGAGGGTTAATAGGGCAAGTATCGCTGTTGCGGTCTTGCTGCTTAATCTTTTCCTTCGTTGAGGGATAGGCTGCTCGTTTCGAACATCTGTTACTTTCTTTCTCAATTCGACATTCGTGAGCTCGGAGTCGTCCGAGGTTTCACTGCTGCTGCTGCTGGTTGAAGGTTCTTCTGGCTGAGCGGCCGCGTTGGCCGATTCTCCTCTTGCCAGGATAAAGTCGCGTATTTTCGCAGCGTTATTAACTGCGCAGTAGTAAGTCCCCTTCATTACTACCCCATGATAAATACAGCGTTGATTTTTAGGCGGAAGCTCGTCGATCGGAGGGGCGAAACCAGCAAGGTTAATGATTTCGCACTTCAGAAAGTCCGCTAAAAATTTAGCTACTTGATTCCCATGAACATAAACTCGTTTAGCATTTGCCGTAAGATTGCTTAGTCGTTGAAACAGCCAGGAGTATGGGATATCTCCGGATTCCCATTCTAGTCCATGGCCATATTTGGTCACCCATTCGTTTAGTCGTCGTGCGTGCGAATTCAGATTATGCTGCCAGTATGGGGCATCCAATATCCAGTGGTCGGTGTGTCCGTCCTTTAGTGAGATGATGGCGATTTCCTTCGGGATGAGTTTATTCTCGTTATCGCCGAATCCCTCTATGTCGATGATGTAGATGGGTTTGTTCCCCATATTGATGCTGTAGAAAAGGGATTTGTTATGAATATTGCTGATTCGCCGCATGCAGATCTTGCAACTACAACTAATCCTCCTCACTACTCTCCCCAAGATTTATGTGGGAGTAGCGTAGGCGGTTGGGATGCACTATCCGGGGCTCGCGCCCGATTTTTATTTTTATATTTCCATCCCTCATGATTTCTATTATTTCGTGAGGGCCGGTATAGTGGTCGCCGAATTTTCCCTGCTTCTTACCGCGCTGTAAATATACACAGTCGCCGAGGTTAAATTCGTGTGCGTTTACTTTACGATCATAATATTTTTTTGAGCGTTCTTTAGCCGCTACGAGATGGTTCCTCGCTATCTCTTGCGTGTCGTGGAGTTTGGTAGCTAGCTCGACTAAATAGCCTCCATATGTCCGGCTCGGCTCGTTGTCGGCCGGGGGGTCGTAAGACGGTTGACGAGCGAGTTTTCCAAAAACGAGCTCGAACGGCGTGTGCTTTGTCCCTTCATGCACACTTGTGTTGTAGGAGAAAGTGGCGAGCTCGAGCCACTCGTCCCACTCATCGTCCCTGTTTACATACTGCTTGAGATATTCTACCAAGGAATGGTGAGATCGTTCCAATGATCCGTTGGATTGCGGATGAAAGGCCGTGGTTCGGCATTGTTTTATTTTAAATTTCTTTGCGACATCCTTCATTAATGAGCTCAAGAAATTAGCTCCCTGATCCGTGAGAACGGTCTTAGGTGCTCCGAAAATGCATATACAATGCTTGATTAAAGCGTCGGCGATGTTCGCTGAAGTGGCCCTTGGCAGTGCCACTGCGAGAGAGTACTTGGTGAGGAGATCCTGCATAGTGAGGATGTACTCATTCCCGTTGACTGTGCGTGGCAGGGGTCCGACAATATCCATAGAAATTTTGTCGAACGCCGAATCCGGTGTGTCGGTGATAATCATCGGCTGACGAGTTTTCACGCGTACAAGTTTCTTCAAGTGACACGGTAGACAGTGTTGAATATATTCACTAATATTATTTTTCATGTCCTCCCAGTAGTATCGCTGACGTATCCGGTTGTAGGTCTTTGTTACTCCTTTGTGACCTCCCATTGCTGAAGCGTGAGCCTCGCAAATAATTTCTTTTCGTTCCGCTGGCTCCGGGTATTTTATTATTCCCAAACAGACGATTAGTTTTGTTGCTGTGCCAGCGAATGCTTTTTTCAGTGTAGCCAGTACATACTCCCATTTCATGCTATCGATTTCCTTAGTTTTTGCTACACTGACAGAGCGCAATTCTAATCCTTTGACAATTCTTTTAAGTTCTTTCTGCATAGCGGAAAACGTGTGGTGGTCAACGAATGGCCCGTTCTTCTTCCTTATAACCATAGCAATGTGATGCTTTGAATTATGTTTGGTCACGCTGATACTACCGAGACTAAGATTGCGAAACTTTGGTAGAGATCGTCGATCTGCCAACTTTCTTGATCCTTCGTCGCATGGTTCTCCGGCTTCCGAAAGGAAGTATAAATAGTTATCCTTTCTCATAAAAAGCTGCTCGTTGCTTGTTATATGCAAGCTGCTTGAAATTTCTGCCGGTTTCTCTACAACTTCATATTGCGGATAATTATTTTCGGAATCGGAGTCGGACCGATCGAATATATATTCCTCCGATTCCCCAGATATACTGAATGTTTCGTCGTCGCCGAGATTAGCGAGCATTGAATTTTCATAGAGCGCGTTTCCTTGTGGCGGAATTTCATTTTCTGCTCTAGTCACGACAGGTGATTTCTGTCTGTTGGCCTTCCGTCGGACTGCTTTTGCCTTAGGCTTCTCTTGATTGGAGTTAGTTGGAGCGTTTTTATTTCCGCGGCTCCTAAGTCGTGATGCTATTGGTGCATCATCTGTAATCAGCGTGTGGCATGCTGGTTCCTGTGATTCCTCATCAGGCCGCTTATTACTAGCGGGTTTAGTGGATTGCTTAGCAGGTGCCTTTGAAGCAGATGCTTGAGCCCGTTTCCGTAGTCGCGTGGCTAACGGTTCGTCATCCTCGTCGGGCTCCACTGTGTCTGCGACCGTCCTCGCACGCTTCTTTATAGGATACACGTGCTGCGGCCGAGACTCCGGCTCGTCTCCACTTGAGACGCCCTCGCAAGGGTTGCGTGACAGTGCGTCGGCGTTTACATTCATTTTTCCAGCCTTGTGGACGACTTCGTAATCATATTCTTCGAGACGTAGGCGCCAGCGCGTTAGGCGTGACGTCGGATCCTTTGACGTATGTATCCAAACTAGAGGCTTGTGATCAGTTACTAATTTGAATTGTTTACCGTAGAGGTACGGTCGGAACTGCGAGATCGAATGTAATATTGCCACAGCCTCCTTTTCGTATGTACTATACTTTTGCTCGGTGTCGTTTAGTACACGCGAGGTGTATGCTATAGGGCGATCCTTACCCAGAGGTCCTTGACTCAATATTCCTCCGACTGCTGTACCAGATGCGTCCGTTGTCACTATGAACGGTTGGGTAAAGTCGGGGTATTGCAGTACTGGCTCCTCGCATAGCTTGTCCCGTAGCGTCTCGAAGGCGGCCTGCTGCTGTTCTTGCCACTTGAATGCGGCATCCTTTTTTAAGAGGATCGTCAGCGGCCTAGCTATTTGAGAGAAGTTGTCTATAAAACGTCTGTAGTAGCCGGCGAGTCCCAGAAATTGACGTATATTTTTCGCATTCCTTGGACGCGGAAAATTTTTCACTGCCGATAGTTTTGCTGGATCGGGTTTAACTCCGTCCTTTCCTATAATGTGCCCGAGGTAGGCAACTTCTCGGCGCAAAAATTCGCACTTGTCAGGCTGGAGCTTAAGTTGTGCTCCTCTCAATCGCTTCATTAGTCTTTCCAGTTTTAATTCGTGTTCTTCCAGGGTGGAAGCGTAAATCACGATATCGTCCAGATAAACGAATGCATCGGAGCCCTGGACTCCCATAAGTACCTGGTTCATAAGTCGTTGGAAAGTAGCTGGAGCGTTTTTTAATCCGAACGGCATTCGAACAAATTCGTAGTGGCCGTACGGTGTGGAGAAGGCAGTCTTGTGCCTGTCCTCCGGATGCATCTCGATCTGGTGAAAACCAGATGCGAGGTCAAAAGTCGAGAAATAGACTGCTCCTCCCAGTTGGTCTAGTATCTCGTTTATAAGTGGCAGTGGATATGCGTCACTTATAGTTTTTTCGTTAAGGGCGCGGTAGTCAAGTACCATTCGCCACCGCTTGTTGCCTTTGGAGTCGGCCTTTTTGGGGACGATCCATACGGGCGAGTTATATGGAGATGTCGACGGTTGTATTATTCCACCGTCTAGAAGATCGTTGACTTGACGATTTATCTCCTCCTTTAGAGTTGGAGGGTATCGGTATTGCCGAAAATTAATCGGGACCTCGTCGGTCGTAATTATGCGATGCTTTAGGACATTTGTAGATTTTAGTTTTTCGCCAGGTAGATAGTACCTGTCTTGAAATTCTTCAAGGTGTATTTGTATACTCTCTTTTTCTTCTGGATTCAGATGATCCAGGCGTAGTAGGCTTTTGATTTGCGATACTCGATCATTTTGCTGTACGACGTATGTCGTTTTTGCGTTGCCTTTATTTATTTCTTCCACGTTGTGGGTTTCATTTTGTGCTTCATTTGAGCCTGTGTTATCCGGAATCGCATATAATTCCGAATCTTTGAATGATTCATATGTGGGCCCTTCGTGATCTTCGCACGGTATTTTGGCCTTGTCCTTTTCTTGAGGCGCTTGTGGCTCCTTGGCTTCAAGCAATAGCTGGTTGGACCCTGCTGCTGCGTAAAGTAGAGCTGGCGTGGCCCCTGGTTTGTTTACAGTAACATCTGTTTCGGTTGTAGAAGCATCGTTTTCATTTGTATATTCCTCGTAGGGTTCAATGTTTAATACCGGTACGGCGACTTCGATTTCTTCGTCCGTGGTATTAATTAAATATAGATGAGCCTTGCCATCGTTGTTTGTGACGAGGGCTTCGCCAAGGAAGACTCCCTCTGATATGAATTGTCGGGGTACGTAGCCAACCTTTACTTCTGGGTTAGCGACCCGAACGTAGAAATGCCCTTTAGTTCGCGCTGGAACTATAATTGTTTCGAGCTTCATAAAGGGGATGGAATTAATACCCCATCTCAGGCATCGATCAGAATATGACACGTCAGCGTGGTAAGTACGGAAGAACTCTGAGCCGATGAGTCCATCGTCCTCGATAGGGAAATCATCCTTTACCAGATGGAAAGTGACTTCGGAATCGTGTATGTGTATCTCCGTTCTCCCCAGTGTACTGACGTAGTCTTTCGTTATACCACTGATTTGAACAATATCTGATTTATCCACTTGCACGTGAGGCGCTACGTGTTTACTTTTAATTAAATTCAGAGAAGATCCTGTGTCAATCATTAGCAATGTTGGTTCCAAAAAGTCTTTTGAGTCCACCTTCACGACTGGTACATTACTTCCGCGGTTTAGTAGCGCTGTAGCTACCCTTGTCGCTTGGTTAGTACCTTCTTCGGATCGTGGGTGTTTTACAGAGCGTTGTTGCGAATCCTCTCGTGGTTCACTTACTTGATTATTTGACGAAGTATTTCCGCGAGTTTTCTGGTTGGACCAGTACTCCAGTTTGCGACACTCGTTGATGCTGTGTCCAATATTTTTGCAAAAACGGCATGTTATTCTTTGTCTCGAATTTGAATTGTAAGCAAAACCGTCATTTCGTTCTGTACCTCTGGAGTCCTGATAACGACGATAATTGTTATTATTATTTTGCTGTCTTTGAAAACTGTTACGGTCTGAGCGTGAATCGCGGTTGCCACCCCTTTCCGGTGATTGCAAACTTCGCGGATTAGATCGACAATTTTCGCTGTTGTGCCCATATTTGCCACAGCTTGAGCACTGTTTGCTTTCTTGGATGTGGTGAATTTTGTCTCTGCGGGTTGAGAGTTGATTGTAGTTATTAAATTTGGAAAACCGTGAATTTCGTAATACACTTTTAGCTTGCTCCTTCCTTTCAATATCTATTGCTTCTTTCATTGTTTCGCTGAATGATCTATCTCTGGTTATTTTGTTTTCAATCTCTGGTTTGAGTCCTCTGTTAAAGCATTCGACCAGATCGACATCGAGGCTTTGTTTGAAAGCGTCATCCACTACGCCGTCGTGGCTTTGTTTATAAGCATCGCTTATTCTATTCCCGATGTCTTTTACCCGGTTAGAATAGGTGAGAACTGCTTCGTCATCGTGCTGGAATATTCTTCCCAATTCTCCCTGCAGCTGGTATACAGACTTTGCGGGTAGATAGAGTGTTTTCAGGAAGTCCATAAATGCTGGGACAGTGTTTAGCGTTACTCCGTGCACTGCTCGGCGTGCTTCTCCCCTTAGCTTGTTCCTTAGTATGAGTGCGAGGTTCGCCTGTGCCTCTTGGGGCAACATCTGCTGAGCCTCCTCGCATCCCTCAATAAAGTGTGACAACGGAATGTTGCGTCCGTCGAATATGGGTACTGCTTCGAGTGTGTACTTGACGGAGACTGGGGGTACAGCCATATTAACATCTAGGTTGTTGATACCTACTTGCAATGCTTGTATTTCCTGTAACGCTTGTTGACCAAGATTTACTTGATTGTTCAGATTGTTCGGATCGTTTAGATTATTCGGATCATTCAGATCGTTCGAAATTGAATTATCTAGATCCAGCAATGGTCGAACTTCTGCCTGTTCTTGATTTGAGTTATCCCCGTTACTTGCACCTGCTGCGTTACCTGTACTAGTATTATCTCGAGCTACGTGAGCAGTGCTCATGCGTGGATTACTAGATGGGTCAGGTGTCTCTTCTCCGGTGCCTTTCAGTGGCGTTCTATCAAGCGTCATGCTTCATTTCTCATGGCAATGAGGGCGTTCAAATCCCACTTCTGACACCAAATTTTTATTGTGTTACGTCTCGTCGAGCTCTCGGTGAGTTCGCGCTGAGGGAAACGCAACGGCGGTCTCTCTTTCGAGTCAAGGCGTTGGCCCTTTACATCAGGGACGGAGACCTCGCCTTACACTGCCTTGTAGATGAGCGATGCGTTGAGAGGATACTTGAGACTTCTTAGCCCCTCGCACGTGGTAGAGCATGCAGAACAAATGTAGACTCGATGATTCAGTTTAGTACTCACGGAAATTATATTTTATTTTCTCGAAGCCAGATGATGTACAGGTTCTCGTAGATTACTCGACCAGACTATGTCGATGTCCGAAGACTTAGCCTCGCAGGGCTATCGTACAGAGTTTCGTCGTACAGAGCTTTGCTCGCTCTTCGGAGTCTCGTAGATTATGTAGCAGCACGGTGGTGTCGGTAGGAATAACTGATTTGAGCGTAGCGCGTACGCTTTTTATACTAGATCGCTCCTATGCTTCTTATGGAGATATTTTTAAATCTATCTTTCTTGGAAACTAGCTTCGAGGGAGTCGAAATGCGCACAATGCGATTTTCGGGTGTCATTGCGGTACCAAAGGCACCAGTGTACAATTAGCACGGGGTTTAGCCCATAGAATACTAGAAAATAGGACTCCCGCGTTGATGCGACAGTTCCCCTATGTTTACTTGAGACGGCGAAGTGCCGAGGGATATATAGTTCCCGTAAGCGTGCCCAACTCTATGGAGTGTGTGGACCCGTGGCAAGAGATTGTATACATTAAAAATAGATCGTTTTCTAGGCGGTAAATTATGTCGAGATGTAACACTGGCGTACCCAGAGTTAGGACAATAACCTCCACCCTGTTAGTAATACAGAATGTCGGTTCCCTACCTCTGTTCGTGATCTGAAGTCCTGTCCCAGCCAGATACTCCAGAAGGGCCTCACCTCGCGCGTTGGTGTTCGTGCTGCCCCACACCGTGTGGTGGGAGTTCGCATCGCATCCGATGATGAGCCCCCTTCCTTTCCTCCTACAGTCCTCTACCAGTCCTGCGATTTCCTCCGATGGCGGTGGTTCGGGGGAGTCATAGGGCATATAGACTGATGCCACTACTATCTCCTCCCTCCTCCCGTCCAGAGTTACCTCGAGCCTGATGGCTGCCAGGTCCCTCCGGCTGAACTCCGTCAGGTGTGTGGCCTTTACGCCCCGGATGAGGATGCATGCCCTTGGCCTGTCAACAGAGGTACAATAACATAGCTGTCCATCTCTAATGTTTAGCCCCCTGACCCTCCCGCGGTATGTCCACGGTTCCTGTATCAGGGAGACTTCAATTTTCTCTGCTACAATGCGCCTGCTGAGCACTGCCGCTGCAGCAGACGCCTTGTGCAGGTTAATCTGTATGAACTGGAGCGTACTCACCATCTTGGGTTGCACCCTTCTCCGCGTCCGTCTTGCCCTCCGTACCCTTGGAATGTGCATCCAGCAGCCTAAAGGTTGCCCTGCCCATCCCCAGGTAGGGTTGCGTTTTTTGGGACTTGAGCACCGCCACGGCCCTCTCCTCCACTCCCAGCACTAGGCGCACGCCCTTACCGGCCGCGTCCACATGCCGCTCGTGGACGATCCACCTCGACGTTGCCAGCCCAAAATTCTGTTTCTCCAGTCTCTTCAAGGCTGTGTCCGTCTCGATCGGTGCCCCGGGTATCCAGGCCATGACCCTCACGTACTTCGGGAGTGCCTTCGCCTCGATAACCTCGAGGTTTGAGCCCTCCCACTTATGGAGGTTCACCACCTTCTCCCTTAGCCACTCCGCCGATTGCTGATCAGCGCAGACCACCCTCAGAGCTCCTCTGTGCAGAAAGGTCTCCTGGAACCGCGGCGTGAATTCCCCTACCGGGATTTCGTCCCCTATCTCCATGAGACCCTCCTGGATCAGCGCGGATTGCTCCTTGGTGATCTCCTCGTTGAGACCCGAGTGGACGATGGCCAGCTTAGGTAGATCGCTGGCCACCTCCACGTAGGAGGCCTTCTCCGGCCCTCCCTCCCTCGGTCTCTTCGCCTGTTTCCGGTCGTTTGGCGGTGTCTCCTTCGACACCCGCTGTCGCTTCCAGAACTGATCCCTCTTTTCGGCCGTGGTCTGTCCGATGCCACCCCGCACCGCCCCCCGGCCACTCGTGGTGCCCGGTGGTTTCTTGCCTTCGCCGACGGTCGCCGTTGCGACTGCCTTCCCGGCTGCTCGGCAGCTTCGGCCTCCCTTGCCCTCCGAAACTTCCTCTTGGCGGCGCCGCTGTATCGCGGGCGTTGCAGCGCTATCCTTCCAATGTCTCTTGCGAGCTCGGAGTCACAGCCGCTGCCCTCGCCGCCCTCGGTGCCCGGGATTTCCTCCCGGCTCTCGACAGTGGCTGCAGGTGCCTCGGGGGCCCCTACCGCCGCCTGTCGGTTGATGCTGCGATCCCTCAAGGGGCTCGCATTGTCCCTCTGGTCCCTTTGCGCTCCCAGCTGTTCCGTCGTTCGCGTGATTTTTGCATTACTGTTGTTTGGCATTTAAGTCCCACGAGTATCTAGGGAATTAAAGGTCCGCCCCGACAGAGCCCCGATTGTCGGGGTAAGGTCTAGATACTCTGGAATTCGACCTGGTGTTCCAGAGGCACCGTTCGCGACACTATTCCCCAGTGCCATTCAGCCTTCAGTACGGTAGCTCACGCCTCGTCTTGGGATGGCTGTCTGCAGGGGACTTAACTGCCCCCTGAGCGATGGGTTCGCCACTCTCCCTACGCTAGTTGGTGGACTGCTTGTTCGTCGGGCCTCTACCCTTGGACCTTTCCGGCATAGGTGACCTTGCCGGGTGCAATAAATTACACCCGCCGGTATAGCTCCTTGGGTCACTGAGGCACACAAACCTCCCCACCAGCTGCAAGGTCCTGCAGTCCCCAGGGGAGGAGATTTAAAGTAAATAGTACTAAACCTAAGGTAAATGCAAGTCACGTACGCTTAGCGGGGAATCCGATGTCATGCAGCACGATGACATCGTCACAAGTACAAATGTTATGAAGGACAATCGCAGTCCATAATATGCATTCATGAGGAATTTTAAAATGCCAAAAATTATAGTATTGATAGTATGAATGAATTTAGTGTAAAAATTTTGTTTCGTATATTGTCGTAGAGGAAATGACAAGTGATTGTGTTGTGAAGATAGAAGATAGAAGGTAAGTGTAAACTGGCAATGTGGGCAGATTATTTCGCTCATCGGTGTTATTTGCGAGAACATATTTATATTAGGTAATAACAATTTTCATTATCTCGACGAGAATTGTGAACTGATTACGCCTTATAAAATGATTTCAAAGAGATCGACAAACCGTTCGTGAAAATTCGTATTGTCGGATAAAGTTGAAGGTTTAATTTCTGGTTCCTCCAATTTTTCAATTTGTTTTCAATTTTTTTGTGCAATATCCAGTATGTTTGGAGTAAGAAAGGTCCTTTGTACATTTCACCTAGGTGAAACCCCTAGGTGAAACCCCTTCATCGTTACAAAAAAAGGAAAGCTGTGTTGGTGCGACTCGGACATCCCTATATGTTTGAAAGTTTTGTTCTTATTAAAAAATTAGAAAGGTCCTGTTCCATTCAGAATGATCGAAACCATCTATTAAAAAAAAATTGAAGGTCAATGTTGTGGTTTCATCGTTTTTCAAGTTAACATCTTATTCAATTACAATTTATGTCAATTTTACATTTTTTCAATTTAATGTCATTTTATCAACTGGATATCCATCGATTTTTCTCGATCATTTTTTTTCTTACACCGATAAAACGGTTTGGTAATATCAACTAAGCTGCGGTTGCGGGTGCTGCACGAAATGTTTGGTCGATTGAACAAAATGTTTTTTACAATCAATAACAGAATAGTCAATTCAAGTAACTATTCGGTCAAACGACTAAATATTCGTTCAATCAATTAATTATTTCTTTCAATCGACCAAATATTTCCTTCGCCACCCGCAACCGCAGCTTAGTTTGATATTACCAAACCTTTTTATCAGTGTACGTATCATTTTACAGGTGTATTTGTAAAACTGACGAAAACGGCATTATGATTGAAAAAATTAAAATTACATGAGAATTACTGCACCAAGTCTATGTCGTACAACATAGTATAAAGTTACTTTCTTGACAAATTGCCGTGAAGATACTTTTTATACGAACTAGTCTACATTGCACGCGGCTGACAACGGGACCTTACGGCAGTCGGATGTTTGAAATTTTTCGTACTCATGGTACGTGAAGCCCAGAACGCCAATATCAATTTCCCACAGCAGTTCGACGCCATATTCAGAAATTTTCGAGAAAATCGACTTCAAAGTTTTCTGAGCGATTTATGTGCGCCAAAGGTGAAACAATTTTCGAACCGGGCGCGTGGTGCACCCGGTAGCGCTCGTGTTCTGTGATCACGGGGACTTTCATTCGAGTCTCGAGTACTATTTTTTTTATTCATTCATTTTTTATTCGCATACCTCCCCCATTGAAATGTAAAAATCATCACATCTGTGCTAATTCATATATTTTCAAAATTATATCTTATATATAATTTTATAATATGATATAAAATTATATCATATAGTTTCAAAATTAGCAATCTTGATTGAAAATATCAATGTTTAACTATCAATTATTTACAAACTAAATTTTTAGGACAGAAATGAAAAATGTCGGTTACGAAATTAAATACTTTTTATTCGGGCTGTGTCTGTTTATTTTATACATCGGGTGTAATGTGACACGAGCCAGAATGGTAAGCATCGTAAAAATACGGAAAACAGTAATTTTCACGGCATCTCGCATACCGTACAAACGCTGCATTTTTACATTCGCAATTTTTTTACAATGTATCTGTCACGTCCTGCCCCTCGGATAACACTATTTTATTCATTAGCAATAATTTAATTTTCTTAAATCTCATGAATCTTGCCTCCGATAAAATTATAATTTAAGTATTTTCTTCCCATTTCCATTCACACGTTCGAATTATATATATAATGCATTTATTGTTCAGCCAGAGGCCTAAAACAAGGACTTGCTCTTACAGTTCCCTAGCCCGTGCATCCTTCTATCCTTCCTTCACACTCACTCACCCCTACTCTGCCTACTCTCAAACCTATTCCTCTTATAACCTCCCCTCGTATCTCGCTCGCTCCCTCCTCCTGCCCCTCTTCTCTTTCTCTTCTCGCTCGTTCTGCTCTCTCCTCTCTCGCTCTCCTCTGCACTTCCGCTTCCTCGCTTTCCTTCTTCAGGGTCCTCAGCCATTCCAATGCTTCCTTATTCCCACCTCCTCCCACAACATCCTTAACCCTAAACCGTCTCTCCTCCCCCTGTCTCCCGTGTACAACCAGGTGCTCCAGTTTACTCTCCTCTTCTCCACAAATCTTGCACCTTCTTCTCTCCTCCGGCTCCCAATATCTATTTGCTTCCTCTTCATTCCCGCATCTCACTCTCGCCTGCAATTTCTGGCTTCCTCGTTGTCCCTCTTCTTTCAGATACCTTGGCATCCCTGCTGTCATTATCTCCTTGTACCTCACGTTGTACCTTGACTCCATTACCCTGTTGAATATCCATTGCCCCTGCCTCTCTCTCCCCCTCGCTCTCATTATCGTTACCATATTTCTTCCTTCTTCCACCCTTCTTCTTACTTCCACCCCGCTGAATCCGTTTTCTCTGTAGAATCTTTCATCGTTCCCAATCTCTCCCTCCCTTCCCCGTCGCTCTCTCTCTCTTATACACTCTTTGACCAGCACCTTTTCGCTCTTCCTTGCCTTCTCTTCATACTTCATGGCCCTCTCACCCGTCTTCAAGCCAACCTTTTCCGTGTCCGTTTCCTTTAGCACCAGGTAGTCCGGGGTACACCTATCCAGCCCCAAGGTCCATTTCAGGTATTTCACCTGTACTCTTTCCACCTCCTCTCTCTCTTTCCACCCCCAGATCTCTGCCCCATACGTCACAATTCCCATGACCAAATAGTCGAACAGCATTTTCCTCCTCTTAAAGTTCTCCTTAAATCTCCTCTCCCCTATGCCCCACACCTGCTTAACCACTATGTTCGCTTTCTTTACGACCTCCTTTATATGACCCTTGTCTTCACCGTTCCTCGTCAACAGGTACCCCAGGTACTTGAACTCTCTCACCTCTTCCACCTCTTCTCCTCCCCACTTCCACTCAATTCTCTTTGTTCTTCCTCCGCCCTTCCTAAACGTCACCATCTTTGACTTGTCGACGTTCAATTGCAGCTTCTTCCTCGCCAGGTAATTCTCCATCCTTTTTAGCAGACTCTTCATGTCCCTTTCGTCCGTTGCCAGTAGCGCGATATCGTCCGCGTACGCCAGCGTCCAGATCTTCATTCTACCGATTACTACCCCTCCCGTCTGCTCTTTCCTCATCTCATCCTCCATGTCCGCCGTCAGGATTGAGAACAGCGTTGGACTGAGAGGGCACCCCTGCCTCACTCCTTTCTCCGTCCAAAACCATTCGGACACCCTTCCATTCACTTTCACCGCACTCTTCGATTCGCTGTATATCTCCTTCGTTCTTTCCACCAGCTCTTTCCTTATTCCCCTCTTCTCCATCGCCTGCCATAGGACCTTTCTGTCCACTCTGTCGAATGCCGCCTTCAGGTCCAGGAAGAACCCGAACACCTTGCCGCCTGCCCTCTCCGTTTCCTTCTTAATCACATGTTTCAACACATAGATGTTATCCATTGTCCCTCGGTCCTTCCTGAACCCTGCTTGCGTCTCCGGAATTATGTTCTTCCTCTTTACCTCCTCCATGATTCTCTCCAACAGTATTCCCGCGTAGATCTTATACGCCGTGCACAATAACGTGACTCCCCTGTAGTTCTCGACATTCTCCAGGTCTCCTTTCTTGTGAATCGGAGATATGACACCTTTCCTCCACTCCTCCGGCATCCCTTCTCCCCTCCACACTTTCTTTATAACCTCTCTTAGCTCCCTACTGAACGGTCCCTCACTGTACACCCACGCCTCATTCGGTATTCCATCTGCACCCACCGCTTTCTTCTTCTTCAGTCCCTTGATCTGTCTCTCTACCTCCTCGTCCGTTGGTTCTTCCTCTTCATCCCGCCCTCTTACTCCTCTCCCTGCCTCCCCCGGTCTCGCCTCCTTCCCTTCCAGTAGCTTCATGAAGTGTCTTCTCCACTCATCCGTCTCAATTTCCTCACTCACTCCTACCCTCTTCTTCCTCTCTCTGTTTACAAATTTCCATATCTGCGTCTCGCTTCGTATGTTTCTTATCTCTTCCTCTAGCTCCTCCAACTTTTCCTTCTCCTTCTCTTTAATCCTCTTCCTCATCTCCCCTCTCGCCTTCACGTATTCCTCCCGTGATGTTTGTCCGCTCTTCCACCTCTTGTAGATCTTTTTCACCTCTCTCTTTTTTCTCTTACACTCACTATCCCACCACTTCTTCTCTCCTGCCACCTGCCCTCTTGTCTTGATAGTCTTCCTCACCATGCTCCTTCCGATTCCTGCTTTCAGTCCCTCCCACTTCTCCTCTACCGTCTCTCCTTCTAACTCCTGTGCCCCCTCTCTCCTCTTGTACTCTTCTACTGCGCTCTCCGTCCATTCCAGCACCTCTCTCGTTCTCTTCTCTTCCTTCTTCTTCTCTCTTCTCACTTGACCACGCATCCTCACTTCCAAGGGCTGGTGGTCCGACTCAACCCTCTCCCCTATCCTCATCTCTTCTACTTCTTCCCAGCCCTCCTCGTTTGTCAGTACATAATCCACTACCGACGCCCCCATCCCCCCGCTGAAGGTCCATTGCCCTTCCTCGTCTCCGCTCTTGTTTCCATTCAGAATACTCCACCCTCTTTCTTCCACAAGCCCGATTAGTTCCTCTCCCTCTTTATTCCAGCACTCATCCTTCGACTTCCTCCTCTCTCCCCTTTCTTCCACGCCCTCGTATCTCTTTCCCCTGTCCCCTGTCCTCGCGTTGAAATCTCCTCCGATCACCAGAGTTTCTTCTCGCATCTCGTCCACCTTCTCCATTAATTGCCTCCTCTTCGTATTCATCTCGTCATTGCTGTACACTGTTATCATCCTCCAAATTCTCCCATTCGCGCTCAGCCTTCTCTCTTGTATTCCTTCTGTTTCTTCTTGCTCCCCTGCTGTTATTTCTTCTACCGTCTTCCTTACCCCCGTTACAATTCCCCCTTTTGCTCTTCCTTTCTTCTTTGCTCTCGTTGCAAACTGACATCTCCACGCGAATTCCTTCGGCATCCTCTTCACCAGTTCTTTCCAGCCGGCTTCCTCCACCCATGTCTCTATCATTCCCACGTAGTCCCATTCTCTAATATACTCCCAGAATTCTTCGTCCTTCTTCCACAACCCTGCCACATTCCAGAACAATGCAGCCATCTGTCCCTTTCCCTCCTCTTGTTCTTCTTCCTGTCTTCCTCCTTGTGCATTTCCGCCTTGTCCTCTCCCTCCGTTCTTATCTTCTATTCCTTGTCGGCCTCTTCCCGAAAATTCTTCTCGTCTTCCAGCCGCTGTTCCTTCTCACTCCAGCGGAGCCACTTTCCCTTTAGCAACATCTTCCTGTACCCCACTCGCACCAGCTCCCCCCCTTCCCTTTCCTTTCTCGCTCTCTCTCTTATCTTCCGTTGCACCTCTCTTTCTTCCACCGTCAAGTCGTTGTCGATGAAAATTCTCCTGTTGCCCAGCTTCTTCTTCTCCCTCATCACCTCCTGCTTCGTCTCCCAGTCCGACAGCTCGACTACCGCCATTCTATACCCTTCCCTTCCTACCATTTCTACCCTCTTAATACTATTCCCTACTTTAAACTCGTCTTCCAGAAACTGCTCTACTGTCTCCCTCTCTCTTCTCCCCTGTACCTTTAACCCACTTATCACTACGTTGTTCTTCCTCTCTCTCTTCTCTTGCTCCTCGATTTTCTTCTTTATCAGCCTCACCTCCTTCCATGGCTCCTCATCAGGTTCTCTCCTCTTCCCCTCTTCTCTTTTCTCTATTCTCGCTATTGCTTCTCTGATTATTCCTTCCCCTTCTTCCTCTCCTCTTTCCTTGACTTCCTTACTCCTCATCTCCAGCCTTTCCAGCCTCTTCTCCATTTCTCCCATCCTTCTCTCCATCCCCTTCTCTCCCTCTTCCCACCTCTCTTCCGCCCTTCTCAGTCTCTCTCCCAGATCTCTTATCACCCTTTTCATCTCTTCTTGTCCATTTCTTATCTCCCCCCTAATTTTCTCTAGCTGAATCGCCATCTGCTCTATCACCATTTTTGCCGACCTTTCCGCCTCCGACTCCGGTTCCTCTTCTCCCCCTCCGCCACCTTCTGCCTCTGCTGGTTTTTTTTTTGGCGACCTCTCCGTCTTTGCGCTCTTCTTAAACGCCTTCTCCTCGTCTTCACTGCTGTCCGTCCTGTCCTGTACCTTTCTCTTGCCGTCTCCCTTCTCGAACCAGTCCTTTAGCGAGCTCGTCGAGTTCGCTCTCTCCCTCCCCAGCTTCTCAGCCAGAGGCAGCCGCCCTCTCCTCGCACTGCTCGCCATCGTCCCGCTCGCCATTACTGCCTCGCTGCCGCCTCCTCCGGCTCCTCCTCCCTGCTGCTCTCGCCTCTTCCCCATGGGCGTGGAAAACGTCTCCGACTCCGCCTCCGACTCATCGCCCTTCCCTATACCACCTCCCATCTCCCGATCCGCCGGTAACTCTACCACCGTCCTCGTCTGCTGTGCCGCTTCCCGTCACGTGCTGCCCTCTCGCGACCACTCTTCCAACTCTCTTCGCGCTCGCTGCCTTGCTTGTTTTCTTCGTTCTCCTAACCTCTCCTCGTCCTACTCGCCTCTGATTCACGCCTTTTTTCACTTATATTTCTTAAAATACCCCGTCTGCCTATTATCTCCCTGCAATCGCCTTTTTTCCCTTCACCTACTGTCCCTACTCTAACTTACTCTTCTATTCCGTACCTCAATAATTTCCGCTTTCCACACACACTTCTCGCTCTGCGTCCACTCTCCACACCTCGAGCCAAGTCTCTCCCACACGTTCGAATTATGTATATTCGATTTTTGTCGTCCGGTCTTTCGATTTTCTCTCTCTCGACCGGACGCTAATATCAAATTTCTGCGATCCATATCCGCTCGCGCCAGACGCGAGCGTTCGCTTTATTTTATTTAACTTTTTTCGAGTCCTTTCTGTGCTCGCGCGTGGCGTGCGAGCTCAGCATTTTTGGCCGCTTCACGGCAATTAGTCTTACAGAAATTAGTCAGTCATCCGAACTCTTGGTCTGACCGGTCTTCTATCGGCAGTCCAATATTTAACAGTCTTAATTCCAACTTCGAAGCGAACCGTCGGACTGGTCTTCCACCAGTCCACGATAACAGTTAACGGACTTAGAATAAACTTAAAGAAAACTCATCTCGAACCGACTTGAAATAAATTCAAAGTGTTAATATCGAGACAAGCTCGATTAAAATTAACTTTATTAAATACTATTTACGCACGGTAATGTTAAATCTTCAAGTGTAAAACCGCAAGTGTCATTTAATAAATCTGCAAATTTAATCATCATCTGTTGACGGAACAGAATAGTTATTCCGTACGGAGAACGGACCCGTCTCAAATCACGTTACGTACACGTCCTGCCTTTTCCTCGACCTCTGAGGCTCGCGATCCGGCTCTCACCTCTGAGCTGCACGCGATAACGTTTAAAGGTACCTCTTATCGCTGCAGACAAGTATCCCGTTCGCCGCGACTCGACGAGCACATGTCTCGTATTTAAATAGACCTCTGAGACGTAACAGTATCGATCGGAAAACATACTTAATAATTGTACCTAAAAATGTTTTTTGTTAATAATTAATAGATAACATTTATATTTTCAATAAAGATTGGTAATTTTGAAACAACAGGTAATTATAAATAAGACTCGTGTTTTTTCGTTGAAAATTATAATTAGATATCTATGAATTATCATAGATTTTATAATTTTTACATTTCAATAACGGAGGTATGCGAATAAAAAATAAATGATAAAAAAAAATAGTACGCGAAGTAAGACTCGAACCAGAGTCCCCGCGATCACTAGACTGGAGCGCTACCGGGTGCACAACGAGCCCGGTTCGAAAATTATTTCACCTTTGGTGCACATAAATCGCTCAGAAAACTTCAAAGTCGATTTTCTCGAAAATTGCTGAATATGGCGTCGAATTACTGTTGGAAATTAATATTGGGGTTCTGAGCTTCACGTACCATTTGTACTAAAAATTCAAAAAATCCGACTGTCATAAGGTCCCCTTGTGAGATTAATTGACTCTGGTGCGCTCAGCAGGTGTTCCTTTTCACACGTTCCTCTCATTAGTTGCAATCGAGATACATTCCAGTGGAAAATAAATAAAAAAAATGCTCGATAACGACACTTCTGGTCGAAAAGTGATATTATCAAACCGGATGTGATGTATTTGCGGTATGACTTTATCAAAAAAAAAAATTCAAATTTTTCGGCGTGACGTCCCTTCCAGTTTAAGCGTAAAATTTAAAAACCGGAAGTGATGTTACAGTAAGTGAGCAAAAATACTCCCGCTGGTCGCAAGGCATATTCGAGAAAAGCGCGTGGCAACGCTGTTTTGCCTCAACGCAGGTTCTCCCCTCGAGATTACGTGGGGAGGTTTGACGTCACAGCAAAGAGAGAGCAAGTATCGCACCAGCAGTGAAGAGAGCGAAATGGACAATCCTAGCCGTTACGCGTAACGCGTGATTTTTCGGGAGTCACGGAAAGGTGGGGAGTGTCCAGAACCTGTGTCTACCGGGAGGACACATTATTATAGCAGTGGTCGATCGAGAATCGATCAAGTGTAATGTGTCATGTGTAACGTCCCATGTAAGAATGCCGATCCCTTGCCGTTCTTGGACAATCGTTTGAGCCTTGGGCCAGCATAGGCTGACAGGTCTCACTTGTCGAGATTGGCCCAAGCGTGAATAAGATAATGGAACGTTGCTGGGCCGGTCAATAAGCTAGTGTTACGTCCTGTGAATTTTCCCGGAATATTTTAGACATTTATATTGGGCAATTGGTTAATTAACCAAATATTTGAAATATATTAAATCGCTAAAAATAAACATTGGAGAAATTGCCATTGTTTAATTTGTTGAATTTAAAGTATCAATAAATAAATAAAATACCAAATGGAGAAATCATCCATTTGGTAAAAATAATTAGCCTTCAGGTGAGACAGGTTGATGTATAGAGGTGACTGTACGAAGCAAGTCAACCGCATGAGAGTCGGTAACCTGAGGCGCAAAAATGCAGATAAGGATATCGGCGGAGTGCTCCTCGCAGTTGTCGAACATAGGCCTGCTTGTTCAGCGCGTGTCACGATGGGCACGATGCTAAGAGCGACCGTCGGGCGTAATGAGTGCAGCACCTCCTGGACAGTGAATATCGATGAATGCTAGATCATCGTTATAGTCCAGGAGTATCATAGTTCAAATAATAAATAGAAGAATAAATGGAAAACAGGTTTAAGGGACGAATACACGGGATTGATATAGCATTTTTGGAAATAATTGATAATAGATTCAGGAAATAAAATAGATTCAAGAAGTAAAGGAAGAAAGTTAAGTCATATCGTCATGATAACATTCAACAAAAAGTGAAATAAAATATTAAGAAAGAGGAATAAATATAAAAAACAATAAATAACCAATAAATAATCGAATAGCAAATAACGAGGGGAAATATAGAAAATTACAAAAATAGGGAAGAAATGTAAAACCATTAACGCCAAAATTCAGGAAAATAATTAGATAAATTTTGAGATAACAATTTGTGTCAACTAAAGTCAACTTCGCAATGAAAGGTCGTACAACTTTCATTCAAATTTGTGTGTTTATAAAATCCGCGATAAAATTTAAGTAATAACAAATTAAGATGTCAAAATTGATGTGAACCTACGAAATAGGTAATATTTAATTAGACAGTCAAAGAAAGGAATCAGGTGATGAGAGTGGGGAGACGAGGCGCAGGTGTGACAGTGGTGACGCGGGGGTGTCCGGCACCGAGGTTATTTATTCGCGCGCCCGCCGCCCATTCGGCACTTCTTCGCGACCGCGGCACAGACCTCATTCTTGTATTGTACTTAGAGCCATTAACAAAGAACTTGTAAATCAACTTGTAAAATTTTCGAGCCAGTATTCATTCTAACCAACTTCAATAAACAGTTCATATCTTTCCAAATCATTCTATCGAATTAGAGTATATTCCTCCTGAAAATCATTTAATCATCGAAATTATCAATCTACATCGTTGAAATCTGGGAAGGATTTCTGGAGTCGATCGTCATCATCACTCGATTCTGATTCGAGTATTCGGTATTTTGGAGGGACGTTATTTCCGGAAATCGATCGTCATCATTCGATTCTGATTCGAATATACATCCAGATTGGGAAGGACGTTCTATTTCGATATCGTTATTCTTCATTCATCAATCGAATCATTCGCCCATTCATTCTGAGGTAAAATCATTTAAATCACATCGTAAGTTTGGAAAATTTATCATCTACATCTCAAACATTCATTTCTTCTGGATATTTAATTGTCAATGTTTATTTATCAACGTTTGTTCGTTCTCCTGGAAGATTAGAATATTTCCTTGGACAATATATATTCGTGTTGGTCAATTTTATTTCAGCTATATCAGTGCGCGTTAAAATATTAGGATAGGTCGGGAGAAAACAGTGAGTGAGTGTGATAGCGGATCGTCGCGAGTCGTGCGTCGAGGGTGACGCGCGAGAGAGTGAGATAGCCGCGTATCGTGTTCCATTCTATAGAAAGAGTTAGCATCCAGAATTTTCTTGTCCAGTTTAAAATCGTCACTTAAAATCTAGTAAATTCCAAATTTTAACCGTGAATAAAATTTCCTCAATATCAAATATATAGACTGTAGGCCCTATTCCGAATTATTTTCCGAAAGGTTAGGTTCAAAACAGGGCCAAAACCTCGATAAAGCGTCATCTCCGAATAACGTGTAAAGGGAGGGTGTAAATTCTCCTTGACCGAGATGGAGTGGAAATTGCTGATCGGGACGTAACACTAGGATTCGGCATGACACTACTACCAAATATCAACCAGGCGACCGTCCAAGAATGGCTCAGAGAGCGATCGACATTTGTTTAAGCAACGGCAAATTCCTAAAATAATATGTAAGCCGATTGTTGGCCGAATTTCGGGACAAGCTTGTCCGTGTCGTCGCGAAATAATCGCCGTTTGATCTTTTTTTCGGTACTGTCGAAGCTCGGCAAAATACTGGCACTTGTTCCGGACAAGAGTCGGACGGCCTCCGTCAAAACAATGGTAAATTCATAATATAATGTCTGGGCCGTTTGTTGGCCGAATCTCGGGACAAGCGTGTCCGCGTCTTCGCGAAATAATCGCCGTTTGATATTTTTTTCGGTACTGTCGAAGCTCGGCAAAATACTGGCACTTGTTCCGGACAAGAGCCGGACGGCCTCCGGCAAAACAATGGTAAATTCATAATATAATGTCTGGGCCGTTTGTTGGCCGAATCTCGGGACAAGCTTGTCCGCGTCTTCGCGAAATAATCGCCATTTGATATTTTTTCGGTACTGTCGAAGCACGGTAAAATACTGGCACTTGTTCCGGACAAGAGTCGGACGGCCTCCGGCACAACAATGGTTAATTCATAATATAATGTCTGGGCCATTTGTTGGCCGAATTTCGGGACAAGCTTGTCCGTGTCGTCGCGAAATAATCGCCGTTTGATCTTTTTTTCGGTACTGTCGAAGCTCGGTAAAATACTGGCACTTGTTCCGGACAAGAGTCGAACGGCCTCCGGCAAAACAATGGTAAATTCATAATATAATGTCTGGGCCGTTTGTTGGCCGAATCTCGGGACAAGATTGTCCGCGTCTTCGCGAAATAATCGCCATTTGATATTTTTGTGCTTTTTTACATATTTTTATTTATTCATACGTCTTACGTTGCTCCAACGTTGGACCTACGTTGGACCGACGTCGGTGAAAAGAATTAGACCGGCTTTTAAGCCCAAGCTTCTGTAATTGGCCCAACGCCGGCCCGGCGTTAAATAAGTGTAAGCCCAACGTTGGCATCGAGTGCAACCCGACGTTGGGGAACCCGATCAGCTACCAAGCCTGGGTCGGTGTTGGTTTTTCCATCGCACACGTCTCGTACCGACTTCACCAATCAGGCAGAAAATGTTGCCTCGAGACTGACCCGATAGAGAAACCATTGTTGGCCCAGTCTTGGTATCCGACTGTTGGCTATTGAGCATCAGCCACGCGTCACATTCAGGAGGCTGGCCCAACATTGGTAGCCGAGCGTCAGCCGATCGACTTCAACATCCAACCAGGGCTGGCCCGTTGGTCAATTCCTACATGGGGTGCTGTGAAGTGTCTCTCGGAATAAGCAACGCGTGAATCGGATTCGTCTCTCCTCTCTCTGTAAGTAAAAAATATATTAAATTATTTTGCGACAGCCTCAACTAAGTCATTTCATACAACTTGTATGATAAATGAATTGAAACAATTGCGCGGTATTTTATTATATCGTTTCATTGCCTGAGTATGTTCGCGAGTATTTTGTTAATTCATATTTATAACTATGCAAAAGTAGGGGAGACCGGTGCAAAATGGCACAGCGGAGCAAAACGGGACTGTGAGGGCAAAACTCAATTTTCCAATCATTTTTGGATGCCCCATTTTGCCCCAACGATACATCCGGATTTTTAAACCCGTTTTGCCCCACATACCACCATCGCCGCCATCTCAAAGTTATTGGAGAATTGCGTTTTGTCCCATCATCCCGTTTTGCCCCGCCGTGCCATTTTGCTCTGCTCTCCCCTACTATGTGAAAATTTAGAGCTCTTAGATATAAAAAAAGCGAAGCGAAATATTTGGCAAGGGCGTAGATCTTTCTCGCGTCTTCGCAGCCGCACGAAGCTCGAGTGTACGCGCGAGATTCGAGGTCGCGCGATGTTTACTGTTTTTGTCCATATCGCACGTTCTCGCGTTATTCTTTGTCCTCGCGACAATATCTGGATACCTTGCTCGAATAAGAGTTGCCGCGGTTGCGTAATATTTTCGGCTACTTACCTCGCGTCAGGTTGTTTCAAATAATATGAATCCCCCCTCAAATATTATCATGACTTTATGACAGATTATATTAGAACCACCGATACGTTCGTCGACAAATCTTTCAAAATCATCAAAAGTCATCAATAAAAAAAAATTGATAGATTAATCAATTCTTAAACTAATCGGCGAACAAGGGCGAATGTAATATGTACCATATATTTACATAATTAGTAACTTCGTGTAACAAGGCATTGTGATGGATTTTTTTTCAAACTTTATCATGGCATTATGACATCAGAACCGACCATATTTTCGTGTAATTAATTTAAAAAATTGACCGATTAATCAATTTCATACTCGATCGATAAATCAATCTTTGAAATGATTAGCGAACAATGGGTGATGTATGATTTATACTTTTTGAACGTATTTTTTTATATCGTATAACAAGTGATTTTTCTCGATTTTTTTTTTAAACATTATTATGCCATAGCCACATCAGAACTGCCTATATCTTCGTCAAGAAATCGTTCACGGTAATTAATCAACAAAAAAAAAAATCGATCCATTAATCAATCTTTAAATTGAACGACAGACAAGGCTTAATGTAATATTTACAATTTTTTTACGGATTTTTTTTAGTCTTGTATAATAAGCGATTTTCTTCGATTTTATTTTCCCAAACATTACCATGACATTTTGCATGAAAACCGCCTATATCTTCGTCAATAAATATTTCAAGGTAATTAATCAATCAAAATATTGATCGATTAATTTAGTTATAAATTGATCAAACCATCTACAAATTTATCGTTTAATCGATCTAAAAATTGATCGATTAATCAATCTACAAATCGATCTATAAATTACTCGGTAAATCTAATTCAATACGGTCTTCCGATCTGAAAGAAAAAACAAAATTCATAAAATACTTCGAAAAAAAAGTAAATAAATAATTAATTGGTCATTTTATTTTCATTTCTCGGCAAGAATGTAACCATTCCGAGAAGACGGAATTGATTGGCGGTAGCGTTTGGTCGTCAAGGAACCAGCGCAGCCCCCCACTCGCACGAAAAAAACATCCGGTTCAGCGTCACGGAAAATCGCGTTGTCATGCATCTAGATCTCCGTCGTCCTCCAAAACGTGCAGTCCTTATCGCCAATCGTATCTGATCCAGAAGTTTTGCGAATTCATATATTGTTTAATTTTTTTTCTGTATTATTTATAGTTGTGGTTATAATGAGTGCGTGCATCGATTCCGGTCAATTGGATTGTGAGAGATCACGATTCCGTTGTACGATGCCAGTTTGTACGAAAAAAAAGATTCATCTCCCGACGAAAGATCGGATCAAGGATGGCAGAATATTCGAGATCAACAAACGGATAAAGGGGGTGATGTAAGATTTATTATTTTTTACGTATTTTCTTAATCTGCATATATTCGTATATGCAGTATTGCGTATTTTAAGCTGTTTTGAACGATCTGCATCTTCCCAGGCATCACATATGGAACTACGCTGATTTTTTATCTGATAACATGGTCCTTGCCCTTCGACAAACGCCTGGACCCAAGTCCATATCTCTTTCAATAGCAGAGTTATGCATTTTTTTGTGCCAATGCCCTATCTGGCCGAAAGAACGGTAAAAAGGGGTGAAATAGAGCATTCTCACGAAAAATTTATAACTCTGCTATTTAAAGAGATATGGACTTGGGTCCAGGCGTTTGTCGAAGGGCAAGGACCATGTTATTAGATGAAAAATCAGCATAGTTCCATATGTGATGCCCGGGAAGATGCAGATCGTTTAAAACAGCTGAAAATACGAATTTTTAATCACTCTGCCCATCGTCAGGTATCACATATGGACATATGCTGATTTTTTATCTAGTAACATGGTCCTTGCCCTTCGACAAACGCATGGACGTAAGTTGATATCTCTTTTAATAGCAGAGTTAATAATTTTTTTGTGACAATGCCCTATCTGGCCGAAGTAACGATAAAAATGGGTTTCATACCTCTGCTATGAAAAGAGATATCGACTCAGGTCCATGCGTTTGTCGAAGGGCAAGGACCATGTTACTAGATAACAAATCAGCGCATGTCTATATATGCTACCTGACGATGGGCAGGGTGATTAAAAATGTTGGAGGTCGTGTGGGATCGCAACTAACTCATAAGATTTATAAATTGTGTATCTTGTAAGATCTACAATAAACAACCATTCTATGAATCGAATTCTATTGCTATATACTTTATTACAGTTATCTGCGTTGTCAAACCAAGCATTGCCGTGGGACAGCTAAAAAATGTCGCATGGGGAAATTGTTCTAAGTCGTGGACATTCTTCCATTTGCTTCCCGGACGATTAGTGTCAGCATAAGGCTGACTTTAAGTATGCTCTCAAGTCTCCACTCCAGAGAAATTACTGGCGTTTGAAGCAACTGTATGATACGACAGCTGTATTGTAAGTATTGTTTTCAGTTTTGTTTTCGGTCTCGCTGCGATTAATCTTTCTCATATCTTGTGACCTAGTAGTCGCTGGTTATCTACATTTTGATAGGTGTACCACCGTTGATGTCCTCTGCCTCGACAAAAATTTAATATTAAAAAATCAATTCCATTTAATATTAGCAGTGCTAGGCAGTACTTGAAGTACACTAGTACAGAATTTTGTTTTTCAAGAACAAAGTACAAGTACTTTTGCAATACACTCTCCCGTTGTGCATACTTGATGATATAATCTTGATTATAGCGTTTGTTGATTTATACATTTCTGTTACTGGCTGCATTTAAGATACATTCCAGATAAAAATTAGAACATTTTAAACCGAAAGTGATGCTTTCCGGTCTGACGTGATTTCCAGTTGAAAACTGAGATTTTGAAATCTATTGTCATATTTTCCCCTATGACGTCCAAATACTCCAAATACTTGTCGTACTTTGTATTTGGACTTGAAGTACTTTTAGGTGCGTTGCCCAGTACTGATATTAATTACCTGGAACTTGACATATATTTGCGCAGTTCTATTCTATATTTGATGCGGATCACCCGGGCCATGATAAATTGCAAACCACTAATGTTGCCGCGACAGGTACCCGCGTGAAATACAAATCGAGATCCCATACAATAGTATAAAAAGCGCCATGAAGAAATGGAGGAAAAACTCTTTTCCACCGAATCCAACTAGCCTCGAGGAAACGGCCATGCAGTTGGAACAGCCCGAAAGGGCTCGCTTATTAGAATATGACGTGGGGCGCCTCGTATGCCGACGAATAACGGACAGTCTCGGAAAGGTGCACGTCCTGTTGTACGATACTCAATTCGTTGAGACGGTATTCCGCAGCGTAACACGCCTTTTCGTTGACGGCACATTTCGAACAACGCCGAACGTAACTGACGTCTACCAGCTTCTGTCGATTCTAGGCGTTACGTACGGTCACGTGAGTTGGGAAAATGTTTCACATATTGAATTGCTTGTAAAGCGGATTTTATGAACGGATATTTTCTAGGCCCTTCCATTCGCGCATATTTTGATGTCGAGCAAGACGGAAGCCGCTTACACGGCGGTATTGACGGAAATAGCGCAGTTGATTGACAGTGCCAACGTATCTATCGTCATGACTGATTTTGAACAGGCATTGCGGAACGCGAGCAAAACCGTATTCACGAACGCTCACATTACTGGCTGTAGCGTTCACTATGATCGAGTATGAATTTTCTGTTCAGCCTTATATTACAGTCAGGGCATGAAACGAGCATATAGTTTTAATATAATTATTGTTCGCTACGTAATTACCGCTGGATCGCTTTATCAGTTTTTATAGTATTCCGAAACCTAATTTCATTTTCACATTTCGACCATGAGTATAATGGTGAACGAATGAACAATTACTTAAGTAGAGTCCTGTAACGATGTTGAATATCGTTTCTAGTCCCTTTAACTATTTGTGTAGAATAAGTACTACGATCCACCGCTTGAATAAGCTGAGTATCCGATTTTTAATTCATTATCAGGATATTATCTATTCACGGCATCGTAACCAGGTTTATTTTTTTTAAATTTAAACTTGCAAGGTCCAGCGCGAATCTGAGATGAGGCTGCAACTGGCGGCCGAGCTTGCGGCCGGCGTAAGACAAAGCGTTTTTTGTGTTACTGATCCTTGAAGTCGATTTTGAAGGGGGTCTAAATTCTCTAACGTTTTCGGTTCTTATGACACGAAACCAAGCTGGCCGGGAGCAAGCAGAAAAAAAACCGAAATAATTTATAGATTCTACGTAAGGTATGTACTATGCATTGCCGAAGCATTTTTTCTGAAGTAGACCCTTAAAGTGTTTTTTTAAGAGGTCATAAATCTTTAGCGCGTTCGGTCGCTCCCATAGAGCTACCCATAGAGCCGATAGCTATCAGAGAAAATTCTGAAGAAATTCATATATACTACTTAAGGTATGTCCCGAGTAGAAATTTTCACGCGTTATATCGGGCCCTGATAAGGTCCTGAGAAGGCCTGATAAGTGCCTGATAAGGCCTTATCAGGACCCTATCAGGGCCTGATGTAACACTCGAATATTTCTACTCGGGGTATTGCCAAAGACCCTTTTTCTGAAGCTGTCCCTTAGCTGCTTGTTTAAGAGATTTGAAGTCTCCAAGCGAGTTCGTTCGCTCCAATAGAGGCACGCACTAGCCGGAAACAACCAGAGAAAATTCCGAAATAATTCATAGATACTACTGTATGTACTTAAGTAATTCATAAATACTACTTAAGGTATGTATTGTGCATTGCCAAAACGTTTGTTCTGAAACTGACCATTGGCGTGCATTTTTAAGGGGACGTAAGTGTCTAAACGAGTCCGTTTGCTCGTTTCGAGACTTAAAAGCCGTTAAGCAAGCAACCAAGGGTCAGCTTCAGAGAAAAAATCTTTGGCAATGCATAATACATACGTTGAGTAGTATCTATGAATTATTACAGATTTTTTTCTGATTGGTCCCGGCCAGCCTGCATCTCTATGTGAGTGACCGAACTCGTTAGAGACTTTAGACCCCTTAAATATGCACTTAAAGGATCACCTTCCGAAAATACTCTTCGGCAATACATAATACATACCTTAAATAGTATCTATGAATTATATCATTTCTATGGACGCTTTGGAAAAAGCCAAAGACTATGTTTTCAGCCTTTACCTTATTATGTAGTAAACATCTCACATAATAATTGCATTTTATATCAGAATTTTATGTGTCTCATCCATGAAAAGCGCTACTTTGCCTGCCTGCCGAGAGTGGCGTAACTGGCGCTTTGCAGCCATGAGTTTAATAATTTCCTGGCGCACGCGCAGATCGGTTCCTTTGCGGGCGATTTACTTTTACGCATGCACAGTTCGGCTCCTTTGCGTGCGATTTCTTTTTGCGTGCGATTTCTGTAAATTATTGCACGCTGCTCGCAGCGCTACAATCAGCAGGCATGGAGTAGCACCTTTCCTGCATTCGTTACGTAAAATAGTATGCGATACTTATACGTAAAAGCGGACCATCGACGGCGATTGTGAAGTGGCCGCACTCGCCTTCTCTCGCGCAGCCACTTCCCAACCTTCGCCAAAAGTCCGCTTTTACGCAATAGTATCGCAATATACTATTATGTCAGTGTTTTCTGCTAATACATTTTTTGTAACGATTAAAGGGTGGCACGCGCGGTGGCTCGTGGTCCACCAGCGGTGCGCGTACGCCGGCCGCTAGCATGCTCTTCGAAAATCCCCATTTTGTAAAAATTAAACAAGTTATGAGGCAGTCTATGGATTATATTTAAAGACAACAGTTGCAGACTTGAACACTCTAAAACATGAGTTCCCGGCGTATAGATATGAAATAGCCTCAACTTTCAATTGTATCAACTATATTCGGATCCCGAATAATTTTTAAGGATCGGTGAGACCGTCTGACAAAAGTACGGATGCATTTCATAGAGGACAACTATATTCGGTCGGAAAAGTCAGGAGAAGTTGTCGGTAATCTTGCTTTTCATAGAGGATGCTATGTTTACGAAAAGAAAAAAAATTGCAGATTGTCATTTCAAGTTCTGAATATTCGCTTTCTTCAAATGTTTGTTGACCAATTGTACATGCTATCACTTTCGTAAATTTCGAACGATTGTGCTGAAAGGTTGCCGAGGCTAAACTAAAACTGGCTGCAGTTTGATTGCCGTGCACGGCCACTTGCTACAGCTTTACCTCAGTTCGACTCTTCACACATTCCCATATTCGTCCACTTATCGCTTAAAGAAAAAAAATTACACAAAAATTGAAGCACTTTTGTGTAATTTCTTGTCGGTGACTGTTGAAATGCTGCAAGTCTGTAACGAATTTATGAGATCTTTGATAAAATATCGAGTTCATAGAAGGGATCTATTATTTTTGTCGTTCAACAAAAACCCGGTACTTTGACAGTACTGAGGATTCTTAAATACGAACACCTGCCATGCGGTCCGAAAAAATCCAGGCCCTGCACTCTGCGGAAGATCTTCGGTTTCGTTACAAAATCAGTAACGCTCTAATGAAGGTCAAGCGTTATTTTTTTTTTTCAAAAGCTACAATAGCCTGGTGCTTTGCTAATCTTGGGAATTCTTGAAAAAGATCTCCCATATACACACAAAAAAATATCTAAGTAATAATAATAGTGTAATAAAGAACCTTGCGAAATACCGTCTTTCCGTTAAAAAAAAGTAACGCTCTGATAAACGTCAAAGCGTTCCATTTTTTTACCAACATTATAACAGCTCGGTGTTTTGCAATTCTTAGGGATTCTTGGAAAACTACGTTCCATTTATACTCTGAAACAATTTTCTCGTCCGTATACCCTGCGGAAGATTTCCGTTGAGGGTTAAATATTTATTGTAACTCCGACGAAGATCAATATGTGCTATTTATTTTTTCGGTAGCAATGAGAGCCCGGTGCTTTGCAACTCCAGAGGATAATTGAAGAAAACGGTCGTCCGTACACTCTGAAAAATATTTATAGGTGACATAACCCGCCGAAAACCTTCCTTTCGTTAAGGTCTTTCGGACGGAGTATGACCGACAAATATTTTTCAGAGTGTACGGAAGACGGTCTCCTTCAATTATCCTCAGGAGTTGCAAAGCACCGGGCTCTCATTGCTTCCGAAAAAATAAATATAACGTATTGATATTCGTCGGAGCTCCAATAATTATATAACGCACAATGGAAACCTTACGCAGGGTATACCGACGTGTAAATTGTTTCAGAGTGTACGGACAATGTTCGTCTTCAAGATTATGTCAGAGTTGAAAAGCACCGAGCTATTATATGGTTCGGAAACAAATTGTAATGTTTTGACTTTCGTCATAACGTTATTTTATATACTTTTTAATGATACGAAGGTCTTCCGTAGAGTGTGTGACCCATCGTCTTTCAATATCTGTTATACGCCAATATATTTCCCCTAAAATCGTTTTAATATCCCTCAGAAATGTTTTACCGCAAAATAAACCCGTGGTAACTTTCGGTAACTTACCGAAAGTCTTTCCCCGCAGCTCAGAAGCTTGCATTTGGCTTTCCGAACTAAAATACTTAAATTACCAAAAAAACGGTCATTTTACGGAAAGTTGCCATGGTCATTTAACCCCTTGCACGGTCCCTAGACGATCCTCTGCCTTCGAATTCATAAATTCCCGCGTTCGGTCAGATGACCCCGGTAATTTATCCACCGGTCAATTAACTAATTAATTGTTACTTAATATTAATTGTTTATTTGTCACTACCACACCTGTAAATTAAACCATAATAGTTCTCAGTCGCTCACTTGAGAGAAACGGTGTGGGTCCCGCATAAACCTCGACTCGCGCGGCGAGCTCGAACGAGCGCGAGTACCACTACCGGCCGCCAGATGGCAAAGCGGCACCCAGCGTTTCTCGCAAGCGGACCAGCCTCCGAACTCCTATAAATAGTCGAGCCCAAGCACAGAATGTTACTCGATATCGACTTGGCTACAGGATCAATTAAAGGCTACACATTGCGTGTTTAAAGCTGGTCTCTGGAGTATCTTGCGATGTCCTGTCCCCTTTCCTCTCCTGCTCTGGCGGACGCGCTCTCCTTTTGCCCCATCCTTGGCCGCGAAAGGTAAGCTGCCTCGTTTCTATACTGACCGCCCCCACTTCTTGGTCGCGGTCAGCTTGCCGTACTGGACTGCCCCCACTTCTTGGTCGCGGTCAAACCTTGCCAACTGGACTGCCCCCACTTCTTGGTCGCGGTTCTCAACTCCATGCAAACCGAGAAACACGTACGCTGACCGGTTCGGACCTATCCGAACGAGAAGAAGGCAGCAGTTCTCAAACGAGCCATCGACGCTCACCAACCCCAACGCCAGGGGAATTTCCAAACCTCCCCACCACTGTCTCCGTCGACCAATCACCGGGCGACGCGACGACATATCCTCACGAGTTGAAAAGCACCGGGGACGTTTGATGAATTATCAAAAAAAATTTATCCCATTCTATCCCTGGCATACTGAACGACCGAAGAAGCGACCCTAAAAGCGACGGTTGTTATGTTCCAAAAATTAACCACACTAATGACCGCTGAAGCGACCGCTCTGACGACACATTTTTTTTGCCGTGTTTCGGCAATGAAGTCGTTTGTTTGATTGGCGACCGAAGAAACGACCGTAACAGCAACCGTCTAGGAAACGGAAGGTTGCTTTTACGGTCGTTTGTTCAGTCGACAATCAGAGAAGCGACTTCACTGCCGAAATGCGGCAAAAGAATGTCGCCAGAGCGGTCGCTTTGGCGGTCGTTGATGTGGTTAGTTTTTGGAACATAACAACCGTCGCTTTTAGGGTCGTTTCTTCAGTCGCTGTTCACGGTCGCTTCGTTTGCTAGGGATAACCTCGTTATCTTACCAAAGTCACATGATATATGCGAGACACGAGAGCTCATATTCATTGCAAACTGCTAACAGAATACGCGATTATTATTGTATTTTTTAATTCAATGCGATAAGCGATTTCATACAACAACGTATCTTGAGTGAACGGCAGAGTCGCATGAGCCCTCGCAGTACATCCACAGTGGGCAGAAGTGATTGCTAGCTCTCAGTGGCCAGTTCCTGACTCGATTTTACCAAATTTTTAATTCCTGAAGAATGGCTGCGGTATCTTTTATTTTGGCAAAATCTATCTGTAGATGTGTAATCATGAAAATTTGTTTGCCAAAACGTAGCTCCTTCTATGACGAAGCCGACATTGGTAGAATAATTCTTTCCGACGGAGAGAGTTATGCGAACGTAAAAAAAAATAATTATGAACAATGTAATGGATGCGAACCTGTAATGTGTTGACGGAGTCGTTTCAAGCCCTGATCATATATAATATATATATATATATTGTGACGTGATTTTTGGATCACCGTCACAAAAATACCAACAAATTAAAGTTTTACGAGTACGGCTATCGATTTAGTTCGGTTAGCCCGTTATAGTTCCCGATTTACTGCTCCTCGGCTGTCCAGGTACCGTCCAGCTCTCGTTTAAGTAAAGTGCGTTACGGTTACTATCCAGTTTAGACTTTACTGATGAGCTTGGGTGTGTGATAAGCTTGGAGATAAGCTCCAAAGATTCAGTTCAGGTCGGAATCCTCGAATCTATTCGGTGGAGAGAATCTCGAAGCAATGAGAAACACGAATAAAGGAGAGCCCGACGAGATTTCGTCGCGAATACGTCAAAGTCCGGTGCAAACCCGGCACTCTGTTTAGGTGATAATGCAGGACGTTGGAGAACAGGCGGAGGTTTAGTACGGTCCGGGCAAGGTTGGGACACCTTTTGCTGTGTTTTAGTGAAGAGAGAGAGAGCCTTGTTTTCACGTGCTCAATTAGGAGTAACGATCGCGACGAATCTCAAAATTACCGCGTTACAGGTTCGGTTCCCGCTTAAGTGACGCTCTGGACCAGTTCAGAGGGCAGTAGCTATCGGCTAAGGATCTCGCAATAATATAACGCTTCGTTAGAATACAGTGGTAGGCTTATCAGTTTGCCGAGAGCCGTCCTCGAGGCAGCTCGGCCCTCTCGCGCGATCGGTGTTTACGTTTGGGCTATTGTCTCGCGCGCTGAGTCGTTCGCTCTCGCTCGCGCTGCCGTAGACTCCGGCTACCGCTCTCGCTTCGGTTCGCGTATCCCGCTCACGCTACCTGTCACTTTGCGCGTTCGCTAGTTGACTCGTATGTGCTGTGTTTCGTGCGGATTCGGTTCCTATTTTACTACCGATTTTTCTGTGCTCGAGATGCGTTCTGAGGAATGCTCTTGAGGTGCAGTGATTGTGTGAAGTTCTCGAGGCATCGTGAGATGCAGTTCCCGCCCCTTATTGGATTTAAGTACGCTGATCCGGTGAGTTTATCGTTGCGGTAATATTCGATCGCGTATCGATCCGCTCTCGCTACGCTCGCTCCGACCCTCCGGTCAGCTGAGCGCTCCCGATGCACTAGAGTGCGATCCTGTGGCTTAACCAGCCAATAAATTATTGTTCCGTGTTTAGAATTTTGAGATTCCGATATTTGAGATCTCGCGTTTCAGATTTCACGTTACTTTGTTGGCGAAGGATCGGGACCCTTCTACCATAACCCGCATCCTGAGCAACCGTGCATTTCCGCAACCGTTCGCTTTGGCGAATGCATCGGTGTTAGTTCTCGTACAGTTAAGTTCTCGTTTGTGTGATCTCGTTATTTTTTTGTTCTGTCTTCGTGCATTTCGGTTGCGGAGGTCGACCGTCCCATCGACCTCCAGATTAGTCCGGCTTGGCGATTCCGGCGAAACAAAAATCGAGCCTGCGGAGGTCGGCCGTCCCACCGACCTCCAGTTTAGCCCGGTTGTTAATACCGGCGAAACAAAAATTAACTGGCGCCCACCGGGACGTCGATGCATCCGTAGAAGCGGACGGCCGAAGGTGACGTTTTCTGAGTTCTCGATTTCGCGCTCCGCTCCCGTTCGGTTTGAGCTTTGATTTTCGTGTTTTCGGTTTCGTTTTTTTGTGTTTTTTTTTATTCGCGTTGAGATCCAGGAAAATACGTCACAATATATTGTGACTAAATTTTCCGGGCGAGGGCAAATTCGTCGGAACCCTCCTTACCGGTAAAATTTCGCACAAAACCCAGACCCTCGATCGGTCTATTTTTTTATCAATAATAGGCGTCAATCGCACTCGCCGTGCGATCCGATCGGGAAAGATGTTAGGAGAAGGTCAAGGTTGCGTCCGGCTAGAGAAGCAGCCTTGGCGGAATGGTAGAGGGGTGGTTCGGTAAATTCGGACTGAGTCGGGGAAACAAGCCAAAAAGTGCAATCGCGCTACAAGATCTCAGGAGAGACAACTGAAAGGTTTATTGAACTCAACAAAACAAGAAAAACGTTAAACAGCAATTCCAAAATAAAATAGATTCAAGTCTCTCTCTGTCCCACAATCCAAACTTAAGCGCTACCCGGTATATTCGTCCCTGCTACACTCCCGGCGGCTACTCAGTTCACCGTCGAGAGAAATGCCTAATGCGAGGTAAACTGAACTGAACTGAACAATAAACAAAGGATCCCTGAGTCCCTGCTAGATTCCGACTTAACAATTACAACGCGTCTCCGCGAAAATGAACATACCGACAAACAAGAAAACGTAAAAGAAGAATGGTCTCGGGCGACGGACGATCGTCTATGCAAAATACCCCCGGCTTATAAACGGACAAGCCCTCCGCCGATCGCGGCAGCGATCTTACGGCAAGGGTAAAAAGCCCGCGGTCTCGCGAAACACAACCCGACGCGAGGATCTCCGCCCGTTTACCGGTAAAACGTCGAAGCAGGCAAATCTGCACAAAATCCCAGTGCGGTACCCGGAGAAGCCGGAGCGATACGGACACCGGCCGTTCTCGCTATTTTTTCCGCTGTTGTACCTGTCACCCCGCTGCCGCGGTTGACCAAGGAAGCGGAGGTTTCCGGTCGCAGAAAACCAATTAGTCAATCCCGTCCACGGGCTCAGTAACCGACACGCGGGTGTCCTCCCTCTGACACTTTCCCAACGCAACACTGACGACGGGAAACCCCGTTTTATTCTTTCCTCGACCACTGAGCTGTCAAAACGCGATCGAGGAGCGAACGATTCTATCCCTGACCCGAAACGGTGATCGACGCCTCGATCAAGAGTCAACCGTGAACAACTGCCCCGGCACTGCCAGCGCGCAAACAAAGAACCGATGTTAAAACGCTCAAGTTGCGAAGGGTTACCGGTAAAATATCAGGCGGCGACGAGTAGGATTTTCCGAAATCGGGCAGCTGCTCCCGCTTCTCTTATATCGCCACGAAACTCGGCAAGACGTCCTTCCTTCTGTTGTAGCTTCGGTAACAAATTTCTTTAACATTTGTTAACGTTTCTTTAACAAATCGAACAAATACTGTTTCACAGATATATCTGATGTCGAAATCATTTCTGACAAATAGTCCCCCACAAGATTTGCGAGGTACGACGGTTTCACTTTTCCGCAAAATCAGCCAATTGATAAAGTTAAGCTTTATCAATTGGAAGTGCAAAGAAAAGAACAAGCTGAGGTAGACCGACAGAACGAAGAGAGACGTCAACAAGTCGAATTAGAACAATTGGAAGCACAGAGGCATCGTCAAACAGAGCAAGATCGATTGGATGCAGAGAGACGTCAGCAAGCGGAAATGCAACAACTGGAAGCTCAAAAATAACTTCAAGCCGAG
The DNA here is from genome assembly GCA_958510785.1 of Exephanes ischioxanthus. Lineage (NCBI taxonomy): Eukaryota > Metazoa > Arthropoda > Insecta > Hymenoptera > Ichneumonidae > Exephanes > Exephanes ischioxanthus. The sequence goes on along the minus strand of OY294018.1, from coordinate 7,568,962 downwards.
GTAGGCCGACAGAACGAAGAGAGACATCAACAAGTGGAAGCAGAACAATTTGAAACAGAAAGGCGTCCTGTAGGTGACGAAAACAGTCACGTACAATTCCCACGACAAAACCACAACCATATAGAAGACGTCAACATGGGCGCATGGGTGCATGGGAATCCCGCATATGGTCACGCCTTCGGAGCGAGAGAAGATCGACTCTTCGTCGCACCGAGCCTCAATGATGCCATGATTGTTCAACTTCTCCAAGTAATCCGGGAAGAACAACGGTGCGTGTACATTTAAATACTTTTCTAGAATGAAGTATAACATTTTTCATGACAAATTCTGCATGACGTTTTCCTTTTCCAATTAATTTGTCTTCCATGTCTTTTCTTTTTTAAATAACCTTTTTCTGCACTATGCATTGTTAAAAAGGGCAATTCTTTTTGCATTTTTTCAATTACCCCTTATAAGTTTATGTGTACATAATTGTATGTGTTGTAGCAAGAATTTTACCTCCCGTACATTTTGGCCCCAACTCCCGATGCCCGCGCTCCCTGCTCGATCCACGACCTTGCTCGGTGCCGAATCTCGGGGCTCGAACCCACGACGAGACTTCCTAAATTTCCTAATGCCGACCGAGCAAGGCCGTCCCCGCGTGGCAATGTGGAAGCCACTATCTCGCACGCGATTGGGCGCCAGGTACCTCGGTACCACCGCTCGGAAAGCGGCATATTTATTTAAGACATATTTATTTAAGGGGGGTGGACGGGCGAGTGAACAAACGCAATATCATAATTAAATAATTTTATTCGTTGTTAGACAATATAATTTTCGTGGACAAAATCGTATGCAAGACGGTGACAAATAGCAGACGCAGCCGGAAGAAACAAACTATGGTCCAAATTAAATGTAACCAAAAAGATAAACTATTGCCGGAATTAAATGTAGCCAAAAGATAAACTATTGCCGGAATTAAATGTAGCCAAAAAGATAAACTATTGCCAGAATTAAACGTAGCCAAAAAGATAAACTATTGCCAGAATTAAATGTAGCCAAAAAGATAAACTATTGTCAAAATTATATGTAACCGAGACGAAAATTACGGCATTTACTACGACGAGAAATTAACGAGTTGCGATTGCCAGATAAATTCTGTCCTTTACGCAGCCAATTCGCCGGTACGCGGGACGCGAGGGAAGAAAAGAAAATACGCTCACTCGAACAAAGCTAGAACGCCAGATAGCCGAGGTAGGCAAGAAGGTTCTCGGAACGGGCCGCCCGATGTAAACACGGCGCGCCCATAACCTTTACGCGCAATACGGCCAACACGCGGCCGCACGGCCTAACGAGCGCTGGACGACGCGCCTGCCGTCCCTTTGTCTCGCAAGACGTAATATAGCCCAGATAACCGGCGAAATCGCCTTAGCCTTGACGTCAAGAAATTCGCGATATATAGCCGATCGCAACTTGCGGAAGTGTCGAAGTCGCACCACGTGTGTTCGACACCCAAAATTCGCGGGGTGTAGGGCAATTCGCGAAATATAGCCAGGTACCCGAGACGTGAGCGACGAAAGTCTTTACGCGGTTGTCTGAATTGCGATACGCGATATAGAGCCGAGGATAGAATGTAGCCGAAAGACACGTGGGGTTAACAAAAGGACAATAGATAAAGCCGAAAAATAAAAGGCAGCCGAGAGAAAATACAAGTATCTCGAATACAGCGGTGAAAAGAAAAGACCAGCGCGAAAATCTCGCCGGACACGCTGTACCGGACCCATCCTGCCCCTCTGGGCAACAAAAGCACGACAATAAACGCGAAAAAACTTAACGCCAAATCTCTAATTAAATACTAACCAGAAGATGGGCCCGGCTTCAGCATCTCCGGCGAGCACGGAGTATCAGAGAGAGAGAGAGACGGAAGCTTACCGGTGTGGGAACAGCCCGGGAGAACAATCCAAAGAAACGCCAAACTGCCACTCGTCACCGCACTCGATCACCGACTGATGAATAAATTAGCGGCTCCCGGGACTGTCCGCACTAGCGCTTCCCCCTCTCTCGCGACTCCCGAATCTAGCCTACGCTAAACGGCTAAGGCGTCGGAGAAACCGGTTTCTCCTCCGGCCGTGCCCCGCTACCCGCGAGAATCTTCCGCTCGCAGCGATGATTGTCGATATCCACGGACTCCTTCCTCCCAGGATCCGGTGGGGCAAAATGAACGCGAGGGGAGGCCTCCCTCGCAAAGTGAGGCTTCCCTCTTCCTCCGCGGTGGGCCCACTCGATACGCCAGATAACTGCACCTCGACGTGCATTTTTCCCTCGTAATCTACTCAAGCGGAGGCGCCGTGATGAGCGGTCTGCGGCGTTCGTGAATTCGACGGGACAGGAACGGCTCCAGGCCGTGTAGTCGGGAGGGACGGGAAATTCGGTATATCGGTCACTATCCGCGTCCCTCTAGCCTCCTAGTTCGCGGAAGCAGGTCTCTTGCTTCCGCTTGCTTGTCGAGCGAATGCTTCTCCGGCCTTCTTAGGCCAATCTCCACCGGTGAACACGGTCGGGGCAAAACGGTCCGACGGTTAAGTCGAAGAGTCATGCTACTCTGGTATGGCCTACAGGAAAAACTTAAAGACACAAAAAAACGACAGGTCGGAAGATTTGCGTGAATAAGATAAAAGTAACGAAATTAATAAAAATAAAATAAAATAATTAAAGAAAGCCCTCGGCGAGTCGACGATCGAGCCGGTTCGACGAGCGGCGTACTCAGGGCCGTAAATCCGGCCCACTGCTCGACCAAAAACCGTGCGAGGTGGCGGGACTCGGAATGTCACGTCACAGTGTATATTTGACTTAACTTTCAGAGACCAACATCAAAACTGTATGAACGAAATACGGTAAATATAACTACATTGAAACAAATATTTTATCAAAATGACCTGGAATAATTAGATATATATTCACAGAAAATTGGAAAGGACGGTCGCTAAGCTGACTAATTCTATGCTGCGGGAAAATGAATTTCCAACGATACCCGATTCGTTGCCGATGAGGACGCGAGAAGACATCGAAAACTTCGAAAACGTCGATGATGAGGAGTATAAAAAAGTCGTAAGTATTCCCTGGTAAGTGCTGCGACTTGAAAAACCACCACCAAACTACCTTCAAAACGACCGAGTAAACGACCGGTCGTTTTTGGATAAAAATACGTCCGCAAAAACGACTGTCAAAACGACTTTATCCGTGTCCCTACCAGCCGCATACGAGCAGCTTCCGGGGAGGGCTTCCAGTCAGGTGGTTTTACAATTAATGAGCGAATGAACTACCGGAGAAACGACTCTTCAATACACCTTTCAGTCCGGTCGTTTTTTTTTTTATTTTCAACTGAAGAAACGACCGCATAAACGACCATCCGTACCAGCTTCGATTCGGTCGTTATTTTTCTTTTCAACCGCAAAAACGACTGCATGAACGACCATCCGTACCAGCTTCGATTCGGTCGTTTTTTATTTTCAACCGCAGAAACAACTGCATGAACGACCATCCGAACCAGCTTCGATTCGGTCGTTTTTTAAATTTCCAACCGCAGAAACGACTGCACGAACGACCATCCGTAGCAGCTTCGATTCGGTCGTTTTTTTTTATTTTCAACCGCAGAAACGACTGCATGAACGACCATCCGTACCAGCTTCGATTCGGTCGTTTTTTATTTTCAACCGCAGAAACGACTGCATGAACGACCATCCGAGCAGCTTCGAGTCCGGTCGTTTTTAAAATTTTCAACGGCCAACACGACCGCAGAATCGTTTGGGAATTAATTCGGATATTCGCCTCGATCGTATAGGCAGGAAATATTCCAAGAGCATTGCGAGTTGAGATAGGTTAAGTAATAAATACGATTGGCAGTTACGTTGTAAGGAACAATGATGCAAATATACCAGGGATGAGCAAAGAATTGTATCGCTAACTCTATTCGAATTTGCAGTGCTTTTGCTGCATTGCGTTCTTGTCCTAGGTGACCGCAGTTTATAGTATTTTCATTTTATCTTTATTGTCATGATTGTAATATATTATGAATGATGACATGAAGTAGCATAGATTTTTCTTATTTTAATGGATCTTATTCGTAATTTTTAGTTCATCAAATTAAAATAATTAGTTCGAACTCTTTTTCTGAGAATTTCCTCCCCTCATTGTTCATTGATGAAACTTTCGTCCGTATCGAAAAATCCGGTACCGTACCGCAATTTGAAGAGTTGATTCAACGACGAATTGCCAGCATCTGAAACAATTATCCATTAATAAGTAATAGACGAACAAGAAATTGAATTTATCACTTTCGATAGATATTACTTATACCTAATTGTAGCGTACTGTTAGCACACACTGCGTATAGTGTCTGATGTCGGTGTTGTTAATGTTTCTATGAACAGTATCGATTCAAATTTTTATGAGATCTCATTCACCAGTCACGTCGTATTTTTGCTTAACGCTGAAAATAAAAGCAAGCTGCTGTAAACAATTCAATGATTTTTTAAATTCAATAACTATTATAATTTACTTTTTACATTGAATCGGACACGTTTAATCTTCATGTATGGGTGATGTATATATACCTCTTGTATCTAATCCGTTTCCCAGACATTAGGTAGTTTGATAACACGGAGTTGCTTGAGTGTCTTGATAACCAGTGCAGGGACCGGTTCATCGTTGACAGTGAAAAATACTGTATCTGATGAATAAACAAAATTTCGAATATGCCGTGTACCAAACGTATTTCCGAGACTGCTTATGCGTTGGACGAGCAAACCGTGTACTATAGCGTCGTTATGGTCAAAGCTGATGATCTCTAAGATGTTTCCAAATTCAATCCTTTGGCAGTGAACGAATGTGTCACAATATCGCGTTCCGGTATTATTCTTGTTATGACATCGGTAATCGATACCATGGACCATCGCCCTTTTGTAGAAAGACAGAATTTGTGGCTGATATCCGGCAGAAAGCAAAGCTTTAGATTCCCAAGTAATCGGAGCACGTTTCTCAACGAGTCCGTTAACAGTGAACTTCGACGTAACTGGTTTGTAGGCGATTACAAAGTCTTGTTTCTTAAGACCGTCGGTCATAATGGAATTAACCATTTGCTTCACTTGCTGTGGCACTTCCGAATTGTGAAACAAACTTTCGAGAAATCGAGTCATCAAGAAACGTGTCGTGATTTGTAGCGGTCTTGCAGTCGGACTGGAAACCTTGTCGATCATTCCTTTATTCCAGGATTCGAAATTGAATCCGTTATGAGTCCAAAAAGGACCACAATTTGCGACCGTATCGGCTAAGTGACTCAATAGATGGATATTGAATCTCATATTTTTTATTTCGTATCTCTTTTGAAAGTCGCGAATATACTTGTCGAGCAGCAATCTCGCTTCCTGCAGCTCTTCGGTACTAATATAATCCTTCTTCAATGTGTATTTACTGCGAGATAATAATGCCAGGAGCTGAAGATCAACCGCATGAATTATCCCTTCCAAGCATGGTAATGCGTAAAACTGAATCCAGTTTTTCCATTCTACATTTATTTTACTTATATTCTTTGGATTGCCAGCGTACCACACATCATTAGCCTTACCTGTCAATAACAACTCCGTGTGAAATTTGACAACGCCCAAATAAACATTGTGCATACTGTCCACAATGATTCCGGAAGACAAATCGATTTTTTCCAGAAGAGCTACTGCCGCATATCCCTTGACACCAAAAAATTTGCTGCCTTTCTCCTTTGCTTGTTTCATATGTTGTCGTATCTCACTATCGGTTCGACAAGCGACGGTATCATTCACGGGATATTTTCGACAAACCCCTCTCATTGGCAAGTGTACCCCTGGGTGATAGCAAAATGTGCATCCATACTCGTCGTTGAATCGAGTCATATTGAGCACATCGGGTCTGGCCATTGAATCAAATGTACAAACAAGCGTAATAAATTTGCTTGTAACTTCAGTGTTATCGACGGGATTGGTCCACGTTATTCCTTCGTGGTATAAATACTGTAACTCCTTTATGGTGGGCAAAAGAAATGCATTCTGATCCGGATGCACGCTATCGACCCATATACCGGCCAAAATCATATGCCGCTTTCGCGCGTGTGGCGAAAACTCGTTGACTTGAAGTAATATAGGCTAGGCGCTTGCCTTTGATGACGTCGTCACTCGAGCTCCATCCGTCCATAATGTGAAAGAAAAATTATTCTTGAAGCTCAAAAATTCACCAGGCTTACAATGTTTCCTGTACTCAGCACCATCGTAAATATCTTCTGTAGCATCTGAGTTTTTCTTTATGCGCATGAATCTGTACCTCAGACAATTTACTGTGGCTGGGTTTACAAATAGCTAGGTATAATAGGTTTACAAAAAGCCCCTCGTGCTAGGCTGAACGGTTGCTGTCAGCCAACCAGCTACAGTGACTGCGAAGAAATAAACGAATGACTCTTCCATCCGCTTTACATGCCTAGATACATCCTGCCATTTTATATCTTTTGAAAATGATGAGCTGAACGACAATTTTAGCGAAGATAATGAGCGTAAATGACCCGAAAAAATAAAAAAGGGAATAAAAAGTTCGAAAAAAAATTTCAGATAATAATTAGCTTTGAATTAAAAAAATGATGCCTCGTGCCGGCGGCTTGAGCGCATCAATGCATTTGTGTGGCGTGCTCGAGTGTGAGAATAAACTTGCGTAAAAAATGTAATGATTCGACGATATTATGTAAAATTGTGAAATTGCGACTACTGACAATCAAACTCAGAGTAACTAGGTGCCTAGTCATCGTTATTCTATACCTGGGCACAGACTTCTGCGCATCGGTAAGTACGTTTTATTGAAAAACTAATTTATTTCACTCGGTGGGAAAATGGCGGTTTTTGCGCACGCTTCATGTGCGAAAACCACCGTTTTCACACCTTGTTCGTTCGAAAATTTTCGTAAAAAACTTTAGTTCAGCCCATCGTGTTTCAAAAGCTAAGAAACAAAAGTTCATATCTCATAATACTTAGCATGTAATGCGGGTGGAAGATACATCTAGCTAGATACGTCACTATAGTTGACGGGCGTAGACTGGGAGGCTTTTATTAGAGACGCGCGGCGTGGTATATTTTTGGACTACCGTGAATTGTAAACAGACGCATCAGGCATGGGGGGCTAGTCAGTTCCGCTTGCCAAGAAAAAGCATGGATACGAATTCATTAAAGTGAGCAAAAAATGTTGGGCATGTGCCTTACAACGAATTCACATATGGCGTGGATTGAAAACGATTTTGGTGTAAAATCTTAAATGATTGGCAGAGTGTATTGCTATTGACTCGTCAAAATATCCAAAATAGACGATTAATAATAATAATAATATTAAGTACAATAAAACAATGCGAACTATAAAAAACAATTACATTATTCCTTTTTAGGTTAATAAGAATGGGGAACAAACGAAAACTTGGTACTGTGTAGTGCAGCCAGCGAATAGTACAAATTTAAAGCTGCGTAACATTTGTGAAATCAGAAAATTGTTACGACAAAACAAGGAAACTGGACAATTTGATGTTCAGTGCAATATCACATGGCTTCGCTCACATCTGAAGACGCCTGCGTCGGAAAGAGTAAGTTTGAGATTACGACAAACAATCAAAGGAAAGTCTGCTTACGTGCGGGTCATGCTTCTGCAGATGTTTGGTGAGTATTGAGAATACTAATTTTTATATGGTCCATATGATGGGAATGACAAAAAAAAGATGTGCATGTTGACTTAGACAATTGTACTGCTAGCGTCATATCAAAAGCCAGGTTATTGGCTGGTGTGTTAACTAAAGGGACACATTATTATCTTTGAAGTCCTTGCAATGCCTAAATATTTAATTCACTACTAATATTATTGTTTCTTCCTATGCTCAGATTCGGAGGGAAAAGCTAAAAGAGCCATCTTCGAACGAACAAATAAGGGTCGAGGCGCTCGAGTAAAGATACCAAAAATTCGACATGATTCGCCGGTCATATTACGAAGCGCGACAAAACAAAAGAAGAAACGGAATGCTATCGATGAGGAACGAAAAATCGCTGTGACTAAAAAAGTATGGATATAAAGAGATAAATGGATATAAAGTTTGGATAAAAATGTACATGCATATTACTGTTCGAGTATGTAATGCTTTTGGATATTCTTATAGAAAAGCAGGCGCGAATAATTGCTGAATCGAAACAATATTCAGAATCAATGGTGTCCCAATTGACTGAACAAAATATGAAGAAAGTACGTATAATTGGTCGGTGTATGAATGATTTTTTTTTTTTTTGAACCATTGTACTACATTAATTTTGTTCATTATTTCAGAGTGACGAGATGCAAGAGACCTCGAAAGGCAACAGTACGCCTGCAAGGATGTCAACGGTAACGACGGATGGAGAAAAGGGCGATCCCGATGAAAGCGTAATGTCTAGTATTTTGCTATGCTATTATTTGTCGTTATATTTCGCAACTACGAAAAAATTGGGTATCAGTCGTATTCGATGGAACAGTACGAGACAATCATGTTGCCGGCACACGAGATGATGATGGATTCAAACACGTTGACATGATGCACACAGTCATAGTTAACGATCCTTTTGAAGATATTGCATCGAATGAAATGGTAATTATATATTATAACGGTAGTATAATGCAGAGTATAATTACATTTTTCACAAATTTCAGGACATAAAATGCGCCGATACTGATGCCATGGTCAACATTCCGAACGACGAATGCCCGAGCATGCTAGACACTACAGAATTCGTTTCGTCAGCGATTACGATCCATTCGATATCGGAGCGTTTCATACTGTCCGCAAATAGATATGTTTCATCAACTTTGAGCATTGAAGAAGCGATTTTTCGAAAACAAACTTCTATGGATCAACCAATTATCACGCCTATAGAACCGAGGGCATTTACAGAGATACATGATTTCCAAACGTCTTCGTCGGTAGCGAAACAATACGTCGACGACATTCCCCCTATAATAGTAACAAGCTCATCGCAATATTCGAAAGTAAGTATAACAGTTTTCATAGTTAAATAATTGTGTAGTCTCCACCTTTTTGCGAGGAAAGGTTTAAAGATAGGAATTTTTGGGAACATTTTTAACCATGTAATAATCTTTTTTTAGGTTTTAAAATCGCCGAAACGGCAGAATGCAACCCTTGAAGACGAAATTGCTCAAAAGGAGATTGCTAATAATCAGACCGCGACGGATTCACCACCGATACCAGCCGGAGCCATGCCCATCGAACCGGTAGCATCTACATCGATTGCAAAACAATACGCAGATGACATTCCACTCGAAGCAATAACAGAATCGTCGCAACATTTACAAGTAAACACAAAGAGCTTTGCAATTAAATACATACATATGAAACTTAAATTTTTGTCACAAGAAAAATTTGCAAGAATAAACTGCTTCAGATTGTACCAACGCCTATAAAGAGAACAACAACTCCTAGAGATGAGAAGAAGTATACAGTTAATGATAAGTAAAATGATAGCGATTCAACGTCAACGATCGAGAATGAAAGAGAGGTTATCGGTAGCATACCATCGCAATCGTCGATGTCGCCTTTTGACAAGGTAACATCTTACGACTCAAACGAGAAATTGCAAACTACCTTTTATGAACGTATTGGAACAGAACACGGCAGACGAAGATTCGTTAGTGTTGGAGGAGGCGACACCTACAATGAAACGATTCAAATCAAAGAAGTCACCGTTAAAACAGCTGAAATTTGCGGATGATAAAGAGAACTATAATCAAGTCCCGAAGAAAAAAACACAATCGTGTGATTGTTCTCGCATTATGCCTAGAATTGCAAAAATGAAAAACAAATTAATGACGGAAGTAAAAAGACTCGGGGCTCGATTTGCAAGCATCGATGATTCTACTCAGGAAAATGGAGCAGACAACGAACAACTATTTGAACTTCCGACGAAGCCGGACGCGGATGAAAAGGTTCCTAGCAACATATTACACATATTTTTATTCGAGAATAAAGCTTATTACGAAAAAGGAATGATCGTAACATTGTGCGTTTTGAGATCAATCATTTTCTATTTAAAGGTTACGCTGTTTGACAACGTTCGATTCGAATTCGATTCTGTGTACAAAGCAGCGAAAGCACGGAACAAGAAGAAACGATTGAATGCCTTCATTAGAGGAATGTGGACAGAAAATGAGCGGAAGATACTAACTCTCAATAAAACAAACAAAAATCCACAATACAGACAAATTACGACCGATGAACTTGGAAACTCGAAAAGTATGGTTGCGCTAGAACCGAATAGACATAAAAATGTAATACCATAACAATTGTATTAATAAATCGGAATTCAACTTTTTACAGAAGCCTGCCTCCTTCTTCAAAGACATCAGAAATTAGATATCACCGGCGATATGAATATACACTGTAACCGTATTTTCTACACCGATCATGTCAGTCGGCTCGCTACCACTGACAATAAGAGCATGTAGCTCGCGAATCGCGTCCTCTAACCACAATACTAAATTAACCCCTGCGGGAGGCTCGCGGATCTTAACACTCATGACGGTACCCTGACTCTTAAATTTAACGAATCTGCGACGGGTTTCAACACGATGAATGAGCTTGGACTCACCGGACAGTGGAGTTGCAGAATCTCGGAGAAACGCCGAGAATGTTGGCGAAACCTCCCCCGATGGACCAGGCTCTGCTGGCTGTGGCGACGCTGTTGCCTGTCGCGAGGGTCCAGCGATCGGTTCGTCGATCAAGCCCCGTCCAATCTGCGTCGAGGTTGTCACAGGCTGCGAGGGTGGCACAAATTCGCCGATCTCGTCAAGCTCATCCTCTTCGCCATGGTACTCGGTAGCCGCTGCCTCGGGCACAGCAGGTGTCACTGCTGCCATCGACTCCTCGGCTATCGACAGGTTCAGGGTGGCGTTCAGCAGGTCGAGATCGTCGTTGCCATCCTCGAAAATCATGGAGTCTGGAAAAAATTTATATATATATATATGTACATTTTAATAATTATTATTTTTTAAATTATTGATAATATATGCCATATAAAGCATGTTCGTACCTTCTCCAGGAGGAGGAGGAGGAGATTGACTCCTCATAGCCGCAACCTGGGCAAATTCGTCTGTGGAGCCCGATGTGTTCCACACAACATCTTCAAACGCCTCGGCGCTAGAGGGGCCAGCTTGGTGGACGAGTGGTGCCTCCCTTTCGGCTATCTCGGTCTCTTTCCGAGCGTCTGAAATTAATAATTATAATTTAGTGGAAAATCGTGGAGTCTGGAAAAGTCATATATATATATATGTATATATTGTGACGTATTTTCCTGGATCTCAACTCGAAAAAGGAAACACAATAAAAACGAAACCGAAACGCGAAAACCGAAGCTCAAACCGAACGCGAGCGGAGCGCGAAATCGAGAACTCAGAAAACGTCACCTTCGGCCGCCCGCCTCCACGGATGCATCGACGTCCCGGTGGACGCCAGTTAATTTTTGTTTCGCCGGTATTAACAACCGGGCTAAACTGGAGGTCGATGGAACGGTCGACCTCCGCAGGGTCGATTTTTGTTTCGCCGGAATCGCCAAGCCGGACAAATCTGGAGGTCGATGGAACGGTTGACCTCCGCAACGGAAATACACGAAAACAGAACAAAAAATAACGAGATCACACAAACGAGAACTGAACGGTACGAGAACTAACGCCAATGCATTCGCGAAAGCGAACGGTTGCTGAAATGTACGGTTGCTCAGGATGCGGGTTATGGTAGAAGGGTCGCGATCCTTGGCCAACAAAGTAACACGAAATCGAAACCGGAATCTCAACTTTAAATAACGGGAACAATTATTTATTGGCTGCTAAGCCACGGGATCGCACACTCGTGCATCGGGAGCGCTCAGCTGACCGGGGGGTCGGAGCGAGCGTAACGAGAGCGGATCGATACGCGATCAAATAATTACCGAAACGATAAACTCACCGAATCAGCGTATTCTAATCCAATAATGAGCGGGAACTGCTTCTCACGATGCCTCGAGAACTCCAACACAATCACTGCACCTCAAAAGCATCCCTCAGAACGCATCTCGAGCACAGAAAAATCGGTAGTAAAATCGGAACCGAATCCGCACGAAACACAACACATACGAGTCAACTAGCGAACGCGCAAAGTGACATGTAGCGTGAGCGAGATACGCGAACCGAAGTGAGAGCGATAGCCGGAGTCTACGGCAGCGCGAGCGAGAGCGAACGACTCAGGGCGCGAGACAATAGCCCAAACGTAAACACCGGTCGCGCGCGAGGTCCGAGCTGCCTCGAGGACGACTCTCGGCAGACTGATTAGCCTACGACGATATTCTAAGGAAGCGTTATGATCATCGCGAGATCCTTAGCCGATAGCTACTGCCCTCTCAAACTATTTCCAGAGCGTCAATTAAGCGGGAACCGAAACTGTAACGCGGTAATTTTGAGATTCGCCGCGATCGTTACTCCAAAATCAGGACGTGAAAACAAGGCTGTCTCTCTCTTACTAAAATACAGCACAAGGTGTTCTGACCTTGCCCGGACCGTACTTAAACCTCCGCCTGTTCTCCAACGTCCTGCATTATCACCTAAACAGAGTGCCGGGTTTGCACTGGACTTTGACGTATTCGCGACGAGATCTCGTCGGGCTCTCCTCTATTCGTGTTTCTCGTTGCTTCGAGGTTCCCTCCACCGAATAGATTCGAGGATCCTGACCTGAACTGAATCTCTTGAGCTTATCTCCAAGCTTATCACACACCCAAGCTCATTAGTAAAGTCTAAACTGGATCGTGACCTTAACGAACTTTACTTAGACGAGAGCTGGACGGTACCTGGACAGCCGAGGAGCAGTAAATCGGGAACTATAACGGGCTAACCGAACTAAATCGCTAGCTGTACCTGTAAAACTTTAATTTATTGATCTTTTTGTGACGGTGATCAAAAAATCACGTCACAATATACACTGTCTTGCCGCTATCATTTTTCCGACAACGATACGAGGTGTTTTTTTTCCTCCGTCTCCTTCTACATGGGACTACCATGTACCGTCAACACGCAATCGCACAAGGAGTTAAAGATGCTACCGATACCCGATTTCATTTATCTTGCTTGGAAATTTTTTGTGAGGAACGCTTCAGACAATTAGTAATTTTCAACGTGCTCCCACGTATACCCGTGACTTAGGCATTCTCTATTACACCCTTTAGGCCGCAACGTATGCTCCCTTCCATCCTTCGGTCTTTTCCTTCGAATATTATCCCCTGGCCGGGAGAACTGCTCAGACACCAATATTTTAAGAGTACCCGATATGCTTGAAGTGCCGTGGAGTGAATGCCAACGGTAATTTTCGATTCTCGCGGATTTCGGACATTGAAAACACTTTTCCTTTTGACGTCACTTCGTTCGAGGTTATCCCTCGCGGGTCTGTCAATGAATCTCGGAAGTAGAATTCCGGGCTTTACTGTGTAATGCACAGCCGTGTGACATCGCGCCCAGGCGGCTTATTTCTTAGTTTATTTCCGTCTTCTGGCTCGGACAGTTTCGACTTTTCCAACAGAGCCGATGATTGTCCGTTTAGATGCCTAAGCCTGGTCGCACCCAACCCGCTAACCTTGTTGCAAATTTCGATTCGTGATATGAATCGAGGAAGGTCACGGTTGTGATATCCTTTCCTTTGACAAATAATTTTTCCCCCCACTCGAATGCGATATTGGGCGATATTTTGATCGTGACCGATTTCCTCAACCTTTACGTCAGAAGTAACTTTCGAGTCAACTCTTCCCAGTAAATTTTCATTATAACTTGTGCGTGTCACCGTTCCTACGTTGACCGCTACGCTCAGTGTCAAGGGACGTGCTATGTCCCGCAGCATTTTTTTAGTCGTAAAAATATCTAGACCTCGGGTGAGTCGACTGTTATTCAATTCCGTCATCTCCTCGATAAGGGCCGTTACCCTTGCCCCGGTTTTCGTGTTCGAGGTAGATAATTATTCTCTATATGCGTTCTGAGGCTCGGTGTACGGAATACGTAATGCTATATTTCCTCGCGGGAATACTCGTAACTTGCTGCATATATTTGCCGAACAAATTTTCCCTTCTTTAATTACGCCTCTTTAAAGTTTTAAATATTCCGAATCGTTTCCCTGCCTTTCGTTCAAAAGCTTTTTTGGCCGGCCGCGTCTGGGTATTTTTCCTCATGGGGTTCAACAGCCGGTCCGGCAGCTTTGCAATATTCCGTATACGCGCAGACGCTACGATTTTCAGCACCAAAATTTTCGTATTACTAAGCAAACGATTTTATTACTTGATCCCGGGTTTATATAATTTACGTTATGTCAACCTCATTGAATTGTATGACATTATTTTGCCCAACGTTTGCAACCTTTGATCCTATCACCGAGCCCCGCGATCGGGTGGGGTTACTCTATTTATTTATTCTCTTTTTTTTTTTTGCTATTTTTTCTCGAACGCGGTATGTTCGCCTAAATTATTATTTGTTTGCTTACGGACTTTCTCCCGTACGGTATTTGGTGCTGAAACGAAAATCACCTTACGATAGCGTTTGCCCTAGCGCTGCTGGTCGTTGAGTTTGGCCTTGACAGTTCTATTGGCCCATAACGTCTCCATGCCCCATGGAATCTCGTGTTGTCTCCTGAAGACCGTTGTCTTCCCTGCGTTGTCCGGCGTTGGACTCACCCCGTTAGCTGGCTGACTGGTACCACCTCGCTGATCAGGATCAGCAAGCGAGGGTCTTCGGTTCACACCATTTCGGAATGAAACCCCTCGACCGGGTCGGTCAGGCTACACAGTCCACCCGACCGATATCCGTCGAGCAGATAACACGCGAAAACGGTTGATGAACCAGCACGGGTAAAAAGATTTTTTTTTTCACCCAAACTTGTATTTGTCGTGGCGATCGTATCGTACCGATCAATTTACCATAAATCAAGTTATCCCTCGATTTTATATTCCCATCGATTTCAGCCTCCTTTATACTCACTCGTGGAGTTCCACGTTCTCGATGCTCTCGTTTTTCCTATTACCGGTTTTCTCAGCCCCGGCCTGCCGTGGTTGTTGCCCTTCGTGGTCCGGTTGTTACGACGGAGGTTTACCGCTGCACCGGATTCCGGAGGCGGAATCTACACTCCTTCCACACATGTCCCGACCGTTTGCAGTAATTGCATATGATCACACCCGATTCGATTTTCTTGTTTCGAAATGCACACGGTGGGCATTCCCGTGCGAGGTGTCCCACTCTTCGGCACACCCGACATTTTTTATTGTGTCCTTTATTCGGGTCCGGCACATGTCCGGTAGCGGTGAACCCTTCAAGCTTCTTTGCTACCATGAATTTGACCATCCCAGGCGCGTCGTCGCTTTTTTGAGGTCGACGGTTCGACCCTTCAAGTCGCATTACCTCCATCATTCGCTTCAGTTTCGCCAAGCGCTCACCTAAATTGGAGGCTGGCAGCTCCGGAGTAGTGCGCTTCGAGTGGTATGCATCGACTTCCTCAGCCCAGTCGAAGGCTTCCGAGTGTGGCTGTTCGTAGCCCAAATTCTCTGCTACGGGTTATGCCCTGCCCGAGGACGCTCCCCGGTGCGAGGTGGTATCATCTTCTATGATTGCCGGTTCCATGCTTTCGGCCGTTGTGGATCCAGGATCCTCGCTGTCCGATTCCTGAAGCTCATGTACCCATACTGCGTGTAACGGAGCGTATTGGTCCGTTCGAATTTTTTCCCCCACGGTGCCCCGGTGGGCCTTCCTTGTTGACCCATCCGTCCCCGTGATGGTACCCCCGTGTGATACTCCGATGGTCTCCCGCTGCGCGGAGATTTTACTCGCTTCCACCTCTCGCTGCTCTTCTTGCTTATTCTTCCTGGCCTCGAATCGTTTACGGTGCTGGCAATCCTTCCAGAGATGCCCAGCTTCCTTGCAGTAGTTGCACACTTTATTCGAGACGTCAAGATCCCTTGACTTCGGTGAGGGGGAATGCCGGCGCTGGGACGGCCGGCATTTTTCCGCCCTTAGTCCGTTCTCAAAATTTATTCGCGCACACTTCCAGATGGCTTCCGCTATGTAGCCCCTGCCCGGTGCGTCGATTCCTTCACATAGATTATTTATCACTCGCAGGGTGATATTTTCGGCACGGGCAGCGTATGCTTCCGTGTTTTCCCGCGCGCCCTGCGGCAACGTAGCAAATTGGCGTTGTAGGGAGGTAGACGACTCATATTTCCCGAAACCCGTCCCTATCCCCGACCTTGAGCTCTGAGGCGTGTCGATTATGCCGCGATGCGGTATGTATATACCCTTTTCTATTTAGCAGTAGCGTCCTACTTGCTCCAAGGGTGCTACACGTGTTTTACGCACTCGTATCAACTTTAATTAAGTAATGTGGGGTCACGGTGTACACCCTGCACATTACGGGATGCCTTCTAGTCGTTGACGTATTACCCTTTCGGTTCCAGGCTCCCTTACTGATTCTGTTTTTACGTCCCAGTTCTTGGCGACGCTCTTCGGGATCCTGCAGCGATCCCCGAAGACGACGGTTGACTACCTTTCCGTTATCTCGCCTGGATAACGTGATCCACGGTGATCCGATGATCACACCCGTGGTCCACCTGAACACTTGTCGACCCTGGTTCGCGGAACTTTTTTTTTTACTCACTCTCACATGGAGCCACAGTTTTACCGCTGTTACGTCCTGTGAATTTTTAGTCAAATTCACTGACGCAACCGGTCAAAAATCGATAAATATTCGATAATAAAATAATACATTTATAAAGGATTTACAGACAATTTTCGAGTAACAAGTAACCACTGAAAGGTGATTTTGCACGATAAATAATTAGCCGTAGCGCATTTAAATCGCCAGATGACTATATCTAGTGATCGGCAAAAGAACAATCAGATG
This sequence comes from Exephanes ischioxanthus, assembly GCA_958510785.1. Classification (NCBI taxonomy): domain Eukaryota; kingdom Metazoa; phylum Arthropoda; class Insecta; order Hymenoptera; family Ichneumonidae; genus Exephanes; species Exephanes ischioxanthus. The sequence goes on along the minus strand of OY294018.1, from coordinate 7,551,996 downwards.
GGTAAAAATATTAAAACAATGAAGCTATTGGACCCGCTAGCGAGGGTCATCGACAGCGAGAATACCTCGGGTCCATACCCATTGTCTTAATTAAAGCGCAAAAGTAATACGAATCTTTCCCACATGCGGCGGTGACATAAAAGAGATGACACCTTATCGCTCTAACACGCGGAGCGAGGCGATGCACGTACGCACACAGCGGTGCAGCCAAAGAATCGGTGCAACTGTCTCGAAGCGACTGATTGGGAAATTTACCGTCGGCGCTAACGAGTGCAGCACCTCTCAGAGGATAATTATTCAAACCAAGTTGAAAACAAATAATAATTAATTATTAATAGTAGGTTCATTGGAGTCGAATATTTATGGGAAAAGACCAGTAAACAAATAACCAAATATTAGTGCAATAGAGTCAAGCTTGATAATTTGTTTGGGTCAATTCGTCTGTATAAATTATTGTAAACAAATTATAAAATGTTATCATAATGGGGGAAAACAATTTATAAATTAAAAATTATGGTTTGTTATAGTTTAAGCGAAATTAGATAATTATCCTTTAAAAATCCGGAATTAATAAGAAATATTTAAACAAATTAAATTAATTAAGGTAATAACTTTTGATAGAAATATCATAGAAATTTCGTTCAAATTTCTATATTCTTCTAATTTAAAACAAGAATTAATAAAGTAAATTGTTAAATCAGGAAATTATTGTAAAAGTAAATATCGTAAAATTATTAAAATAAGCAATGTAAGATGTCAAGACCGATCGATAATGAGCGAGGAAGGGGACCAACCGATCAGCCGGTAGCTTACTGGACATCAGCGGTTTTGATGGGGAGGTTGGTGGCGCGGGTGCCCCCCGATCGAGACGATAAAAGAAGCTCTTCAAGGGCGGATCATCATTCTCTTCCCGGAAGTTCTAACTGTCAAGAAGTCATTACTCTTGAAAGATTTACTTTTCCGAATAAACTGTCAATCATTTTAATTCTTGGAGTATACGATTAAAAATTGGAAATTAACCCTCAATCACCGATAAATAAACAATTTGAACATTTATATCAATAACCGAAACAATTTGGAGTAATCATTTATCATCATCTTCATCGTTGATACTGTTCATCCATTTTGACGTTTACTTCTGAAAAAGAAGGAAGGAAGGAAGGAAGAGGAATTCCGAATCCAATTTTCGATAATTCGAACCGACCCGAATTTAATTTGAACTATCGTAAGTCATCAGAATATTGCATCTTCATTAACTTTGTTTTATTTTCATCCTTCTCTGACGAATGTTTAATTTTGTTTGTTACCTTCATCTAACTGAGTATTTTAAATAATTCGGGATACTTAATATTCAATCCGTGATTTGGTTAAGTTAATGAGAGATAGATTAAACTAAGGAGCTTCATCGATTTTTCTTCAAGGACGTTTGTCCAGTGTGTTAGAGCATCGAACCCACCGGTCCGCGATAACGCTAGCCTTGGCTCACTGTCGGCCATCGCGGCGGACCACGCGTCATCGGGAGTTTTGTTTCACGGCCTTGCTACGGTATGCGAGGTCCACGCGGAGCGTCATATCAGTTCGAAGTAGTAAACAACGTAGTACGCATCGAGTAGAATTAAACACCGAGCCATAGTAAACACCGTATGATTTCTTTCGACCTATATTCTTTCGGCATGCATTCTCAGCCCATCCCTGAATAAATTTCCGAAAGGTTAGATTCAAAAGGGCACTGTTCTGATAAAGCGTCACATGCGATAAACGCGTAATAGGGAGAGAAATCTCCTTTACCGTAGATGCAGGAAAATGCTGATCAGGACGTAACACCGCAATTTGCGGAGGTTGGCGCGATTGAGCATCCCACCGCTGCCACCAATGTTATGCCGCAGAAACTCAGGTATTTAATCTGGGTTCTGTGCGCGAGCCGTTGGCTCGTAAGGTTGGGGATGTGCTCAGTAAAGGGTTGGAACCCAAGTGAAGTACAAACGTATTATTTATTTAGACAGTATTTAACAATGTTTGTTTAGCAATATATTTAATAGGTTTAACAATATATTAATATTATCGGAGTTTGTTTAACAATGTTTATTTAGCACTATTTTTAATGTGCTTAATATTATGTTAATATTATCAGTGATTTACTAGGGTGACATTGTTATATCTCTTATATAACAATGTCTACCTAGAACCTTCGACTGAGGTTCGCTTTAATATCCGATTAACGTTCTACTTGACGTTATTTTATCCATTGATATTAATGCTCACTTAATGCTTTATTAAGTTAGCTATTAATGCTTGGTTAATTTGTATTTCGATGCTTTACCGTTAATGCTCGATTATTCCACTGCATGGATATTGTTCTATTTATATGTTATCCGTTGATACTTTAGTTTATTCGTTAAAGCTCTATCTATGCTTACCTTTTCCTTTAGCGGTTGGTCCTTTTGAATTACCAACCGCTGATACACTCTGGACGTTTATTACACCTTCTCGATTAACGACACTCCGGCGTTAATCTTTCACGATAAGGGTTTACAATTTACACGACCCAATTATCGAGTTTGAGCCTTGCTCGAAGTGTATCCGTACAGTCAACCGTAAGAATCAGGAGTTCCGGAGAGACTGATGGGTGCCTGCTCTCGATCCCTTATATATGGATAAGAGAGCAGGTACGTCAGCTTAATATTGCCTAGATGTTTATGGTTTACTTTATTTCAGTAAACGATTATCTTTCCAAATCCTCGCTTCTTCGAGAACGGGATTTGGAGCATGTTTTTATTTCGGCATATGTGACTCGGTGATTCTCGAGTCGATGCTCTAATTACCGAGTCGCCCGTGATTGCTTAACGGCTGACTCACGTTTTTGGTGGATTTCGTTGCAGCGACGCGCGCTCGTCGCGTGCCGCTGCATACCCCGATCTTGTGCAACCGGAGTTGCTCTACTTTTCGGACACCGCTGTCCGAACTGAAATGTATACTACAATACTATAATATACTACGATATATTATAGTATTATAATTATAGTATAATATCAAATTGTTTCACGAAAACGTATAATAATAATTAATATACCATTACATTATTATTTTAATTATATTAATAATATATTAATGTCCCATTAATATATTAACGACCTTTAATAGGGTGCTACTACCCTATCCGGGGTACAACAAAGGGTTCTCTAAGAAACGAGCCCATGGGATGCTGCATTGGCACGGCTACCACGAGACAAAGGCAGTACCACCATCAACGGCACGGCTACCGTGAGACCGGATGCAGCTCCGATAACGGCTCTAGGAATCACCGCCGATAAGGCGGTCCCGAGAAGCTTTCTGCCGTTGGGACTCGACCCGTAGGATGCTGCGTCAGCACAGGGCTCCAAGCGCGGCGACCCCCACCATCATCCATCGGGCTGCCGCGAGACAAAGGCAGCCCCCACTATCATCCATCGCGCTGCCGCCAGACAAAGGCAGCCCCCACTCAAGGGACAGCACGGCTACAGTGAGCGGCTGCCCCCACTATCATCCAGCGAGGGACAGCCCCACTCGAGGGACAGCACGGATGCAGCGAGCGGCTGCCCCCAGTCTAGGGACAGCACGGATGCAGCGAGCGGCTGCCCCCACTCTAGGGACAGCACGGATGCAGCAAGCGGCTGCCCCCACTCGAGGGACAGCACGGATGCAGCGAGCGGCTGCCCTCACTATCATCCATTACGCTGCCGCGAGCGACTGCCCCACCACAGGGCTGTGGGCAGCACACCATTGGCCAAAGCAGCGGAGCGAATCCGCGAGGGCCTCCCCCTCCATCAACCACGGACTCGGGAGACTCGCGAATCGGCAGCTGGACAATGGGATCTTCAGTTCTTCTACGACTCTCGACACCGGCGGTCGACTGAAAGAGTGCTCTCGAAGAGACTCTCGCGAACCCCGGTATTCCCTTTGTTATAAATAACAATCATCAGTTGTATTCTACAATAAATATTAAAATCGCGATTGATGCCTGGCTGCGACCAGGCAGTATTTAGCCGATATAAGATATCTCTAGCGAACAGTTCGTATTATTACAATAAATATTAGAATATACCTTTTCGAATCCTATCGATCCGAATAAATAACACATTTAACCAGTCAACCGTAAAATCCGTCCCTCGACAATAAACTACAACCGGCGACCCGTCAGAGGCACCGTGCCGCTGCTCAACAAGTGATATCAACGTAAGTAAGATAAGGCTAACCACAGCATTGGACAGTTTATCGCGAATTGCGAGTATTTCATATTTGTTGAACCGAGAAATTTATTCCTTGTCCCTATACCATTGCAATACCAATTGGATAAGGACAATACGCTTAAAAATATTGGATCTTATAAAATCAGACTTGACACCGATTGAGCCTGATAAAAATGAGATCGCAAGCTTCTTAGACAAGAACAATAGATAAGCACAATAGTTAAGTATTTACGCTTAAAACCATGGGATCTTATAAAATCAGTCTCGACACAGATCGATCTGATATAAATGAGATTGCCAGCTTTTAGTTAAGGTCCATAGCATAAACACGTTAAGGTTAAATCCTTCCCTGATTTCCTTCCTCCAAAATGAAAAGCAACAAATGTAAACTTGTCGTACTATTTCATAAAATATAATGGATCATAGGCCAATAAAAAATAAAGTCCAATTGCGTGGAGTCCGAACTATTGTCGTAGCAAACGGAAAATCACGTGGAGGAGTTCGTCCCATAACCGCCCAGGTGTCTCGAATTTCCGCCGTACCCACATTGACCGCGGAACGTCGGAACAATATAGTGGACGTTGCTGGTGAAAATTCCATTCCTGTCGAGGACAGGACCGAATCGAAAAATCCGCCGACTATCGTATCCGACGTCATTTTGATCAATCGCAGAATTCTCATAATTCGCGACGATCCTCTCGGCGATCGATTCGTGGAAACCCGAATTCGGCATCTTCCGTCGCATCCTGTGCTAGCTATCGAGGACGGCGACACCTCAGACGCCTCCACGGTGATCAACGAGGACAGGCCATCGCCTGTGTCTTCTCCAGAGCCGATCCTTGGGCATTAGCGCCTTCAACCCGCTACGCTCAACTGCTTATCACCTGCCCCATCAAGAAACAAGGTACGTTTCGACAATACACTTATATATATAACACTCATCCAGTATTGCTCCGATCCCTAACCGGCGCATTCCGGTTTAAACCACAGAGCATCCTCATATAAACAGCTACCAGTCGCTCGAACGTTAAATCCGTCATTCTGCAAAAAAAAAAGGAAAAATCAATTAAATTCAAAACCGCGACGTAACAAAATCGAACATTCAAGTTTTGCGCTCACTGTAGGCGTTCCAGCTCGTATTATGCGATTAAAAACACTTCATTTTATGCAAATACGCAATATTCATGCGTTTTGGGCAGCCAAACGAGCCCCAAACGATTACAAAGTCGCTTTATAGTGAAATCAAACATTCAAGTTTTGCGCGCACTGTAGGCGCTCTAGGTCCTATTATGACATCAAGTGTTACGTCCTGGGTCTCATCACGCTCAGGTTAAACCATCAACAAAATTTTTTTTTCTCAACCATAAGATAAAACCTGTTTTTCTTCAAAATTTAAATGAAAATAATATGCAAAGAAATATTAATATTGTAACTAACGTATATTATCTTATAAAAGCGGCATACATCGCCACATATTTTCAAGATTCAGGATTCTGACGCTTCGTCGAGCCATAACATTTGAAATATTAAAGTTAACCAGGATCTAGTTAGCCCATTAGGTTAAGCATATCATATAGAACCTCGAGGGGCTGGTACTTGATATAGCCCTAGGACCAACCGTTTCCGAGATATTCGAGGTTTTACAAAAAAACGTACCTACCATCTTTCGGTACTTCAATTCACGCATTATATTGCGCATTCATACATTTTTCAATATATTACAGTAATCCAAATAACGCCATAATTAGAGGGCGATACACAATCATAAACAAATCACATTTTTGTTAACAGTCACTAATAATTGTTAACAACAAATTAATTTTTTACAAAATGTGCGCAACGTCGGCATATCGTCGTAGAAACGATATTCGACGGCACCGAAATAATTATATATTACTTTCACTTTTATTAATTTTCAATAATAATGATTAATAAATAATTACTATTTTATAAAACACGCACATCAGAATGTCATTGTAGAAACGATATTCGATGGCGCAAAATAATAATAATTGAATATTATTTTTCTTAACAATCAATAATAATTATTAATAAATAATAATTATTTTATAAAGCGTCACCGTTCACCGTTCACCGTTCACCGTTCACCGTTTTGCAAATCGGTGAATATCCATCAGAATTCGATATTCACTAGTGCTAAATTACTGAATTATTATAAATTATATTTACAAATATTATAAAATAATTTATAATAATTAATTATCAATTTAAATTAAGTACAAATCCGCAATGCCGTGAATATCGATCGGAATACGATATTCACAAGCGGTAATATGCTAAATAATTATAATTTTATTTACAAAACATTATAAAATAATTGACAATGATAAATTGTTAATTTAAAATGGGTAAAAGCTCAAGACACCATGAATATGGGAGAAACCGCGATATTCATGGGCGCATACATAACGAGTGAATATTCTCATAATTAATAAATAACAATTATTGTTATTATTATTGTAAAAACAATTTAAACAAGTGTAACAAGCATATTAGGGTTAATACATAGCATATATTCATAACATATAGCATATAGTCCCGATATGTATAATGTTGCCCGTTAAACAAAGAATATTGCGCTGTTAATTATTATTTAGCGTTATAGTCACGTACATAGGGCGATAGAATAAATATCGGATGGCAGGCCGAGCGTGGGACCGGCCGCAGTCCCGATATCGAGCTCCGCGAAGCTCCGCCAATAAGGCCCTCTGAGAACCAGGCCCGTGGGATGCTGCGTCAGCATACGGCTCCACGCGCGGCCTGTCCCCACGGTGAACCGTTGCACTGCCTCGAGACGACGGCAGTCCCCACCTAAGGGACAGCACGGCTATAGCGGGACCGCGAGCGGCTGCCCCACCACCAGTACTCACGCTGCCTCGAGACGACGGCAGCCCCCACCTAAGGGACAGCACGGCTACAGCGGGACCGCGAGCGGCTTGCCCCACCATCGGTCATCCCGCTGCTGCGAGCAACTGCCCTACCACAGGGCGGAGCGAATCCGCGAGGACCTCCCCCGCCACCAACCGCGGACTCGGAAGACTCGCGGGCAGATTAGACACCAGGCATCTTCAGTTGAGATTCAGCGCATCAACCATTGACATCTCCGCGAGTCCAGCTCCGTGCGAAGACGTGTTCGCGCACGTTAATAAAATAATAAGTTTGTACTAGACTCTCTCCACCGGCGGTCGACTGAAAGAGTGCTCTCGAAGAGACTCTCGCAAACCCCTGTATTCTTGTGTTATAAATACAAACGTTCATTTGTATTCTAAAATAAATAATAACGTCGCGATAGATACCTGGCTGCGACCAGGCGGTAGGTAGCCCGTTATTTAATGTCTTTCACGTATAATTAATCAATTGTCAACCTCACGGATTTGGACTCAGTGTTTTAATAAATATAATCGCGATCGATACCTCTCTGCGACCAGGCGGGTAGTTAACCCGTTATAAGATATCTTTTGCATACGTTTCATAATATAATAAAATAGCAATAAAACGTGACCGGCACTTACCAACCGGTATTAATCCTCTTTATAAAAATCCTCACGTAATATTATATTGACGTAAATTCGAGTAAAAATTCGCTTCACCGATAAATCTCAACAATCGACAACAAGCACATAAGTAAATGGCACAAAAATAACTCTATATCTGGGGATCAGTTCACACACTCTGCTTCCACGAAATATCGTCGATCCATAACCTCCCTCCACCAATTAATTAAGAACCAGATAAAACTAAATAAATTAGTTAAGTTAGAATCGAAAAAAGTGTGAATTGGTCGCCATTTATAGCGTTCGAAATGTGTCGTGGATGTGTCATACTGAAGTACGAATCGCTTAAAGAACATACGGGACCACCGACTAAACTCAGCTCAGTTCATGCTAAGCAGACAAGTAAAAATTACCCTTGTAAAGTCATCACCACTAAAGCAGTGATTTTGGTTAATTCAGACGATCTCTCGAACGGAACTACCGTCAGGAAGGTAGCCGTACCGACCATTAGGTCTATTCGTTCACTGGTAAATCATCGAGTATATATAAAACGGGTACATCTGACTACCCAACAATCTGACGACCGGGCCATCTGCGAAGATCGTTCCGGCGAGGAACAAATCGAGGAAGACGGCAACATCTCTGGCGCCTCCACGATACTCAACGAAGACATACCAACTCTGCCGTCCTCTCCCGAATTGATAGTCGGCACATAGAATATTTCAACCCGCTACGCCCCAACAGCTCACCACCTGCGGAAAGGAAACTGAATCGGAATAAGGTATGTATAATACTAAAAACTGAAATTGGAACACAAATATAACACTTGTACAGTATTGCTCCGATCCCTAACCGGCGCATTCCGGTTTAAACCACGGAGCAATCTCATTTAATCCGTTACGAATCGCTCACATGTTGATCCGGGATTTTTCTGTAAAAATAAAAAGGGAAAACCGTTAAATAATCAAACAAATATAAATCGCGACGTAACAGGTTGGATTTTCTGGTGACAGCGGTCGGATTTCGCTGTATATAGTGTAAAATCAGTGTAAAATCGTTGCAGAGTCATTGCAAATCATTGCAAATCATTGCAGTATCATTGCACATCATTATAAAATCAGTGTAGAATCATTGTAAAATTATTGTAAATAGTGTAAAAATCCTTGTAAAATCGTTTCCATAGCAAAACAGTGCAAAATTAGAATAATATTAGTGCAAAATCACGTAAAATAGAGTGTAAAAATTTGCAAAATCGAATCGAAAAATTTATTTTACCACAACCGAACAAAACGTTAAAGATCAAATCATATTCATTCTTATGTTAGCTTAAATTTGCTATTTTCTTCATTGGAAATATACGTAAAATATTGTTACAAAATGCCTCTCACTGAAGAGGAAGTTCGTTATTTGCACGAGAAATTATTAGCGGTAAAGCAGATGCTGCAGAAAATAGAAGCAAATCTGGCTTCCCTCGAACTCAAATTACAAAATCAAATTATTTTAAAACAACGTCAGCCCCATCGCACGACAGCATATTCAAACGCGGTCAAAGTCGAAAAAGATTGCGTTAATCACAAAGGAACGCGTTTCTAGAACAAAAATTCATCACAGACTCACGTCAAAACGATCGTGGCCCGCGATTCCCCTCCGTGCGATAATTGCAATAAAAGGGGTCATATATCAGAGAATTGTTGGTCGAAATTTCCTGAAAAACGGCCTCAACGTTTAAAACATAAAATGAATCCAGAAAAAACCAATAAAGTATTACAATCAAATTCAAATAAAAATCGGAACGGTAAACCTCGCCCCTCATGCGATTATTGCAATAAATTGGGCCATGTAGTCGCACAATATTTCAAATGATTAAACGCGGTCGAAATCGTCCCCCCAATTAAATATCGAAGGGACGGAATCCGAAACTCTCGTAGTCAAAGCGAATTTTCTATCGGGCGAAACGACACCGTTGGCTCGGATTTCACGCGAAAAATCGGGCGATTATCGAATGGAACGAAGAGATGGTTCGGTGGAAAAATAAATCACTTTTGTTTAACAATCGCGACACAGTAGTGATATCAAAAGATCTCGATCAGTCAAAAAAAAAGAGAAAAAAACTTTGAAATGGAATCCCGAAATGAAAAAGGATTACATTCCGCATTTAAATGCTGCAATCGAAGTTTACTTAGGAAACACGGTAGCATCGAATAAATTGGCATAGCGTGTCTGATGGCGATGTAGACCAACGAAAAGGACGCAGAGCCTGCTATTTCGGCAGTGACCCTAGAGGCTGTAAAGCTCTGCGATTCCGGTTCGGGGTATATTTCGCAAGATTGCTGCCAATCCGGTGAGTAGTAAGGGGTGCACTATGGCGACCCCCCACTCCCATCCCCACTCCTCGGGTCCGGTCTGACCGCGCCTGGAGGTGTGCGTGATAGAAAAGGGGTCCCCTCCTACACTCACTCCTCCTCCAGCATATAGTTGGGGGCATGTGTGGGTGTGAGAGTGAGAAGGTGTGCGTGTGAGCTGTCGTCATAGTGCACCGCTTTTTTTATTTTATTATGCACAGAGTTACATATTTCTTAAAGCTAGGTTTCATGTACAATTTAGATCGATGAATTCAATACGATTATATACGGAGCCCAAATATCGCAGCCCCAGACCCTTTTTTCACAATGTTTTGCTATTTCGTTGAACACTTCGTCATTATAGTTCAGAAAGAAACTAACCCTTAGAGGCATGAAGACACTGAAATCCAATCCTATATCGGCAATCACTTGTCTCCCGTGTTTGGTGTTGACCATTCTCATTCTTGAGATTCTATATATCTTCTGAAGTTCCAGATCCGCAATCCTTTTATATGGTAGGTGGGACGGTACGCGACCTGTGTCATTGAGCTTCGCCAATATTTTCAAATACATAATTCACTTTACGGGTTAACGAAAAGAAGATCGGAACTCGTTAAGGTAACGCTGGAGTTTTTTAACGTTCCGTAGAGCGCACTGAGCACCTCTGGATTCCGTCTGTATGAAACAATGCCACGAGCACACTTCTGCTGTCTTCGGCGGTGGAAAATGGAGTGCTGGACAATCTTCGCATTCGTCCAAGTTTATGATTTTGCGTCCCGTAGCCTGTTCTAAGATTTGTACAGTCGGCTCATTTACGGCGTACAGTCGAGACCTCATGCCAACACTGCGCGCAATTTCGCGTAATTCATGATATAGTTCAGCCAGCGTGATGCCGCCCTCGTACCAGTGTATACCATGGCTGTACTTAGTCAGACAGCTATTTATTTCTTGTATCCGTGGTGGCAATTCGTAGACGTCACAAGGATGAGCGACGATCCACACTATTCGACGTTGTGGTTTATCCACCGAGCTCACAGTCACCTCTTTCGGCAATAACTCCCCATGCTTATCTTTTAAATACAGAATATCAAACACCAGATCTGTACAAATCGTATCAAACACCCGATGTGGACAACGCATATTGTCGTTGAAACCCCCGAATACGTTTTACGCTCTCAATAGGCGACAGAAGACTGAGCTGTCCTGAAGCCATTGTAACAGAATAGCAATCGTCAGCAATATTGCACGTGCAGATTGGAGGGGCAGAGTGGAGGAGTGATGATTATGTCACCTCGGCGTTTGTTATAATTCACTGAACGGATTAACGAGAAGGGCCGAGAAGTCGAACCTAAATGTAACGTTGGAGTTTTATAACGTTCCGTAGAGCACAATGACTTCCGCTCTGTTTGGTTTGTAGGTGATCATGCCACGAGCAAACTGTTGCTTCCTCCGGCGGAGTATCAGCGAGTGATGGACAATTCTCGTCGCTGTCCAGGCTGATGATTTTACATCCTGTGACTTTCTTTAAGAATTTTACAACATCGCTGCCTTTCGCGTATAGACAAGAGTTCAAGCCAACGCCCTCCGCAGCGCTGTATATTTTATGACACACCTCAGACAATGTAATGCCGTCCGTATCCCAATGTACACCATGGTGATTGCTGGTTAGTCGGTCATTTATTGACCGTACATGCTGCGGTAATTCGTTGGCAGAATAAGGAGGTGCGACGACCTACATAAAACGGCGCCGCGGTTTAATTATCGAACCAACGGCTACCTCTTTCGCCAAAAGTTGTCCATTTTTATCGTTAAAGCTTGTAACAGGAGCAAATGCCTTTTACAGTAATTTCTCCGTATTTGCGCACCTCCTTAAGAGGAACGAGCACTCAAACGGAAGGATTCGTGGACTCGAGCGTCTAGGAATTATGGGTTGGTGTGTCAGAGACGTCTTTATATGCAAAAGTAATAAATTTTATTTGTGGATTGACAAGTTCTCATATAATTGCAAGTTTTTCTCTCTCTTGAATGATTTCGTTCCTTTATTATCGTTCAAGCAATTTATTTTTGTTGATAACAAGATGTGTGGAAATCGATTATTCCAATACTCGAATCTTATTCCTCTTTATCTTGAATAATTTACGTGCTTGAAGTTAGAATATTAAGTGGCCGATTTTTATTCGTGCGTATACCGCACTGCGCATGCGCGGGCGGCTTCTCGATCGTCGCTGAATTCGGCTGGTCGTCGCGCTCGGCTGTGCTTGCTCTGACGTCACGACTCGGCGATTGACGGTGACAGCTCGCTCACCTCGCGAATTGCAATCGGTGTTTATTTACGTAAGGGACGTTTTTACCTTAAGATGATGGTATATCCGTCTTCAGGGAATGTGAACGTGTCCCTGGGTATGCTTTTTTATGTCCTGGGAGTCGTCAAACCATTCCCTGACATTCGATGCTTTTCTGACGGTCACTTCTAGTCACTTTACCGGTTCACGCCGAATGTCACTTTTAGCGGCTCAGTTATTCGAGATGATTAGCCAGACTTGTTCGTCGATAATGTTATCAATCCAACTTCGGCACAATTGTTCTAAGTCTGCACTGGCACGTTTATTCGAAGCCCACTTAGTGCGAAATATTATATGTCCAATTTTCACAATTTTATAAGTTCGAAACGGCACGAGTTTTATAAGTCAAAATCGCACAGATTTATAAGTTCAAATTGGCACAGATTTTATAAGTCCAAACCAGCACAATTTTTACAAGTTCAAATCGGCACAAATTTTATAAGTCCGAAACGGCACAATTTTTACAAGTTCAAATCAGCACAAATTTTATAAGTCCGAAACGGCACAATTTTTGCAAGTCCACATCGCACAGATTTTATAAGTCCACTTTTGCACAATTCACTTTTATTTCAAATTTACTCACTGTGTACTTTTCACTGGTAGTCCTTGAGAGTTGTCCGCTGGTAAGGTAGATCGTTGACTGATGATCGACTGCCGGAATCGCCGTCTTTTATACCCCGATTTTGGTTTGGCAGATTTCTGGCTGACTCGCGTCTGCGTGCGGTCGCCTGGTTATTGATTTTCTTATTGGCTGATGGCCTTGCTCTTCCTCTGCCCTCCAATGCCGGATCGGTATGGTCGTGACGATTATCCGGTGTTATCCTACGAGCTAATGACATGCTCGGTCGGTGCCGTGTGCAACCGGTGGTGTCGTCATTTCTGCCCAATGGCCTTACCCGAGTTTCCCTCGCTTTTGGCGTCCATTGACCTTGAGCGGGCTTTTGCATTGATTCCGCTGGATAGCGCCGCTGTGCTTCCGAATCTTCGCTGGTGCTGGTAATTGCGCGTGCGCGTCGCTCGACATCGATCGCGCTGCCGCTCGATCCTGTCGGATGGCGCCACTTGTATATCCGCGGGCTTGTCCGACGACTGCTCTGCTCTGCTCTCGGCTGACAGGATCTCCCGGGCTCTCGCGGTGTGACGTCACCGGGGCCACACGGGAGATTCTATTATGTAGGGGAGTCGCAAGCTTTGAATATCAAATACTAGATCTGTTCCGGTACCGTCCATATTAAACGCGGTATTTGTACCGAGTGTCGTAGAAATTCCCGAATACGTTTTACGCTCTCAACAGACGACGAAAGACTGAGCGGCGCCGAAGCCGTTGTAACAGAATAGCAATCGTCAGCAAGATTGCACGTGCAGATTTTAAGCGGATAGGGTGTGGGGAGTGGGTATATTACGTCCGAACTTGTCCTTGAGAATATTCGCCACACGTGAGAGTTAGACGCAACATAAAGGGTATATTTTGCTATTAGTAAAAAAAATAAATGATTTGTTATCGATAACTTGTTTTTTATTTCTTTGTACATAGAACGTACGATTTTTTAACTAACGTACATTTTTTAAGTATTATGGTTATTGTTGATGATGGTTGGAACGACGTCGATCTTGGTGGCGCGTCGTTTTTTCTTCCGTGGAGGTACGCCGCAATGGTGGTGGTGATGGTGGTGGTGGAGGTGACGAAATATTTTTGGAAACCAATTCATGAATTATCCAAGTCGAATGAGCCAGGGCAACAGCAGCAATGACCACACATCTTCTTCTTCAGCCCTCAGTTCGGAGGGTGGGTTTGAACTCCAGATTATTATATCTTGTTCCGTAGTATCGCATGAGTAGAGTTTTCTCATGCGCAGCAGTTGTCATCTTTTGCAAGAGATTGGGGTCGTCCTCGAAGACCTTGACGAATCTCGCAGGGAGGAAGCGAGTAAATGATTCCTCGATGTCAATGGTGACCCTTGGGCCGAATGATGTTTTTACACTCCTTATATCAGTGACGCCGTAGTTTCTTTCGAGTGCCAACTCGGATAGTTTTTTAACAGGTAGAAACGATGCAAGCATGCCCACCTTGTTGATTTGAGTGAGATCCATCGTGGAGATTGAGTTTTTCTAGCTGCCGTATCACACGTCGAAACTCTGATCTTGCACGTATCAGCGATTTTTATTTTGCAATGTCGTGTAAGTGTCTTTCTAAACGCACTTTTAACTCGATCCGTTTCCTTTGCATTAACTTCAATGGAGACAGATAGTTTGCACGATACTTCTTTTTGATTTCGTATCTCTTTCACGGCTCGATCACGATTAATGTCTGCTCACAGGACGACTGTTCAAATATGAATATTCGGTCTGCGTTTCCCGCAAGTAATTCGCGGCTCGTGGCACTTCTCCTCCCCACCTCATGATGATTCTAAGATGAAATATAATATGCTGAAGTCAGTATTTTCAACAGCTTGAAGGCCACGTGCCGTCTTTGTGACATTGGGATACAGAGCCGATTCCAAGAAGAAATATAATATCTGATGAAATCAGCTTTGTTAGCAGTT